>VZSF01000520.1:163442-292458 GCA_013398295.1 Chionis minor
AAAAAAAAAAAAAAAAAAAAAAAAAAAGCCAAAGCCCGCGTGAAGTTGTGCGGTGCCGCTGGGCGCTGACGGGGAAGCAAAGCATTACTGCGACCGAGCCGGCCTTCGGGGACCGCGGCCAGGTACACACGGGCCACCTGGCGGCCCGGCGGCCCCGCCGGTGCGGGCGCGGCGGGTGAGGGGAGCGCCCGACCCCCGCTGCGACAAGCGGGGGCCCCCTCTCCCCGGCCGGGCTGTCAGCGGCGGCGGTGGGCAACACCCGCCGCCGNGCGGGGCGACCCGCCCGCCTTCCCTCCCCGGGCGGCCGCCATTTCAGGGGCGCCCCGCCTCACCCCTCCGCAGCGAGCCGCGCCGGGCCGAAGCGCTCCGCGCCGCCTCACGCCCCGACCTGCCGCGCTCTGAGAGAGGGAAGGCACCGACAGAGGGAGGGCGGGAGGGCGGCGCGGCCGAACCAGCCCGGCTCGGGACGCCGCCGCTCCGACCCCTCTGGGCGGTGCCTCCTCGCCGGGCGGCCCCTCCCTCCGGGCCCTCGCGCACTGACCGGGCCTCGGCCCTTGTGCTTCTGTTCGTTTCCTGCAAAAGAAAACGCCCTGAAATCCGGCGGTTTGCGAGGTTTGTGGCGGCGCGCTTGGCGTTGCTGGTGCTGAGGAAGCCCCACCAAGTGTGACTCTGGTGGTAGCCGTGACCCCCCCGGCTCTTGCCACCCCAGCCTCACACTGGCGGGCCCACTGCCGTAGGAAGCACGTTCCAGCAAACTCGAGCTGGAGCTTCTTTCTCTTTTTTAAGGTGTCAGACTAGCTTGTTAAAGAGTTTTCCATGAAACATCCTGTAAATCAAGATCAAGCCCTGACTGGCACATTGCCTCATCCTTCCATTACCTCATTTCAACTTCAGCCCAAATACCTCCGCGCTACCTCTGCATGGCTTTTTAGGGTTGGGTGGGAAGAGAGGAGATCACAGAACCATAGAATAGTTTGGGTAGGAAGGGACCTTTGAAGGTCATCTAGTCCAAACCCCCCCCCCCCCCGGCAATGAGCAGGAACGTCTTCAATCAGAGCAGGTCGCTCAAAGCCCCATCCAACCTGACCTTGGACACTACCAGCAATGGGGCATCTACCACCTCCCTGGGCAACCTCTTCCAGTGTTTCACCACCCTCAGCGTAAAACATTTCTTCCTTATATCTAGTCTAGCTCTACCCTCTTTTAGTTTAAAACCATTACCCCTTGGCCCGTTACAACAGGTCCTGCTAAAATGGCTGTCCTCATGTTTCTTACAAGCCTCCTTTTAAGTACTGAAAGGCCACAATAAGGTCTTCTCTTCTCCAGGCTGAGCAACCCCAACTCTCTCAGCCTGTCCTCACAGGAGAGGTGTTCCAGCCCTCTGATCGTTCTTGTGGGCCCCCTCTGGACTCGCTCCAAAAGGTCCATGCCTTTTCTGTGCTGAGGGCTCCAGAGCTGGACACAGTTCTCCAGGTGGGGTCTCACCAGAGCAGAGCAGAGGGGTTGCTGGCCATGTTTCTTTTGGTGCCGGAGAGATCTGAGCAGGGAGGGAGGGAAAAGGCTAGTTTAGGACCTCCTGGGTGTTTGCCTCAACTGTGACACTTAGCCTCTCCTATCCGTGTGCCAACTCAAAAATCACTTGATCCTTCCCAATGCGTAAACCAACTTCCCTCTCCTCAGCCCACGGTGATCCTACCTAAGCTTAGCTTAGAGCCCCTGGAGAGACAAGTGATTAAATAGAGCCTCAGGGGACCAGCTCACACTTCCACCATGAGAGGTTTCTTGCAGGGACCGTGTGGCAGAGCCGGGGGCAAGAAGACACTGGCCCCTACCCTGCCACACCGGGCTGCTGCCTTCTTGCTGTGTCCAGAGATTTCATGTACAAACAGGAAAGAATGTAACCTCCCCCGTGGCAGATTTGGTCAGCAAATGGGCATGATTAGGCACAACAGCTGCCTGCACAGCAGTTGCGTGCTTGGGAAAGACTGCAGGTAAAGGTGAGATATACCACAGGACCCCCTGCCTCCCAGTCCTCAGCGTATTACTGGAGTAATATATATTTACTGGAGATACATGTTTACCTTGAAAAAAACAAATTTTACCTGGTCAGGTCTCCCGTGGACTAGTAATTTCAGAAGAAGTGCACAGCTAGACTTGTGTTTGCCGGATCAGGGCCTCATTAAACCACGTGGTTTGATATGCATATAAAGCATGCCTTGCAGGCCTGAAGAGTCTGGAGCCAGATTATTGTAGCTGCGCCAACTGAAATTTCTGTGTGACTCATAAACATCCAGATAAGCAATGAGCAGTGGCTTAAAGAGCTAACGAAGCTCTGAATTGCAGGACTGTGGATCTATTGGTCCAAATAGGTGTCCAGACAGAGCATTTAAAGGTGTATAGCATGAGATATGAGATACGTTTATACTTGGAGCTCAAGTATGTGGTCAGTGTATATATATATATGAACAATTAACAAGTAAAGAGAGCATGAAAAGATATAAACAGAAGGTGACTGCACAGAAAATAATGTGTGGGAGTGCACATGATTCCCGTAGCAGGAGCTGATTAAATGTGTAAATGGAAACAGTCCCTTGGTGTTTCAGGCTGGAATAAAGAAGGTAGAAGAAAACGACATCCCAAACCTTTGCAATTCCTGCATTTGTCCAATGGGAAAGCTTAACATTGTGGCTTAATGCTCTCTCTTCAGCTCTGCCTTGGCTTTTCTGAGAGATGCTGTCAGGCTAATCCCGTTACGCTTATCCTTAGCATATTAACATAAAAGAGACAAGTGAAACAAGGCAGAGCGGGGTCGCTTTGCCTGCATGCAGAGCTTTGTGGGACCATGGCCGCTTATCGGAGCAGCTAGTTTTTCACCTTTGCCTCTATCTGATTGCATACACAGTGACACTGTTGCACGTGCCATGATAAGGCTTCCCAGGCTGCAAGAGGAGTACTTTCTTGTGACCTGATTCCAAAATGCCTTACAGATCCTGTGCAAAAAGTCACCTGTCCACTAAGAAACTGCAGCCAGTACAGCACAGGAATAAGCCCCCAGGCAGAGTCTATTTTGCATCCTCACTTGTCTCATGCCACCTTAGGATATCCCCGTTATTTGCTTTTTATTTACGCTGCAGTTTTCAGCAGTCACTTGCTGAAAGGGTGGCTGCTCCCAGGGCTTCCGTTCAGAGGCAGAAGAGATTCTGACAAAAACAGGGGGGTGAGGTAAAATTAGGAATTTTGTGGAAAGTCTGGTCTAGTATCAGACAGGTTTAAAAACTAACAACATGCCCCTCTAGACCGTAAGGGTCTGGGTCTTCCAACAGGACATTTAAATATTGTGCAGAGAGACAACAAAAGACCGTCCAGTAATAAAACCCACCTTGGTGCTTCCTGTTGTCAAAGCGCAACAAGCTCAAACTCTGCCACTTTGTCATAGCTGAAACAAAAGTCCACCCCATTCCTGCTAAAAAATATGTTACAATGAGCTACTTGTGCTATCAATTTATAGCAGCGGAAATGACTGGTAGTTTCTTTGGTCAAAGCTGCAGAGCGATTAGTTCTGTAATACACTAACATCCAGCTGGAGCCATGCCAGGGCACAAGGATTAAAAGCAACAGAATTCCTAACTGTACTGAAAAGGATGCATGGGACATTATTAAAATAGATGTTTAGTTCTACAAATATAGGTACAAGGTGAGAACGTGCCCTCTCTGAAAGCACTACATTGTCCCCAGACATTGGGGAAGCATCTCCCCTTTTTCCCCTCCCTGTTCTGCCTTCCCTGATCTGCTGGACTCTACATGCTTGAAAGAGGTAAAAAAAAATCCGACTGGAGATGAATTGCTCCTGTGCTGCCTCCAGTGTGTTCCTCATCAACTCTCCCTACTTATAAACCTCCTGTTTGTACCACCATGGGGATCAGGCTTCTCAGCACTTCCTGAGCAGCGAGAAGGGGAGGTCACACTACAGTCAGCGACAAGAAGGGAGGCTGAATCTCTGTGGGATCTGGAAGAAAATCCAACTCTCTCAACACAACCATTTGTAAGACAACATTTCTTTATTGCCTGTACTCTGCTTGTACACTAAGAAAACATGCTTAAGGTTGTACATTAAAAACACCCACATGGTAGTTCTTGCCATTGCAATATGACAGCACTGATAAAGGTAATACACAGACTGCTCCATATTTGCGTCAGCTGTATTTCACGCCTTTGTCTTTCATATGCTCTGTACACAGTGTGGGAGGCGTGTGCTCAGACCACGTTAACAGACTGGCTGCTGCTCCCTTCCTTCTGCAGCAACTTCCCAAATCCTGCTGCTGCAGGTAAGTCAATGTTAGCATTGCTGATACGTCCCCACCAAAGATGCCAGTTCTTAGTCAGTGCCACTCCTTATTAACCTGCAACTGGAGCATGATGCAGAGGGATCACGGACAGCAGCTCCCCCAGCTCAGGTAGTGGGTTTCACCTATGCAGCAGGAGATAACGTCTGTGCTCCTTCAAGCCCACATTGGCTAAAAAGGCAGAAAGTCATGTCTGTGTTCAGATTACAGGTGCTTTCTGAAAACAGAGAGGATTTCCCTTCCCAAACATCGTTTCTTGCAAACACAAGCAGTTCCACTGGCAGTACTGCTGGTGTTGCTCTAGACTCCACACCAGCAGCTCTGGTTCCTGCTGGGCCTTTCCTAACTTTCTGCTTCCCAGTCTCTGGAAAGCATTACTGTTATTAAACACAGTGTGAACCACAGCCAGCCAGCCGTACGGACTGAGCAGGAGCTTATTACTTTTAGCCTTAATTACTTCATCGCCTTATCCCAAGAGAGGAAAGACAGTGGATAAATACAGGCCTTGTCTATGCTGCAGGGCTGGGGGGAATGCGTCACGACTGTAGGATCACATCTTGTGCCTAAAATGTCAAAGTCAGAAACAGGCTTAAAGAAGAACGGGAACAGGGCATTACCAAAAAAGCTCACTTAGTCCCAGAAGGTTTTAAGAGCAACTGAGCTACACCGCAGAAAGCATCACACCCCAGAGAATGCCACAGGCTTCATGCCCAGGCGCAGCGGCAGCTATGCCAAGAGACGCACTTTTGGGGCCAGTTCCTACCTCAGCCCGTCCCTCCCCTCAGCCTGCATTGCCCCACTCCTTAGTGACAAGAAGGCCCCTTCCCTACAGGAACAGGTTTGGTCCTGCTCTTTCTTAGGTCCTTCACCAGGAAAGTGAGGTTTACTGCACAAAGCCGCTGCAAGAGAAGAAGAAAAGGTACGTTCCACACAGGCAGCTGTCTTGCGCTCAGGTACGTTTGAAAGCACTGTGGTCAAGCTAGCAGGGTGGGATCTTTCACTACTGCAAGTAAGTCGGTTCCTAGTTACTGGAGGTTCTTCAGGAAAGGCTAAGAGAATGGGAGGAAACAGGCAGCGTTCAGCCTTAAAACAGGCTATATCCGGCACCCCTAGTATGTACAGCACAGCTCCTGCAACCGGTTATGAATCAGCAGCACATGCCAGCGCCTGTGTGTCCCAGGGCAACTGCTCTGCGTCCTGTAAACAGTAAGAGAGGGACAGTGACAAGGCCCATTAGGGTAATGAAGTGAGGAAAACCATCAGGGTGACTCATTTTGAGTTCATACTATATCCACATACAGAATCAGTTACCTACAATATCAAATTTTGGCAAGTCAAGCCAAATTTCACAGTAAATACAGGGCCTGATCCAGATCTTACAGGAACCGATGGAGGTTCTCCCACTAACTGAAGCAGGCTTTCAGCTAGGCTCTGCTGTTACAGAACCAAGAGGAGATGCTGCTCTTTGAGAAAAACAGATCACTACCTAGAGCTAGCCCAAATTTAAAATATAAAATAATTTCTTTGTCGCTTTAACTAAATTTCTATTTAACACAGCACTCACTGTGTCCTCCACTCTCTGCTGGTAGGCCACTTCTTTACCAAAAAGAAAAGGAACACAACTTCATCCTTTTACAGGGAAGCAACCTCTCCAGACAGAAGGCCAGTTTGTGCTATTAGCTAAAACCAACTAAATTCCTGCAAAGAAGTGGAGGCCTCCACAGACGAGGACTGCGTGCAGAGTTGGGAAATGGAATCATGCAGATGATAGGCACATTTTGGCCTGATTTAGTGCCTTGAAATTCTCAGGTGGAGAAAAGCTGCAGCTTCCCCAAGTCTCTGCAGAGCTGATACCATCAGATTCAGCTTGCTCGAAAGGAGCCCCAGCTTCACACGAGTGTTGGCACATGTCTCTTGCTGACATATTGATGTGCCTTATGTGCAGCACCCTTTCCTCCTGGTGACGTCTTCCAGCTGCAGGGCATTCTCCCTCTGCCTGTCTTCTTGTGCCGTCAGCAGCCTGGAACAAACAGCACAGATCAAGAACACAACCTGGTTACTGAGATCTTCCTGACAAGGCGTTTGGCTCCCCATCAGCCAGGGACGTTTCGGATTATAAAAAGTGACTAGCCCGAAGACCAGGCTTTTCTAAAAGCCTGGCTAGATAAGCCACACACAGAAAATATGCATGAATTTCCAGGAAATAGGGAAAGAAACTAAACACATGCAAAAGGCGGCAACGTAGCTTAGTAGTCAGAGCAGTAGACCTGGGTGTGAGGGGTCTGTGTCTTATTCCCAGGCTCCCTCATTGATGGCAGAATCCTGGGCTGTTTGCCTCACTGGTCTGGGCTGTCTCAGGCAGCAGCATGGTAATAATGCACACTGAAGGCAAATGCTATGGGAGATACAATTTACCTAGCTAGTAAGTAAATCATCCCAGTTAATGAACAGCTAAGTCCTGCTGTGAATTTAACAGACGTGATGCAGCAGGAGGTGAAGGGATAAAAGAAAACAAAAGGGATATTTTTCTTGCAAGGTTTAAAAGGCTTTTTTCAAAACTACTTCCTTTTTTAAAAACTAAAAATCTTAGAGCAAATGTCTTTCATGCTTACAAAGCGTCTTATCTCCCTTTGCCACCAAAATATCACATTCTGTATAATGCTTAATAAGGAAGAAAAAACCCTTAGAGCTGCATGCAGACTTCAAACTGTAAATGCCAACTTAAAATTTGGGATATTACACAAGTTTTTTGTGATGAAATATTCAAATTAAACTCCCAATCCTTCAACAGCCAGCTCTGCTAGACCAAGTTTTGCATGTGATAACGTCCACGCTACACTTGGTGTTCCTCGTGCACAGAAGACAAGGACCTGGAGTCAGGAAGTAGAGCACATCGCTCCAAGTCTTTTTTGTGACATGGCAGAAAGTCGGTCTCTAAGAGCTCCTTCTTCTTGCCTGTTCCCCAGGATAATCCACACCAATCACCTACAGCTGGGGAGGTATCCCAGGATGACTGTTTCTATTCACTGACCTGGCCATGTGCAGCATGGGCTCCATGATGTTATAGCCAGTCATCGCGCTGCACTCGTAGAAGAAGGCCTTGTATTCCTGCCAGAGAGCACAGCAAGCACAAGTTGGCTGCCAGATCTCCCCCACCATTCACCCACACCCCTGGAAGCTGGCCCACCCTCGCCACTGGGAACTCTTCCAAGAGCAGTTGGGGCCAGGAGGGTGGGTGTTAGCACCCTGCTGGGGCACGCACCCTGCTCACCAGCCCAGGAAAAGGAGATGCTTTTGCACTGGGGACCCAGCCAGATTGTCTAAAAGGGAACACTGGCAGAGTTATTTGGGAAGAGAAAACATCTGCTCATGGTACTTTGTGTTGCAGAGTCCAGAAAATGTGGAACACCTCTGAAACCCCGCCTCCCTCCACCTAGGGGACAAGGTACCAGTGGGCATGCAGATGCAGGGGTGAGGAAGGAGGCAGGACCATTTTGCAGAGCATGCATTAGGGGAAGTCCTCAAGCAGGAAAAGATCCATGCATGCTCCCCTCAGAAAGACTGAGCATCACTGTAAGGAGGCATCAAGCCTCAGGAGAAATACAGGAGCATGCCGCAAGGACCATTGTCTGCCACATGCTGGCCACCACCTCATCCTCCCTGGTACCAGAGGGACCTCAGTACATGTTTGCATTGGAGAAATGGCAGGGCTGGGGCGGAGAGGGAAGGTACCATACTGTGAAATGGCTCCAAGAAGGGCATCCTGCCAGGCACGCTGCCCTGCTCACAGCTGGAGGGAAGCTACAGAGCAGGTCGCGCCGCAGAGCAGAGTCACACCTTTGCCAGCCTTTCTCCCTCCACCTTCGGCACATTCCGTGTCTCTCTCTGCGCAGCACCCATTTTATTTCCAAGCAGAAAGACCACAGCTCCATCCTCGATACCTTCCTGCAAGAGAAACCAAGTAAAAGCACCCTAGAGACTCAGTTGAGGGAGGGAAATATCTTGGAGCAGATCCTGTTCCAGCTTATGCAAACAAGACCTTCAGTGGCAGCAGGATCAGGCCCTTTTGCTCATTAAAGGGCGATTCCTCAAATAGCCCCAGGCATTTGTGGAAGGAAGCTTAAACTATGGGAATGTATTTCAGCTGTTTGTTACGTACAGCTGGGATGCTGAGAAAGGGGAAACAGGACATAAGTTCCGCTCTGGGAAATAACAAGCCTAAACAAAAGCAGTTTGCAGTGTACGCCGATTGGAATTTAAGTTCAGACAGAGCTTCTTGTTATGTTCAATAATTTTTGTGTGCATGTGCGGTACTATTCGTTGTATGTGCTGTCCTAAATTCAACCATGGCTTGCTGAAAATCCACTGTCCAAGCAAGCTAAGCAACTTTCAATTCTTGTATAGGATCACTGTAGGAACTGTTACTACTAGGTAATTTCTGGAGCCTTTGGTAAAACTCCCTCTAGTTCCACAGACTCACTTGAACATCACCAGAATAAGGACTGCAGAACGGGGCTCCAAGTCATTGCCAAACTTGACTGCCCTGGATGACTTGCCGTACCTGAGCAGCTTCAAAGCAAAATAAATACTAAGATAGGGAAAGGAAAAGAAGAGATGTTATTAAAAGTTACAGATTTTGGGTGCTTTGATTTTCTGTGTGCTCAGTTTAACCTTCCTGAAAGGAGCCTGATTTTCAGAGGCTGGTTAGTTTTGAAAATCTTAACCTTTGATCTTTTAGAGTCCAAAGAAATAGCTAAGTGGTTTGGATTTTTTTTCCCTGACAGGCCTGTGGAAGTTAATGATACTAGAAACCTCCGACCTATGCTTATTCATTTCACTTAGATCTTTGTTTTTGAGACTCGGCACAATCAAAAAAACCCCACTACCCTTGACAATTTCCTTTCAGCTCTGAGTCATCTATATACAACTTATTTAAATTATACAGACAGGTATTTTTGTCTCTGCAAGCAGATACAAGCCACAGATTAATGCTTTTATTGAAAGTTTGGAAATAAAAAGCTGAGGGGCAGACTACAGTATTACTACACAGTCACCAAATAAAAAATAAAATAAAATAAAAATAACAATCAACTCTTACCGTGGAAGCAAATGAAGAAAAAGTTATTTCTAATATTTCAGTCTCATCTAGAAATCTCAAAGCAGAGTCAGGATGTGATTGTGCGAAGCACCGTGCATGCATGCTGCAGGTCTTAGCCTAAATGCACCTGAGCTGTCTCCCTTTCCTGTGCATAGACTGGACACCAGGAGATCTCTCTGCCAGAGCACTGGTGTGATGTGACCATGTTTAGGAGATGTTGCACAATGTACATGGGCTGCTTTACAAACACACACTACAGTTTTGGCAGGTCCCACCACCTTCTGCACAGAAACAGCCCTCCCTCATTTCCCTGTATCAAGAATAGTGTGGCCAGCAGGAGCAGGGAAGTGATTATGCGCCTGTACTCAGCACTGGTGAGGCCACAGCTTGAGTACTGTGTTCAGTTTTGGGCACCGCAGTATCAGAGAGACATGGAGGTGCTGGAGCGTGTCCAGAGAAGGGCAACGAAGCTGGTGAGGGGTCTGGAGAACAAGTCTTATGAGGAGCGGCTGAGAGAGTTGGGATTGTTTAGCCTGGAGAAGAGAAGGTTGAGGGGAGACCTTATCACTCTCTACAACTACCTGAATGGAGGTTATAGCGAGGTGGGGGTCGACCTCTTCTCCCAAGTAACAAGCGACAGGACAAGAGGAAATGGCCTCAAGTTGTGCCAGGGGAGGTTTAGGTTGGATATTAGGAAAAACTTCTTTACCAAAAGGCTTATCAAGCATTGGAACAGGCTGCCCGGGGAGGTGGTCCCTGGAGGTATTTAAAAGACGGGTAGACATGGTGCTGAGGGACATAGTTTAGGGGTGGGTTTGGCATTGGTTTATGGTTGGACTCGATGATCTTGAAGGTCTCTTCCAACCCAAGTGATTCTATGATTCTATGATTTAATGGACTACCAATGGCTTTAGTATCTTCAGCAAGAAGCCCCTGGTCCCAAACTGACTACCACAGGTAGTACGCATAGCATCTGCTTTGATAACTCATCTTCCCATGGTCAACAGGATCTCCTTGGGCATCGGAGAACGTCGCTCCCAGACAGACTGTTGGAGCTGGTCCGGAGCAAGGCAGTAGAACCACCAACAGCATTAGGGAGCTGAGGCCCTGCTCTCACCTGGACACTGCTCATCCAGTTCCGCACCGCCATGAAGGAGCACTCGGCTGTAATGTCGTACATCACCAGAATCCCATCTGCCTTCCGGAAATACTGCTTGGTAATGCTCCGAAACCTGAGCCCAAATGAAACCAAAGGTGCTCTCAGAACCACGGCTGGGTAATGACAAGAAACAGAATGGGATTATCTGTCTTTTACTGCAGGTTTTCTGCAAGGCCTGGCATCCCCTGTGTGCGAGACGTGTCCCCTGGGGCTGGTGCGTACAGACTGGTGACAGACAGGTCAGATCCTTGCACCTTTGAGGCAGGCCAACAGCCATGGGTAAGCAGGAGTCTTTCTCCTGCTGAGAAAGCAGGAAGGAAGACCTTTGCAGGTTAGGAGGGAAGAAACAGAAGAATCTGTTTATGTGGGCTAGGAAAAGGTAATTGCCTATAAAAAGGGGAAATGGATGGAAAAACCATGACCTTTCTCTAGGGTCCAGAAGAATCTGCAGATGAAGCTGTACCACAGCATAAACTAGGCACGCATGGCTGCCCCAGTGCTATCATAACAGCAATTAAGATCTCGGCATCAATACAATGTTTCCAGTTTTGAATCTATAAAGCAATGCCATCATACTAAAACTTCATCAGTTAGACAAAATTTCCAGGAGAAATTCCCTCCAGACATGTACTTTGTCCTGTGGCTACCAGTTAGAACCACAGACTTGTATTTTGGGAATAAATTCCAATAAAAAAGAAACCCAAATCTTAAAACATATAAGCAGGTTGTGACAGGGCCATGATATAACCACACTGATGGAATTAAATGCAACGCAAGTACTGAGATCTCACTGGAGAGCTGTGTATTTCAGCCCTGCACAGGATAACAAGCTCTCCTATTCTATTAAAAGCCAAGAAAACCTGCAGCAAGTAGTAACCCTCTTGCACTCTTCTGATGATTGTTTGAAGCCTGTTCTTTCTCACTGCAATAAGGGCATGACATTCTAGTAGCTACCCAACTGAGAAAGCAGAGTCTATCTTTGGCAGTCAAGGTGCACGTCTGGAGCTACAGGACAGGCTAGATTCTCCAAAAGAAGTATCAAATGTAGCATGCACCTGTCTCAGGGAAGTCACCAAGGAGTTCTCCTTGCCTACTCCAAGGTGTTCCTCTATCTCTTCCATAGGATATTCACAGTCGGACACCTCCGGTTAGAAGTAATTATTTCTCTAGAAGTAAGAAAAGCTTGTGCTTCTTCCCAGGTCTCCTATTCAGTATCAGCATTGAGCCAAGCTTTCTTTTGCAAATACACATCTAAGACCTGCTAATGCCTGCAGGGGCCTACCCTAAAGGTCCTTCTGCAGAGATAAGATCTTGATTTTGGCCTCCGATGCAATCAGGTCTCAGTAAAATACCACACTTAATGTCAAAACAACTCCCCTTGCTGCTCAGCTTCAGCACTGAAATAACCACAGGATTACCCTCAAAAATCATTATTTCTTTAGCATGAGGCTTGATTTTGGAAGAAATAGTTTGCTTTTCAATAGATACTCCTACTTAGTACATTCCCATCAGGTCTGCATGGTCTAGCTGACTGAGGTAGACGGCATCATTACTCTGTTGGCACAGCTCAGGACTGTAATATTCCCATGACCTCAGCTGCCTGCTGAAAGCCTGCCCCCATAACATATTTAGTCCAAAATACCCTGTAGTTATGTTTGCCAGGCTTTTGAGGTTAATGGCCCCCTTGAAATAACTTTTCATCTTCAGCTTCAAAGCGCATCCCAAATAAAGTCTAATTTACACGAAGGCAGTGGTAGGCCTACATCTCTAGTAGCAGATGAGGATCAAGTGTGTCCTCTACTACTCCAGTCCTCACCAACAGTGCTGGTAACATGTAGTGACGGCCTATCCTTTTGAAACTAGAGGCCACCAAGTGGACAACCCGTATTCACTGTCGCAAAAAGCTACACTGCCCTTCTACCAAGAATTATCACTTCCACAATTGGATCAGCAGAAAGGACAGTGGAAGGGGCCAATAACCTCCCTGACAGAGTCCCGTGGGGTAGTTCAAACCACCTTCCCCACAGGTCAAGCTAATTCAGCTGGCTCTGTCTGTCTGAATCAGATCTGGAAAGGTTCACACACTCCTTTCCACGCTCTGAATAGCAAGTGGTGGTGAGCAGCTGGGGGCAGCAGTGACACAACTGAATTGGTGAACAGGATGTCTATCCGGAGCTTTGTTTCTGTCCTAGTCTGCAGCCATGTCCTGCAGCTTTTCCTAGACAATGGCTGATGCAGGAGAGCTTTGAGGGCTACAGGAGCTTCAAACCCCACAGTATACAGTGGTGGGTAGACTACCAGAAGCCATAAGCATGCAGGTCAGACATATGGAAAACTACTTTTCTGTCAGTCCTCAGAGCAATCTCCCCAGGTCCCATTTCGCAGCCACTGCTTCTAGAAATCGCCAGAACAGACCTGTGCTGCAGGTTCAGTACTGGAATAGCTGATGCAACCTCTCTGGTTCTTCTGAAGCTAACAATTTTCCCAGACAGAAACCAGGTGCATGCACGCTTTTGCTTTCCTCCTTTTTTGTACACTGAGCCTGGTGGTAGGGCATCCTCACAGAAATTGCTTACCTTTCTTGTCCAGCTGTATCCCACAGCTGTAAGGCAACCTGGGTGTTATCCACCATCAAACTCTTCACCTGGTAATCAATGCCTGTCAGGAAGGTAACAATGGTCGTAAGATAGGATGGAGAGAGAGCAACTTGCCATTGCAAGGCCAATGGCCAAGATCAACACTATTTAGTTCAGGGAAATTGCAATATTGATTCGAGATTGGGTGAGGGGCCATCTTGACCTTTAGCTGGGCTAAAATAAGTGTCCAGGCTGACTTTCCCACCCTTCTTAGCCAGATCAGCCAGGAACCCTATTACTTACCAATAGTTGCATTGAGCTCAGCCAAAAACCTGTCATAGCAGAAGCGGTGGATGAAGGAACTCTTCCCAACGCCAGAGTTCCCTACAAACACCACTTTAAAGATGCGGTCTGGGGAACAGCTGGCTGGTTCCAGTGCCTGGAGCTACAATGGAAGAAAGAGATGCAGTTTTGAAAAGCCCAGCTGCAGACTGTGCTTTGGTTTAAGCATTGGCCCCCTGCACTATATGGAGCTGGAGTTAGAGGGGGAGAGTCAGAAACCCTTAAGTCCCTGGTAGCAGGGGTTTGAGGAAGAACCCCAGGTAATTATGAGGAGCAGCTGTGAGTTGGGATTGTTTAGCCTGGAGAAGAGAAGGTTGAGGGGAGACCTTATCACTCTCTACAACTACCTGAATGGAGGTTATAGCGGGGTGGGGGTCGACCTCTTCTCCCAAGTAACAAGCGACAGGACAAGAGGAAATGGCCTCAAGTTGTGCCAGGGGAGGTTTAGGTTGGATATTAGGAAAAACTTCTTTACCAAAAGGCTTATCAAGCATTGGAACAGGCTGCCCAGGGAAGTGGTGGAATCGCTGTTCCTGGAGGTATTTAAAAGACGGGTGGACATGGTGCTGAGGGACATGGTTTACGGGTGGTTTTGGCAGTGTAGGTTTATGGTTGGACTCGATGACCTTGAAGGTCTCTTCCAACCCAAGTGATTCTAGGATTCTATGATTCTAATTACACTCACCCTGGTTTCAGTGCCAACAGGCTGTCCTCTAGGAGGCAATGGAGTTTCATCTAATCCGTCTGCATTTTTTCTACAGTCAGCATCACCCTTCAAAGTCATCTTCAGCCACTCAGCATCTGCTGCCAATGACCATCTCTCTTTGTCTCCACTCTTCTCTCCAAAGTTTTTGCCGCCTCCTTCTCCTGTCTTCATCTGTGTCCCATTGCCTGGGAAGTATTTACAGTTCTTTTTGTTGGGTTCTTCCACTGCCACATCCGCGGGGAAGGCGAAGGGAAGGTCCGCAGAGGCCAGCTGTCTGTATTAAAGCCCACAGGCACCACAAATGAGGCAGGAGGCAGAGGGGGGAGGCAGGGAGGAGGGAAGCAGAGGAGGGTGCAAATTCCCAAAACAACCAATGTGATCCAATTAGTGCATATGCAAGGCTTGCAGGAATTCTACTTCATACATACACTCCCCATAGTACCTGTGACTAAGGCATCAGCGGTACCCCCAGGGAGAGAGAGACAGCTCACCTGAGGTATGCTGTACTCGTATGAGTTCACTTATATTTCATTAATTGTAACAAAAATTCCCACCTTCCAGATTTTTAAATGATTCTGTGCTTCCCACTTCCCCCAGTACTGAAAAATGAGGCGAAGCATACAAAGGTGGTAACAGGAAAAACATTGCGGGGGGGGGGGGAGGAATCCCCCTCCCCTCTATTTTTATTACCAAATACAACAAAAAAAAAAGAGTAACAAAGGTTTTGAGGTTAGTGAAAAGGGGTTTGACTGCAGGCAGTAGGACGAGGGCTGAGTGACTGTCCTTGGGAGGCCACATGCGGTGTGGACGCGTTAGTGCCCTCTGCTGAAGGCACACAGCCGTGCTCTAGGAAACAAACCCATCGCTTCCGAACGCTGCTGTAGCAGAGTCTTACTGAGTCCAGGCATCAGCAACGTGCCACAGGTGTGCAAATTGCAGTGAGCATGCTCACACCAGGGTCACTTTGCCTGGTGTTGGCTCTGCTCTGGCCTGCATCAATGCCTGACCCAAGGTAAGGACCCAAAATAAGCTTTTTGTATAAAGTTCCAACCAGCCAAGCTGTGCTCTCAGAGGCAAAAAGTCCCCAAAACCCTGGCCCAAGCTGCGGTAGTGGGGAATAGCATTGCACTGACCACATCTGCATAAGAGCAGGCTGATGCACTTTGTTCACTGGGGATAGAGCTGACATGGGAAGTGCAGGAACAGTCTTCAAAAAAACAGCTATAATAACTGATTTAAACTACTGGAATCACTGCTAAGGAGCAAGGCAGCATCTTAGCTATGCTTTGGGTTTCCATGATTAAAAAACTAGACAAAGGGAGTGAGGCTTAGAAATCAAAGACCTTTATCTGCCAGATACCTCCGTTGCCTTCACTGGCCACTAGATTGCATTTGAAAGCAAATTAGAGAGACCAGAGTCAATCTCTTCAGAGGCAGCACATCCCACCTCTCTCCGCAACATTTTTCTCTTCCTGCTAGTGCAGGAATCAAGGCAAAAACTCCCCTCTCTCACTCCTGTGGCTACACCTCATCACTATCATAGAACAGTTTGGGTTGGAAGGGACCTTTGAAGGTCATGTAGTCCAACCCTCCCCCTGCAATGAGCAGGGACGTCTTCAATCAGAGCAGGTTGCTCAAAGCCCCATCCAACCTGACCTTTGTAAAACATTTCTGCCTTATATCTAGTCTGACTCTACCCTCTTTTACTTTAAAACCATTACCCTATCACAACAGGCCCTGCCAAGATGGCTGTCCTCATCTTTCTTATGAGCCCCCTTTAAATATGGAAAGCTCACAATAAGGTCTCCCCAGAGCCTTCTCTTCTCCCAGCTGAACAACTCCAGCTCTCTCAGCCGGTCCTCACAGGTGTTCCAGCCCTCTGATCATTTTTGTGGGCCTCCTCTGCACTCACTCCAACAGGTCCATGTCTTTCCTGTGCTGAGGGCTCCAGAGCTGGACACAGTACTCCAGGTGGGGTCTCACCAGAGCAGAATAGAGGGGCAGAATCACCTCCCTCAACCTGCTGGCCACACTTGGGATGCAGCCTAGGCTATGGTTGGCTTTCAGGGCTTTCAAGTGCACATTGTCAGCTCAGGTCCAGCTTTTCATCCACCAGTACCCCCAAGTCCTTCTTAGCAGGGCTGCTCTCAATCCCTGCTCCTCCACCCTGCATTAATTCCGAGGGTTGCCCTCACCCAGGTGCCATGAAAGAGCTCCACCTCAGACCTACCCAAGGAACCTCCCAGCCTGGGCTCAAGAATCAGCCCTGCTCCACAGTTCACCTGGTTTTCCATCAGTCTATGAGCCCAGGAGCCTGAACCTCAATTCCTAAATGCCACTACCAGAATTGCAAGCATTAAGGGTTAGTTGAAGCTGGAAGAAACTCTGAGCCTAGACTAATGTCTCTGGCTGGCACCAGGAGAAACTGGGAAGCGGTGGAACCTGCAGAGACCTGGCAGGAAACAGAGAAGCGTGCTGCCTTTAAAACCTGCTTGGGGCCAGCAGTTGCAGGACAGATCCGGCTCCAAGCCAGGTCAGGGCTGGGCTGGCCTCCCCTGCCTCTGAGAGGAAGCAGGCTTTTGGCCAATACCGGTGTGCTGGTCACACAACTAGTTCGCAAGGGCTGATGCTTAATGCCAGCACAGCTCAGGCAAGCAGGGTATGTGGGTATTGAAGCCACTGGATAGTCTGCATGTAGAGTGGACAGAAAAAAATAATAAATAAAGGTCTTGGCCACACAGCCATGTTCACCTGACCTGGCTCAGGGAGAGGCCTGACGTGCCAGGTGAGCATCTGCATAGGTGTGGAGGGAGACGGACAGGATGAACTCACCTGGAGCTGGGCCCTCTCCTTGGGGCTTTCAGCTACCAGAGAGAACACAAGCCTTGTGCAACTCCTGCCCTGTCCCATGCCCCAGGGATACGGGCTCTGGCATGAGGCGCCGTTGGACAGGATTTCTGCCTGAGGAGGAACTGGCACACCTGGGAAATGATCCAGTCATTTTAATAGAGCTGCCTGACTCGGTCAGAGGCAGCCTTTGTGAATCCCATCCCATGAACACTCCCATAGCTTCTGATGGCCTTTATGTTTGCTCCCCTGTTGCTGCACATAGAGCGGCCCCGAGGGGAGGCTAATTTCCCTGTGGAAATTAGCTAACAGCATCCTCAGCTTCACACCGAGCCAACACCATCCGATGCAAGAGGCAGCTAGAGACACAGTCAAGCTGCACGCCCCCATGCTCCCACAACCAGCCAGCACCAAGGTGGGAGAACTAGACACAGGACACAGCTTGACTGACAGGGTACTCCAGCGGGCACAGGCTGACACCACGAACACAACACAGATGCCCATCTAACCGTTTGACTGGCTTGTCATCCAGCAGGTAACTGCCTAGCACTGACCCTTTCTTCAACAGCAGCTTTTTGTTCTTAGGTGCCTGGAAGTTGAAAAGAGAAGGGATGAAGAACGTGATTAGCACCTAGGAGCCTGCCCAGCCCCAGTTCAACCACTCGCCACCTCTGCAGACTGCTTTGGGGAAGGAAGGCTGGAGCCCTTGTAGCCCCGCGCCACGTGGTGGTGGTGCCCCTCTGGCAGGCTTGAACAGAGGCGAGCACAGGGCTTGCTTTTCTCACTTCAGTTCACTGAACTCCTGCAAGAAGGCATCGCTATTGCTGCTTTCCCCTTTGCAACAAAATCCATCAAAAATGGTGTTACCCCAAACGGAACTCTTCCTCTAGCAGCCAGAGCTTTTATTTCTGTAGCTTGTTCTCCACTTGGTCTCACAGATGAATCTCTCTTTCCCCACCTGCCTCTTTATTATGCTGATGTTTTGTGGGGCAGACCAATTGCCCCTTGCTCGGAAGGCACTTGTACCCCTCCTACACCGGTACTCACCCAGAGCTGCACATGCACCATAGGAAAGGAAGGAGACTGCTCTGGAAAGGGCAATGCACATACTCCACCTTGCACAAACATCCTTGTCCATGCTTTTCTCCTACTTACCTCAGACTGCACACTTCCTATAGCCACAGTTCACCAGCTCCCCAGAACAACTCCTCTTGCAACCCCCTTGCCTCCATGTGGCAGCTTTGTCATTCTCAGCAGATTCAAAGATCACCAACTTGCCCGAGATCAGGCAGGAAAGCCTGTGGCAGAGAGAGGACTGACCTGCCAGCTCCCTCAAATGCTGTGCCAAAGCCTAGCCCCCCCTGACCCCCAAACAGACTGGCAAACTGCCCTGGCTACACACAGAAAACATAACGTGAGAGACAGCGTCGCAAGGTGCCTCTGCACTGGGGGAAAGGGAGATTTACTCACTCTGGAGGTTTCTGACATGTCCTTACAAGTTATTTCTAGGGGTAAATCTGGGGGGGAAAAAAAGAGTTTGCAACCTGTCAGATCTGCTCTGGCAGCAGTTTTGAACTGACTGAGCACCTGCAGGCAGCTCTGGACAGGCCTTCCTTCATGCTGCCCACAGCTCAGGGGAGGACTATGAAAATTATTTCTTCAATAACCCTTGGCTTATTTTAAAAGGCAAAAAATTAAGAAGCTGCTGTTTTGGCCAGAACTCCCAGGACACCTTTATTGCAATGCAGTCCAACAAAAAGAGACATTCTGGACTCCACAGAGGACTTCACCCAGCTCCTGAACTTTGAGAGGAAAAAAACCCCAACACCCCAAAACATTTTTTACATAGAAAACTGGTGTTCAAGAGAAGCTCCAGCCACAGAAACAATCCCACACTGAGGGGCTCACAACTGGGGAGCACTAATCTTCCAAGGCAAAGGACCCTCAAGTGCAGAGTGACTCTTTGGTCAACACTGATATCAGGCTGTGGTTCAGCCAACCACTGGTTCTCCACTGGGGACGGAGGAGGAATTTTCAGGGTTTGAGCAGGTTCACTCAAGGGCATTCTCCAGACACTCAGAAACAAGGAAATCATGTTACAGCCCACTGGAGCTGAGTGGCAACCTTCAAGTCACCTGCAGAGCAAAGGGACTCTCAGGCAATCTGCTATGGCACTGCCCTACCTAGACAGGAAACAGCCTGCAGCATACATACCTGGGTAAGAAAGGAGAAACAACGGGGCATGTTTTGCCATTGGTTCTGCCATGCTTTATTGGCCTGCCAGGTTTGTGTAACATTTGGCTTTTCACTGGGATGGTAAAGGGACAGATGCAACGTCACAGCTGTACAACACATAACGGCAAGGATTCCGCAACAACAACAGCACACGTACGAACGTTTTGCATGGGAAATATTCTGGTTTATCAGTGGGATAGGAAAAATTCTGGTTTATCAGTGAAGTACGAATGTTGTCCAATGTAGTCAAAGTCCCAAAACACTCTTTATGATGAGCAGACATGAAATTTACTCTGTTAACACACAGCATGCAAACATAACTCCATAGCCGGATGGGTCATGGGTATGAAAGTGAACCCACAACTCCCGGGTCTTAAAAGCACCCACCAGTGGTTGCACAGAAGCAGAAATAGACACATATTGCTATCTGTGACCTAGTCACTGGGGCAAAACAGAGCCCCCCAGTGCCGTGGGGCCAGGGTCTGCCTACCCTGACAAGGCCGGAAACTCTTATGAAGAGCAAGGTATTAAGCTGGGCAGGGAGAAGTGCAAAGGAGCAGTGGCTGGGCTGCTATTAGCCACGTACAGCCCAACTCCTCCCTCCAACCACTTCAAAATCTTTGCTATGAAAGAACCACTGTTCATCACGTCTTCATTTCACAGAAATAACACAACCCTTCCCAGCGCTAACAGAGGATATTAAAGCCTTGGGTTTCTTTTTAGCCTGTAAAAGCATTGATAGTCTCTGGCAGAGAGAGTGTCACAAACTAGGGATCCCCATCAGAAGGCTCGACTCTCCTTTTTGCTGCTGCAGGGAAGCATCACTATTTGCTCTCCCCCTTACAGTGGGACAGGCTGGACAGCAGATCTTCTGCAGGCGTATGATGACAGCAGCATCTCTGCAACCCCTTGCAGCCCTGCTTTCCTGCAGACTAAAGCGAGAGTGGCCAAGATGTCCTGGCTAACAAAGGAAAAAACATTACTCCAGTACAGGCTTCATCTGCCCAGCATGACACAGCCTTACCAGATGAGCAACGGTGGTAGGAGGAGTTCACCCTGCTGCCCCATCCCTACTGACAGCACAAGGGAGAAGGAAGGAAGTGGTTCCTCTGTATTATGACTCTCTGCTAGGCTCTCTCTTAGGTTCACCTGCAACTGTCGTGTTTCAGAGCAGCCCTGAGCAGGTTGTAGTGGGGGAAAAGGAGAGGAGACTCTCTCTCTACAACTACCTGAAAGGAGGTTGTAGTGAGGTGGGGGTCGACCTCTTCTCCCAAATAACAAGGGATAAGACAAGAGAAAATGGCCTCAAGTTGCACCAGGGGAGGTTAGATTGGATATTAAGAAAAATTTCTTCACAGAAAGGGTTATCAAAAACTGGAGCAGGCTGCCCAGGGAAGCGGTGGAATCACCATCTCTGGAGGTATTTAAAAGACAGGTAGACATGGTGCTGAGGGACATGTTTTAGTGGTGGTTTTGGCAGTGTTAGGTTGATGGCTGGACTCCATGATTTTAAAGGTTCCTTCCAACCTAGACGATTCTACTAACAGAGGAAATGCAGACAAGCGTTGTACACACAGAGGTGCATACCTGAACTGTGGTCTCCATAGACCACCTGCCCCACCCACAGGAACCCAGAAGCTGATGAAGCACTACGCGTGGAAAGAGGAGAACAAACCATTTTCTTTGCCTACTTGCACTGGACTCTGCTACAGAGTAACTGTGTTTATTACTTCTCAAAGAGGGAGCAGGAAGCTCTGGTGCACACACACATACTTAGCAGCTTTAAAAATGGAGGGAAGAAAAAAAAATAGAAAAGAAAAATCTTCTTTCAGATTTTCAGATTTCAGAAACATGTACACAAAAGCACAGACCTCACCTCCAGCCAAAACAGTAAGTGAAGTTATGTTCTTCATAACTGCTGCTGCCCCACTTGGAGCTTCTCCACTGGAGCTGCTGCTCCACTTGGAGAAGAACTTCAGCCTCTCCCCCAGCAGGGCACCTTGTCCCCCATATGGGCACAATCCCTGTGCTTCCCTTACACACTAGCCAGGAAGTCTCTCAGGGCCTGCCACTGCCTGTCCTCGGGACAAGGCAGGTAATTCCAGGTCTTCAAGTGGGGCATGGTGGCAGAACAGACAAAGACACATGGTGGCAGGGATGGGGCCAAGAACAGCACAGAGCAGCCTTGCCAGTGACATTTGCTAACACAAAGACTTTTTCATGAAAAAATAATAAGAATTAAAAATAGGTCACATTTGTACTTATCTTGGAGAGTGGGAAAGGCCAGAGATGGAGCGGACTGTTCCAGATGTCAGAGGCCCCCTGCTTTCTCCTAGCCCTCTGACACAAGACTCACTGCTGCAACTCCACCCCAGCAGAGTTCACAGGAATGGGGCGCTACCCCACAGGAACACCTGAAAACATCTGCTACAAACTCACGGGGTCAGAGAAACTCCAAAACCTTCCCATGCCCCTCCACCCCGAGTCAGCCAGCAGCACATCCGGGAATCCATCTTCCTCCTCACCACCAGGGATGCATCCAGCTTCACTTCCCTCCTTGCATGTGCCCCGTGCCTGTCACAACGCACAGACCTCGTGTGTGCTGCAGGGAGCACCCGCTGCAGCCCTGCGTGGATTTGCGTGACAGTCACAAGCTAACGTGCCTTGGGTTAAACCTGGGCAGTTGGCAACAGCAGCCAGCAGAGCTTGTCTCCAGCTCAGGCACAGAGGTGCTATGAAGTCTGTATTAAGCACCACACCAGGCCTCGAGAGCTCAGGTCATTGTCCCCCATGGAAGTGACAGGCTCCCGAGTGGCGACAGCAACAGCAGCAGATGAAAGGAGGGTGGTTGGGAATTAGGATTTTCTTTCTTAGACTAACCAGCTTCTTGGCTTCAAAAGCATCTCGCTCATCTCGAAGTTTCTTGTTCATCTCTCTGCTCCAAAGGAAAACACAGGAGAGACACAATGAAGCACTCATCAAAAACGGAGTAAAAACCAACATTTGAAAACTAGAACGGAAAGGGAGCTTGGGATACAGATAAAAATGTTATTTATTGCCAGACACGTTGGGATTTCCACATATCCCAGCTTAAGTAATGGGCTCCACACAGTCCCCTTAGCCAGCAGGAAAGACTAAATTCTTTCAATGGAGGAATTACGTGGTGATAAACACAGCCTGTGCTCTGACAGAGCTTGACAGATTGCACAACTCTGTCTGGACCTAGAAAAACAAGCAGCGTCTGAGCACTGCTTGAATACACTCCCATTGCTTTCCGTGGGAGAAACGAGCGCAGTGTTAGAACTTCAGCCCCTTACGCTCACAAGAGCTCAGCATTTCCCCCCAGCCCTCTTCTTACCTGAGGAGCTCCAGCTGCCGAAGGAGGCTTTGTTTCTCTTTCTGCATGTTCTTGGAGACTCTAAACACATCCCTGCGTGAAGGGGATTTTAAAAGGGGAAACAAGTTAATGGGATACAAAGATCCCTTTCTCGTGGACACTCATCATATTCTCAATGATAAGGGCCTACCCTATGCTAGGAGGATTCCCGAACCTCCACACCTCCCCCCCCAATAAAAAAATAGATACCAGTATTTTCCTGTAACGTTGGAAGGATTTTTTCCCCTCTGGGTTTGGTACTGGATGCAATTCTGTATCCTATAGAGCAGCGAATTTTGTAGTTAGGATGTCTGACTATACTTCTATTCCATTATTACCGTTTTATAGTATGCAAAATCTGGCACCTGATTGGGTAACTAAATTTGCACGTTAACTGCATATGGTAGGACATCTGCAACACCAAAAGCTGGTATGTTCCATAATAGAAATGTTCTGCCTTAAAACTTTTTCCTTGTTTTGCTTTGCTTTTAATCGTGAGAAGATTCTTCAAAACATATTAGGATAGGCAAATTAATGAAAAAAATGGCATAATACACATCTCTTCAGTGGTTTTTTTGAGAAGCTTTCACACTCCTGGGGTTTAGCAAAACATTGTCATTTGGAATCTGTAATTTTCCTGTTTTCTGCAATGATGGAGGATTAAAGATTAATAAAGTGTCAATCTGAGCACTAATCCAAGCTTTGGACAGCTTTCCATTTTTCAGATTTATATTTGAATCTAAGCACAGTTCATTGTTCCAGCAAACTTTACATTTAATGTTTTTTTACTGTGTCCCCATACAACAGGTAAGATGGTCATACTTCTAGTTTTTAAAATAAATGTTAAATAGACTTTTATGACACAAGGACCTACAACCTGGTCTAGTGGAAGGTGTCCCTGCCCATGGCAGGGGAGTTGGAACCAGATAATCTTTCAGGTCAATTCAACCCAACAGCTGGGTTGTACCCCAGCTCTCCCATTCTCCTTCAACATAGGGCCAGGCATCCCATTTTCTCCTTTTACACTCCAGTTTCCTCAGCTGCTAAAGATGGGAAGGATGCTCACTGCCATCTGGATCTGAAATAGCCCAATGTTTTAGCTAAGTATTATTAGATTAAGCCCAGGAACACAAGCAATTAGAAGAGGCTCTGTAGGAACTTTACAGAGACGATGGTGAACTGAAAAATACACAGAGGAGAAGGCTGAAGAATGTCTGTATTTTTTACAGTGTTTTTCTAGCCAAATATCAATGAGCTTATTCATTTCCCACTAAAGGCAGGTGGGAGCTAATGGTATCAGTCCGTGTTTAGGCCCATAAGACCACTGGATGTTACTTCTTTTCCTCAAGAAGAGACAAGCAATCCTCTGATGAGACCAAGAGTCCCTCCCCTAACACCCCCTTCCCTGCCCATTCCCACCTGTCCTTCTGCTCTTGCTCAAGCTGAGCCTCTTTCTGGAGCTTCTCTAACTGCCCCTTCACCGCCTCCAGCTCCCATTTGCTCTTCTCCAGCTCTTCCAGCAGGTTTTCATTCAGGTGCCATAGCCTTTCGTTCTGCACACGAGTCTCCAGCTGCTCTGAGTTCAGAGACTGTAGCTGATGTTCCAGCTGCAATGAGAGAGGAGGAAGGGTTAAACACAGAGAGAAAGGGTTTTGTGCTACCATCATGCCTGTAAAAACAGGCCGAAAAAGCAGATGTAAAGGACAAGGTGGAAAGGAGGTAAACACTACTTAGGTCTACAGCACCACTAGTGGTATAGAGAAGGTGAACTGGAAGCAATTATTTCTCATCATGCCAGCACTGGGGAGCAAGCAATGCAATTAGGCATAGCTGAGGATGTGCTTCAGGCAGCACAAGAGGCTTGCTGCTGTCAGGCAAAAATCAGAGTGCAAATGAGGGTCAAAGTAAGACTGGAAAAATTTGGGCAGAAGCAGGGGTGTGTCTGTCAGGGCTTATTAACCACAGTTGTTGAAATGTATCCTCTAGTTTGGGGGCTTCCTGAGCCCATGGCAGCTGGAAGGGGGATGTCTTGAGGTGCCAGGGGTACTTCACACTACACCTGGGAAGTCAAGTGATTGGGGAGGACTTTACTACTGTTTGGGAGAGAGGACCTCAGGCTAGAGATGTTGTTTAAATGCCACTGGGGCACACCTGCACTCTAGGCAGCACAAAACCCCAGCACAACTAACAAACCTGATTTGGGAAGTTTAAAGCCTGCTGTCATGTACTCAACCAGTGATGTGATTCCTCAAAAATGGCTGGCATAGTCTGGGAAAAAGTCAAGGACAGATGCAGCAGTCAAACCCACCCATCTTAGATGACAAGAAGGGCATCACAAGAAGGATCATACTGACGTTTCAGTATCTAGCCAGCCGTATCAGCTAACCAGGGCCCTCTGCTGAAGCTGGGGCTATGCAGAAATTGTGGTAGCCATCTGAGAACTTACAGCCCCAAAATAAAATCATACAATCCATGCTTGCAGCCAGAAAGGAGCACCAAGAACCAGTTCTGACCAATGTAGTAGGTGGCAGAGTCAGCGTCCACGTTTATACCTTCAGCTTGCCTTTTCTTTCAGCCTACCTTCTGCCCCTCTCAACGAGAAAGCAGAGCAGCACACTGTGGCACAAGACAAAGTGCTTTTCCTTGCTATCCTGCTCTCTGCCAGCACACACGTACAACAGTTGTGAGCAGGAGTGAACAGAGCTGACCTTTTCTAGGTTCCCTGAAACACAAGCCCCACATCTCTCCCCACTGAGGCTATAAGCACAAGTCACACCCAGCTTCATCTGGAGACTTCTAGTCCTTTGGACATCAGGGAAAATTTGATCATGACCACGTATGCTGAGCAGTTGAGTTGAGACTAAGAAACAGCAGCCTACAGCCTTTGGATCGTTCAATAAACTGGGGACAGGCTTTAACTAAAGCACCTGCCCCTCCCTAAGAAATCCCTAACACACTCAACTCTCCCGTTTATGCTGTCTGTACTTGGAAGCGATACCATAATAGCACGATTACAATACTGGTCTTACACCACAAGGGGGACCTGATTGTCCACATAACTCTGAGGCTTGTCCTAAGCAACGAGCATCAGAAATGACCACGGGAGTAAGTGTCCATGTAGCCCAGCACTGTGCCTTGACCCATATCAAGAGGGGATGCTACCTAGGAAGAGCATGCCTAGACACCTAACTATGATCCGTTCCCCTCATACACTCCCTGGTGTATGGTGATCTATACCTATAGCGTCTATGGTCCCCAGACTAGGGATATTAGAGACCACATACCTGACTATTCCTCCTTCTAATAATCATTTATGAGCCTGTTGTCCATTTGTTTGTCCAATCCATTTTTGAACTGCTGATACTGCCTGCCTCCTGCAGCAAAAAATCCTGAAGTTCACTAATCTCTGTGTAAAGAAGTAGTTTTTCCTAAATTAAATTCATACTGGTCTCACTCACTGAGCTTCCCTCACCTTTGCTGTTGCAGGATTTAGAGAGTAACAGTAACAGTTCTATATGGACCTTATCCATCACTTTCATGAGTCCATGAAGATCACTTATATCTTCCTCCCTTAGGCCCCTCCTCTCCAAAATCAAGTCTAGGCTTTCCTATTTTCTCTTCCTAAGGCAGATGCTCCTTTTCCTTAATCACATTAGTCCTCTGTACCTTCATACTCAAGGACACAGTGGAGTTAAAGGAGATGACAACTGCACACACCAGTTGAGGCACATTAAGGGTGTGGGCAGCAGGAAAATGACATTCCCTATCTTATTCTCTATATCCTTCCTGATGACACCTAAGTTTCACTGGCTTTTCCAGCTGCTGAACAATGAGCTGATGATTTCAGAGAAGTGCTATTTCATCCACATTGCAGCTGGGTCTCCAACATGCATACCCCTAGTTGCCAGTATCTTACAGCTACCTGCCATGATTTATTTCTGTGGGGGTCATGTTTCAGTTCTTCAGACAAAAAGGAAGAAGACATCCAGAACGGATCACCCCATACAAATGTCCATGCCAGGGCTGGCACACTAAAGGAAAGTGTCTGCTTTAATCTTTTCTGTGACTGATTAATCAGTACGTCATTAAGTGCTGAAATGCGTATATAAGGTACATACAGCTCTAAGTGCCACAGAACAGTTCACTCTGGGTTATTTTGGAGCAACCAGAAAACACAAACTAGAGAAATTTGGCTCTTTTATGTCTATATACAAGCTTGCTTTCACACAACAAAAGGCTCCAAACTCACAACTTTCAAATTTTTACTCTGTTGTCTTTGACAAATAGTTATTGTATAACTCACAGGAAGATTGTGCCAAGAGAAAAACAAAGCAGATAAGAAAATGCTTGGACAAAACATTCACAGGAAGACATTACAGTTGAAGACAAACCAATCACTTGACAAACCACTTCCGCATCTTCAGAGACAAGAGAGAACTAGACTAGCTAGTACCAGACTAGCTAGTACCAACCCTCAGCAGATGAAAACCATCCCCAGTTAGGAAAGGTCTTAGCAGAAGGGTACGTGCTTCTTTAGGAAGGATTTGGGTTGTGTTACCTGCTTCTGGTGGTAGAGGATTTTCTCCAGCTCCTGCTCTTTGCTGCGCAGTTCTTTCTGGAGCAGATTACTCCTGTCATGTCTCAGTGCTTCCTGCAGACGTAAAGATACACACCTGTGCATACAACTCCCAGCACAGTAAGAGCTGTTACTTGGCCAGATGAGCCACCACCTCTACTTCAGACCAGAGAAAGTTTGACTTCAGCCAAGAGAGATGAGGTACCTGGCAGATCAGTCTCTCCCTTTCTGCTTTGATCTGTTGCTCCATTTCTTCATAAAGGCACCTGACTTCTCGGTCATGGTCTGTCTCCTTCCTAAAAAAGGCAGGGTGCGCACAGGTCAGGAGAGACAAAGAGAATACAGAAAGAAAACAGGAGAGGAGGGTGGAAACAGATTTCCACTAACAGCTTTATGGCATTGAGTGGGATTTTAACCAGACCAAGTGTTATGCATGGGCACTGATGTAAAACAAACCCGTGGGGATCAGGTAAAGATAAAGAGTAACTTTATTACAGCAAGAAAAATCTGTGTGTCCTGTAACCCAGTCCCTCCTTGCATTTGAGGCAGCACCCAAGCATCAGCTGGCTCCTGACAGCAAACGGCCACGATGTTCTCCTTACCGCTTCAATGCCTGTTGCATAGACTCCTTTTCATGATTCACCTCCCTTATGTATGATGAAACACGCAACAGAAACTCCTCAAAATTGGTTAAGAGCTCCGGACGCTCCTTTCGTAGCCGAGCCCAGAGTTCCCGAATCTCATGTGGACTGGAGCAAGCACACAAGAGAGAAGGAAAGCAAATGAGCTTCTGTGTCATCTTACGGACTGTTATTCCAACTCCAACATGCATTCAGGACAGACAAACTGTCCTTCTCCTGTGATGATCTCCATTACACCATCATAGCAAAGAGGGGAGCTGGACAGTGACAGAGCATGCATGTGGAGTGAGATCTACTACAAGGTAAAATAAAGTCAGTCATCTAAAAGAGGAAAGAAGTCTAGTAAGCAAACCTGGAATGAATATTTTTCAAGTATTCAGCAATAACACATTTGGTTTCTAAACCAAGACTCGAAGAGATGAACATTCAGCAAATTTACTGTGAGCTATGGTCAAGCAGCAAACTGTTGCAGCCCATGGGTTTTAGCATACATCACACAGGTGGTGTTCTCACACCAGTACTGTACTGGTGGATGCTACTGTCCTTGTTACTTATTTATTTCACAGGTTTGGAAACTGAGGCACAAACAAAAGAAGCAGATTCACCCAGGTGGCACATAAAGATAATAATGGAGGAAGCCCTGGAAACCCAAAGTCTTCTTTTTCTGAACCTGCAATAACGATTACACTGTTTTGGCATTTAATTCATTGTAACTTGAACACAGCACTCATAAACCTACTCTTTCCCAAAAAGTCTTATAAGCCTGTATACATCACTTCATGCTTCTTTTGGAGGAAGAGCTTTGTAGTACTATTTTTAATTTAAAAAACACAAACAACAAGCCCAACCACCATCGCACGATAGCCTCCTTTTTCTGTCCCAAGCTGAAGAAGTTACTTACTGACACTTCATCAAAACTTGGTGGTTTAGATAACAGAATACAGTGAGTCCCGTTAATAAACAAAGCCATTTCTTTCTAGCAAAAACAGTGAAGACAGACAGTTCAGATTCCCGCTCCAACCCCAATTAGCTTCTGGTTTATATTACTACTTTACAACAGCTGGCTTGGCACATGGGCATGACATGAATAGCTACCGAACTCGTTGCATAAAACTGCAAGTAAGTGGTCAAAATAAAACACGGGATAATTCCACTTTAAGACCTGATGCTTCTTAAAGCAGAATCATAAACAGCAGAAACTATTTTTCTAGAACAGTAATATGGCCTTTCACGGTGTCATTCCATTATTTGAGGCATAACAGCTTTCCAGAATTTTTCAGAGCAAGTTGTTTAGCATTAAAAGAAACATGCAGCTGCTTCGCATCACAATGTGAATGAGAAAAAAAAATATCTGTTTCATGACAGATGCAGCTCTGAAAGCAAAAAGCTACTTCACTCTCAGCTTCTGTCTCCAATCCTGTCCATCTCCTGCCTGTATCTGAGCTGCTCCCTGCAAACTGGTGACACTGTTGGACTACGATGCCTGAAAAAAGGGGCTGCCACAGATGCTGTTGGGCACCCCTGCAGATGTGCCTCAGTAAGAACCAGTTACGTATAATGCTTCACTTGGGAAGGCCCTAAAAAATGGCTAGATGACACTGGGGACAACAGACTCTACTGGGACCACATGCAAGAGCATTAATATCAAATTTCAAAGCTCAGGTGAGCGTCCCTTGCCCAGTTTAGCCTTTCACACTCTTCAAGATCGGCCCAGTCCCAAACAGCCCCTTGAACACAAATCTGTCACAGAGACTCTTAGAACTAGGATTGCCTGAGCATATGTGAACAGTCAACCACCATTTTGGAACAGACAGCACACTCATCCTCCTTACCTTGTCTAACACTCACATGCTGCTTTTCATTGGCTACAGGCAGATGGGCTTCCACACCACCAACTGCTACATTTTCCAGCTGTGGTCTGAACACTAGTTTGGGAAGCTTTGCAAAAAGCACTGCACTAGAAGTAATTGTAAACTGATGAGAAAAACCAGACTTCACTGCTTTTGTTACCAAGCATACGAAAACCCAAGACAGCAGTATAGAAAGCCCAAGCAGTGCTTCAGAGAGCAAGCGGCTCAGCTCACCTCTTTGGTTTTTGCTGGTACTTTGAAGTTTTGGTATTGCAAGATCAAAATAGGGTAGAAGTAATGCCATGCAACTCCCCTACTTACTCATCAAACACGTGGGCTGCTCCGAGCTGTTCCATCATGGAACAGAATCGTTTCTCTTCATCATCATCTGCTGGGTCCAAGTCATCTGACCAGCCTGACTCAAAGGTCTCCTCGTGTCTGGAGTGATCCATTCTCCCAGCCTCTTGACACAATTCAATCCCTATTAACTTTCCTGGTGGAAGGAGGAGGGAAGAAGGAGAATAAAGAAAGTCAAATGGGATGTCATTTAATAAGCTGCTATTTAAATGGCAACCCGACAGAGCTCCATAAGAGGCTGCCTCCACGCTGCCGGTGTAAAATACAGCTCCTGGTCAGTAAAGAGCCTCTGTTCTGATGTCCTGCGTGATATCAGTGTCCAGTCTGCAATGCTGGGACTGAAACTGGCTCCCAGCCCTGGCTGTTAGGGCTCTGCTCACATCTGCGTGAAGATGATCTACCACCCACGGCCTTGGATTCTTAGCATGTGAAGTATGCAGACACTTCACTCTCATGGAGCGGCACTGCGGGTTCAGTTGCCAACGTCCCCACAAGCTCCCTCTGGGACTGCGAGCCCAGCACTGAATAGCACCATACCTCAGTTCCCCAGCTTAAAAAAAAGTGAGGACAAGATCATTACCCTTCCCTTCTTATGTGCTACATCTGTTCTGATTCAAGTGCTACAGGAAAAGGACTGCCTCTTGCTAGGACTGCGTAGAGTATCTGAACAAAATGAACTTACCTTCCAAACAACCCCTCCTGCGCCATCCCACATATGGATGGCTTCCAGTTATCTAAATCCCATTTCATGCTGAGACACTAATGCCATGAGAACTTCATGCTATGCGAGGCATGTGACAAATACTGCTGCTGGGAACAAATTCTTCTCAAAGAAACAAATCAAGCAATCCTATCCAAAATGCAGGCCCTCATTCTGTACACAGAGGTCAGACCTCCATTAGCAACTACTCATCCTTTCCAAAACATATCTGCTTGGTTCAAAAGGCAGAAATTACATCCCAGCTACAGGGCAAGAAGCCAAGGATGTTCAGAGCAGGGATGAGAACACAAAACTGCTCTAAGGGGAAAAATATCCACTATTTGTGTGCCTCAAGTCACTTAACCACTTCTTAACTCCATATGTCCATAACCTAGCTGCTTCTCTGCTGCTCTTAAGATGTGCTGAAAAAAAACCTTGCTGTAAAAAAAACTTGCAGTGTGGAGATACAGGCCCTATTCAGCTTAAAACCTGAGGCGGGGAGAGTTAATTAAGGAGATGGGCTTAGATTAGGCACTTCGGATGTCTGCTTTTACAGCTGGAAAAATTGAGCTAGAGAATGAGCTAAAGATTGTTTTGACATTCTAGAAGGATCTTAGATTGCGTTAAGCTGAACATTTTAAATGTATGCTCTTTTGTCAGTTTTGCAGATGCATGCTGTAACCCCTCAGAGGCCATGCAAGGAGCCCTCTCAAGAAGCAGAGTTGATTGCAGCTTGAACTGCTTTCCCTTGATTTTCTCCCTGCACGCTCCAGAAGGAAGACAGCAATATGCCAGGCCAAACTCTTGAGTTAGGGGCAAAATCTGAAAAGGATTTCTGTGAAGCCAGACACAAAGAACAACCATAAAGAAAAGAAATGCAGAAATGAAGTGTTTTGCCTAGACTGGAGCAAGTCCCACAGAGCCAGGCTGCCAGCACAGGGTGGTACCTGACAACTGGCGACTGAAGCAAAGAGAAACCTTGCCTACCTCTGCCAGCAATGGCACTGATGCAGGTACACTCATGATATCCATCTATGGCTATGGCTGGGACAAATGCCTCAAACAATGAGATTCGGGAATAACCAAGTCATAACCAGATGGCACTGTGGATGCCAAGGTGCCCAAATGGCACCCATTCTACTCCACATCCTCCCTCTACTCTGCTCTGGTGAGACCCCAACGGGAGTACTGCGTCCAGCTCTGGGGCCCCCAACATAAGGAGGACATGGACCTGTTGAAGCAAGTCCAGAGGAGGGCCACAAAGATGACCAGAGGGACAGAACACCTCTCCTATGAGGACAGGCTGAGAGCGTTGGCATTGTTCAGCTTGGAGAAGAGAAGACTCCGGGGAGACCTTAGAGCAGCCTTTCAATACCTAAAGTGGCCCTACAGGAAAGATGGGGAGGGACTCTTTATCAGGGAGTGCAGTGATAGGACAAGGGGTAAGAGTTTTAAACTGGAAGAGGGTAGATTTAGATTAGACATTAGGAAGAAATTCTTTACTGTGAGGCTGGTGAGACACTGGACCAGGTTGCCCAGAGAAGTTGTTGATGCTCCATCCCTGGAAGTGTTCAAGGCCATGTTGGATGGAGCTTTGAGCAACCTGGGCTAGTGGAAGGTGTCCCTGCCCATGGCACCGGGCTGGAAGTAGATGATCTTTAAGGTCCCTTTCAGATCAAACCATTCTATGATTCTACACAGCAATGGGCAGGGAAGTCCACACTCCGGAGGTGACTTGTTTCTGGCAAAGGCAGAAAAAACCCCATAGGCAGTGAGGACACAAGGCAGAAACAGGTGTAGTCAGCAGGCACTCGATGGGTTACTACATTCCCAGAACACAGCTTTCCATGTTTATTCTGAGGGAATCTTTAAAGCTTCTCCTTTCAGGGCTGGCTATTTCTGGCCATTCAAACTGAAGCACCAAAAAGATCCCCCCCCACCTTCAAGTTGTGAGAAAGCCAAGAGCAATCACAATCTGAGCCATCAGGACACTGCAACTCAAGAACCTCCTCAATCACTTCTGAAAACCCTAGACCACTTGTGTTCACTTACTTTGACCTGATCCCATTAACACATCAACATGTCCAAGGAAGGTGCTAACAGTGTGCAGATTTTCTGAGCTACTTTCAATCACCTAAGGCAACTAAGTACCCAGGCAAAGGTTATTAGTGCTGTGGTGGTTCTCCTCCTTAACACTTCTTGCACTGCTCGTGCTGCTGGATGATGACTGTGGTATAGCATTAGCACCCTCCTAGTGTTTGGAAAAGGACACGGTAACAGGAAAACAAAAGCTCATTTGCCAGTGTGCTAGACTGCTCACAGGACTCCTACAGGAATCCTTGAATGGCATTGAACAAACCAGACGGAGACAGTTGCCAAGAGGCATATTTCTGTCCCCTCACCCAACAAGAGTTCTTATCCAGATGAACAACTGTGGATCATATGGCCAGATCCAGGCTGCAGTATGTACCATCTCCAGGAGGAGATGTTCAGAAGCTGGCTCTACCAGGTAGGTAGGTAACAGTCATGGAAGAAGGCAACACAGAGCCTCAGGAAGGGGGATAGAAGTATTGCACACAGACCTTCTCCAATGATGTTCACATAAGCATGGGGCATTGCCCTGTACAGCTGGTACAGCTTCAGCAGAACCACTGCACTTTCTGTCCTACCAACATAAAACATCATGTCACAGGTGGGCTTTTTCCTTCCTCTGCCTCTGTGCAGTCCTTACCTAGTCCCATGCTGAACTCCACAGGCGTCAGGTATCCGTTATTGTTCTGTTCCAAGCTGTCAAAAACAGTCTCCAGCTGTTCCAGGGTTAGGGGGAGCTCACTCTGGAGCCGCTGTAGGGACAAAAGAAGGAACAAAATTAAGACGTGACTCAAGTCTTCCCTGTGACTAGCTCCTGTCCGTGCCATCCTCAGCTTTGGCCTACAGCGATGTGCCCTTTCAGCACTGCATCCTGCCTGGGATGCGACAGTCTGCCACTACAGCTTAGTGATGACCCAAATGCATGTTTGGACCCACCGATACAGCAACGCTTTCCACCACTGGATGATTCAACCAGGACTGCAGAGAGAGATCTTCGGGTTATTTTGTTTGGAGTGAGCTCGAGCCTCTTCCACCAGTGCCTGCCTCCCTCCACCCCTGCCCAAGCCCTGCCCAAAGGCGGCTGCTCCTGAGAGAGCTCTCCACGGGCACATCAGGTACCAGCTCCGTCTCTTTGGCCAGTGAGGGAGAACAGAGTTGTGACTGTCTGGATTCAGTTTCCAGCTCTTGCAGGGAATTTTGCAGATCATAAACAAAACATTCAGCCCATAACAGAGAGTCAGTTTTCTTCTGCCATATTCTGCCTGTTGGGACAGCATCCCTATTCCCACAGCAGACAAGGAGCAGAGAGATTTCCCTTTGTAATACATGTGTAGAGCACTTAGCATGAATGGGCACCCAAAGAAGCTTCCAAATAACAAGAGGTGTAGACTAAAACCTCGTTACTTTCTGTTAAACGTGCAGCTTTAGATAAAAGCTTAATAAATATTTATCGATGTAACTATAAAAAATTAGGCATCACACAACCCAAAACAAAGTGAGTCAATAATTAAACCAGCATGGATCTGCCAAGTGTTAATTATAGATGGAGGGAGAGATGAGACAGAAGAAAAACAATCTGCATGTAACCTTCCTGATAAACCATTAAAACAAAACTCACAAAGAACTACAGAGTTCCTGTTAACAAATACTGTTTTTAACAGAAAGCAGCAAAACACATTCTTCCACAGCAAAGTTATAGTTTGGGCCTAAAGTGAGTTTTTGAGATCAGGTTTTAGCTATGATCAGAGACAAAAAACTTATACAGCTTTTTTTGTTATGAGGTGGGTGGATTTTTTTCGTTGTTGACTGAGGGGGGTTGTTGTTTTGGTTTTTAAAATTAAACCAAAGATTTTTTTCCCCCTAGATTTCCCATCCATTGTATGCTCAATATTTGTAGGAACTGTTGCTTTTTTTTTTAATTTATTTTATGCATTCCTTAAAGATTTGGAACTGCTGTCCCCCTTGTCCCAGGAATTCCCTGGAGGTCCAAAGCCCTTTTGGGATTTTTGGTTCCTAGCATCTGGCTGTTGCAGAATTTGGCTCCCAGAAATCTGAATGAGACAGGGGCCACATGCACACCCGCACTTGCCGAAAGCAAAGACATGCCACATTCTCCCCTCTTCTGCCACCCATGACTTTACAGCCTCTCCCAGGAAAAAGGAAGGATTTTTTCCCTCACCTGCATGTCCACCTTGGTGATAAAACCTTTCTCATCTTTGTCACACAGCTGGAAGAGCTCCCTTGCCTTCTTGAGCATCTCCACCTGCACATCTTCCAATTTCCTCATTTGGCTGGAAGGAGAAGCACCAGGAGCCACCCCATCCTCCTCATCCCCTTCCTCTTCTCCTTCCCAGCAGACATATCCCAAAAGCGCTCCCCTCTGGTTGTCCATCTTCTCAAAGACTTTTCCCCTGGGGCAGGGGCAAACAGAAGAACTGCAGGGCAGGAAACAGAGAAATCCCAGTCAAACATGACCTTCTACTTTCACCCCACACATCATCTAGTTATGTCCTTTGTTGGTTTGAAAGAACAGTATTCAGCATCCGTATCGGTTACCAAGGGGACGGGGTGGGAAGACAGTCAGTATGAAGAGAATTTGCATAGGAGGTACACACCATACATAGGTACACACTGTACACAACATGGGCATAACCAAGCCTACCACACAGCTGTACACCCTCCACACTGTGATGGGCTCCAGACCCTGCACTGAGAAAGGATGCTCTTTTGCCATCTCTCCTTCTCTGGCTCAGACCTACAGGACAGTCAGAGTTCTCTACTGATGAAAGCCAGATGCTAAAGGAAGGTTTCAGGGGAGATGAGAGGATGGGAAGGCAATACTAAAACACACAGGTAAATCTGCGTGGAAGCAAGGTGATAGTCCCATGAGCTGAGACAGGCCGCTTGAACACCATGAGCAGGGCCAGCTCCCGGCTCTCACACAGCTCCCCGGATGCCCTGACCAGGATGCTTTTCTCTGCTCTCAGTTCCTCTAGTAATAACATGCTTCTCCTCCTCCTGTTGCTTTTCTGCATCTTTGAACACCAAACCTGCATACAACTCCAAGAACCCAGAGCTGGACAAAGGCATAGAGGAAGATCTGTGCAAGTGATGGAGGAAAGAGAAGAATGAATGTTTCTCACAGCCCTCTCCTGGCCAGGTCCCCCGGCTAGCCTTCCACCTCTGACATTTTCTTGTTAATCCTTCCCAGGTAGTAACTCCATCTCCTTTCATGTTATCACAGCACAAAGAAGGGTAAGACAATTCCTACAATGGGAAAAATTTAATGAGCTGGGCACTCCTGCCCCCCTTGCCTCCCAGCCTCTGTTTTGACAGCTCGTAAGCTGCCAACAGAGTTTTAATCTGAAATGTTCACCTTTATAGGAAGGAAACCACATGACCGTGGAGACATTTCAGAGGCCAAAGAAAATAATTCCCATTACTTACAAGTACCTATAACAAAAAGGCTAGGAATCAGAGCACAGCACTATGATTGTAAAAACGCATACAACACATCCCTACCCCAATCCACCTTCTGACTTACTGACGCCACGTAACATCACCCAGACAGATTTCCTTCAGCAACACCAACACATTTTTTAAGCCTTGTTGCACTGAGTGCTTTAGACTTCTCCTTCTGCAGATCTGTGTTCTGCGTTGCAGGGCAGAAGTGAGCTGTGCAAGCAGGCTGAGAGCAGATTTAAACAGTACTAGACAAAGAGGGCTTCAGGGCTGTGGTTTGTTGGTTTTTTTTTTTAATCTCCAAGAAATTAAAAGCCACGTACAAATGCTGTGATAACAAACAAGTTAATTCTGTTTGCACTTCTAGTACAATGGGAGGATAAAGAGCATGATGGCCAGGAAGAATGTCACATGCGAGAACTATATGAAGCTGACACAAAAGAAGAAGGTAATTATGCACCATGCTATTTGACTCCATTTATTACTGCTGGTTCATGAGCCAGAGGGTGGTTCTGCTTCAGAGAACAAGTAGAACACTTCACTCCCCCTTTCATATCAGTGTTTGTTCAGAGCACCTCCGCTTAGCACCACTTGAGAAGGTATTTATTTGAAACTCTGCAGAAAACTACCAATAAATAAAACTACATATTATATGTGTTTCCAGTGAAGCAGGCATTCCTGAAAAGCAATAGATACAGAGCTGGACACAAGATTTGGGGAATACTGCAGAGGAAAGGAGGGAAGAAAGCATGAAAAGTGAGAAGGCGGGGGGTGTCTTTCTCCCCTGCTCTTTTTCAAACAAACCTTCCTACCAAGTTTTTTTGCGTTCTATGTTATGGAGCCAACACAGCAAAATCAAGGCTAAAGCTTGATTCTCCCCAGTAGCCGGACAGTCAGCTTGCTTCTGATGGCAAGTCTGTACAAGTTAATAGTAAAGAAGCTGGAAAGAACCCCAGCTTACTTTTCACATTCAAGTAAAAGTTGCAAAGCTGGCCTCAAAAGAAGAAAAAACAAAAAAAGATGCATATACCTTATGCTGCACAGATTTTTACAGGTGATTACAGTGAGGAATCATATAGCCCAGCTGATGAAGGATAATTATTGTCTACTGCAGGCCACCTTGCTGAAGCTTTTGCCAGACACTTTCCTTCTGTGAAGACAGTCTCAGCACAAGCAGCACCCTGTACCAGAAGGTGAGGGCAGGCGGCAGCAGGGGAGGAAATGAAATGGGAGCCCAAACAAGAGCCACGACAGGATTGCAAAAAACAACCAGAATAAGAAAAAGTGCAAATAAGATATACGTTCTCTAAAACATCCCTCTAGCTGCCTTACAGACACTGAGGTCCCCAGAAGATCTTACTTTCTTGTTAGCAGCTGTATTGTTTCTATTTCAAAAGTCAGAGCAGCCCACGCAGACAACGTCTTCCCAGCTCTGCTGCAGCAAGCAAAAGGCTGTATGAGGAGGATGTTCTGTTCTGTCTCGGAGACGTATTTGCAAGCTGAAATTGGACCCATTACATTCCTACCTCTAGCGTCTCCCCACTTTATCAAAAGCCCAGCTGTACTGTAGCTCTCAAACACTGGCTGAACTAAAAGCCTCTTAATTAGCAGAGCTGGGAGCCTGACATGGACAAAGGTCTCAAAGGGTTTCACTCACATGTAGAAGACCAAGTCTATTAATCCAATGTTTCCAGCATAGAGTCTCTTGTTCAAACTGCTTCAAGGGGCTTCAAGCTCTGCTAATGGTGAGACAGCACTTGTAGAGGAACAAAGTGGCAAATAAGACAGGGCTACAGTAAGCAAAATACACTGCGGCTCTGGTGGGCTTCTCTCCCAGAGGCCTTTGACTGAGAAGCTCTTTATCTCCACCCCCATTTGTAAGGGCATTGCATGGTATAAATGCAGATGAGGCACAAAGCAGATCTCAGTCTAACAAGTGCTGTCATACCTTCCTCACAGATCATCACTGCAAGCTACTGGGGAGGCAGCTTCATCAGCAAGATGCAGAACATCACTGCAGGACAACTTTGAAAGAGGCGAGGTCACTAAAGTACTAAAACTGGGGACTGGTACCCAAAAGTGAGGCCAGCAGAGCTGGCCTTGGTGCAGAAAGATCACCTTGTGAAGAGCCATGCTTGCCTGACACAACTGGAGAAGTCAGAGAAGACAGGTATGGGTATCTAATGCTTTTGGTCAGACAAACCTGTGCTCCCCCAGTGAGATGTAGCCAAGCTACCGCCAGTGACAAAGCCAGGGGTCATTACCAAAACTTTCTGAAAGGACTAATTTTTCCAGGTCTCTTCTGGCAGGACAAGGTACTCATTGAGTCAGCACCAGTTAAGAATTAATTGCCACACCTAGCCTGGAGCCAGGACAATCTCTGTATCTTGGGCTGTTGATGTCCATCATAAGAATGTCACAGCTGAGTTCATCTAGCCCAGCATCTTGCCCTCAATGGTGGCCATGAATGGCTAGTGAGGGAAGAGTGACAGCAGGGCAAGCACAGAGAAGGCTTCCCTGAAGAGGTCTGCCAGCCTCTAGCCACTGTCAGCCTGGGGCAATTCCTGAGCTACATGGTTCCTCCCTCATCTTCTAAGACACTTATGCAGCCTCCCTTTGAATCCATATGAAAACATTGTTCTCATGAACGTGCTGATAGAATTGGGATACCTGCTGCAATCACTGGGCACTGACAAAGCTTCACAGGACTATTGCAGTTTTCCAGGCACACGGTTTGACCAGCACCCACTCCACAAGAGATGGAGTCCCAGCTTCAGCTCAAAGAACTGCTTCCTGACACCTTCACATCCGGGAACCATGGCAGAGACCAAAAACTCCTCTCCCAGGCCCTGGAAGATCTATCAGGAAGATGGAAGTGCCAGGGACACAGGGGCTGGCCATGGGCTCAAATTGCCCTGGCCAGCCTTGGTGTGTAATGTTATTCTTCAGCCTCCTGTTCCCCCACCCCAGGGGTTTGGATGCCTGTGCTCAAGGTCAGCTCTGATACTGCACAATCCAGATTTGGGCAGTGTCCAACATCTGAACAACCCGACACAGAGCTTGAGAGAAAGCCAGTCCTCAGGATCTGTGGATTGCACTAGTCATCTCCTGCCACAATGTGTGCTGGCATCCAGCAAGCAAAAATGCACCTGCTCCTGCAAGACAACTTTCCCAGAGCCTGGAAAGCAAACAGATCTTCTCAGAAACAGCACAGAATGGGAAATTTGCCTGCCAGTAAAGACAGCTAGCACCAGGTCTTGCATTTCTACATAGAGGTAACTCAGAACAGTCTTAAGTGCATGTTTTAACCACCTGGGGTATAAACTGTAGTTTGTCCTGTGCACAGCTGTGCCAGAAAGTCAGCTGGATCCCATGGGCATGGCATTCTTTGGAGAAATCACAAGACCTGAATTTTAATCCTGACTCAGCTTGCCATATGGCCTTGGGTAAGTCCCATCACCTGCCGATGCTTATAGACTGTCAGCTCCTCCAATTTGATTCTGATGCTTGTGACAGCTGGCACTTTATTTTAAGACTCAGTTCCTGGAGACTGATAATTCCATGTGAAACTCAAACATCAAAATAGTTTCAAAGCCTCAAAGCTGAAGAATTAAATTCTTGAACAGAGAACTCAAAGAAACTGCAGATTTCAACAAGCAGAAGAACAGACCCAAGGTGCTTTTCCTGGACAGGGGAGATAATACTTTCAAGGCAGCATTACAGGGTCGTGTTTTCCAATTTATTTTCTTCGAAAGCAGCTTCTTGTAGCAGTAAGCAGTGTTAAAGACAGAAAGTCATGGCTAAAATAATGCAATCAACAGCCAAGCCTTTATCTATGTGACCATGACCACTGTGTGCACATGACAACTTTGGGGTTATTTTCTTTTTTTCCACAGCCTCATGACAAGGAGGAAAGGAAAGTGGGGAGCACAGCCAGATTCTCCACAACTGGTCCTCAGATGACCCCAGTCACCACAGGGCATTGTACAAGCACTGAATACACAGCATTCCTAGCAGTCCTGCCCCAACGCAAGACAATGACTCAACAGTTAATGAAGGAGGAAAAACTAAGCACAACTGGCTTAAGTGGTTTACCCAGGATTACAGAGCAAGTCCAGTGCTTAGGCCCTGTAGAGTTATAAGGGAAAGCAGGTTTTTGCTTTCCTGTACCACTGAATTTTTGGCGACATGCTTGTAGAAGGGAATAAATTAAAGAAGAATCATTATAGGTACATAGTAGGTGTTCAAGGTGCACCACAAACTAAAGTGCTTAGATACTTGCTGGGAAGTTTCCCAGAAGACATCCTCCTGTATCTCTGCCTAACAATGTTGTTAGAAACAACAAAAACACCCCCATACTAAAGCTAAATATTTAAGCCATTTATTTAAACAGATCAGAAGAACACACACCCTTTCCTTTCCACTCCTTGTGCAGAAAGAGAGTCCTACAACTTTAAAGAAAGGAATTCAACAGGTGTTTCTGCGTGCATTGATCACTGATCATCAGCATAGGCTGGATGGGACAGGTTTAATCCCGTGCATGAGAGGACTTTACACAGAGAGAAGGAGATGAAGGGCTAGGGTAAGGGATCCCTGCAGCAGAAGCCTTTTGCTTCAGCAAATTACAAACACACAGCAGAAGCACACCAAGATATGGTAGCACAAAGCATTTCTTGCTTGCTCATGGAATGGGAGCATCATTCAGGAGCAGGTGTTTGAGTAACAGGTACATTTTAAAAGAAAAAGGCAATAAAAGCTTCACAGGTTCTTACACTATTTTATATCAAACGTATGTCACTGCTCTGTTTGTTCTACCTTCCTTTGACAATTTGTTTTGAAAGCAAATAATTGCTATAAAAAGTGCTCCTTGTAGGACACAGTCACATCTACACATCCCAGATTTTATAGTACTGAGAGATTCAGTGATCAAATATACAGATTTATAATTCTTATTCTAGTTGCATGCAAAAAGCAGATATTCTAAATGCATGGACAAAATTACAGCTGACCAAATGAAGACAGAGCAGAGGTCTTGCCAGGGGACAGCACTGACCTCTGTGTCAAACTGGCTTCCACAGGCTGAATTTCCAAAAGCTGCTCAAAGGAATTGGGCACCCATCAGGTGGAAATTATTTTAAAAGGCTCTGCCACAGTGTCTGAAAAGGCTGCCAGAAAAGGGAAAAGAGCAGAAAGAAAAAGAGTTATTTCTCAATGTACTTTGTTCAAAATTAATTTTGTTCTTTTTCTTCTCTAGGAAATTTGTTTCCATTGTTTGGAATTTGTTTGGGGGGTTGTTGGGTTCTCCCTTCCCAAAGGGAACAGCAGGGAAAGAAATACACTGAAAAATTAGAAAAACATCAATTGTTTTGCAAGGTTTGGTGTTGTTTTTTTTTTCCTTTAAAAAAAACCTAGGAAAACCCAAACACACCCTGGGCAGAGAGCCTGAAATCAAATGTAATTATCTAGAGCTACATTTCACTCACTCGCTCACTCTCTCTTAATTGCCTGCACTTGGTTGTATCCCTTTCAGGAAACAGGAACAAATCCAGGAACCTTTGCGTTGTTTACTCAGCAGGAGATTAGCCCAGCTTGATAGCCCTGAGCTAACCCATGCTGGAATATCGATGGATGACTTCATCATTGGATATGCCAGCACGCTACAGAGGTATATCCTAGAAACATGGACAGCTGCAAGGGGCTCCGTCATTTAGCAGCTTAAAGAAGGTGCTCTGGCTGCAATTCACCACTTCTCTCACCGAAGTTCATCAAAGAGCAACGCTTCTTTATGACTCACCATACCAACTTCTTAATCTTAAAAAATTTGCCACAGAGAAACACAGACAGGTAGCCCCAACATACCAAAACAATATTATTTCCCCCAGAAATTACCACAAATCCTCCCTCACACCCACACACCGCTCCCCAGCTATACCCATCACAAGGCAGTGACACTTTGCAGCTCTCGCACACTGTCACAGTGTCACAGCATTGGCACTGCAAACACTGAGGGTGCGCATTTACACCGGAACTGCTTCTACTAATCAGGATTTGGCTTTGTTGGGTTGTTTTGCTTAGGGAGTGGAGAGAGAAAGCATCAGTTTTTCCTCTAACAATATTTGGGCCAAGAGTTAATTCTCAGCAATTAGAAACAAAATCCAAACCACATTTTTTCCATAAACAGCTAATGGTCTTGGATCTGACAATATAACTAGCACATAGCTGATTTTTCAGAAAATAAAGAGCATTCCTGCAATAAGACATGACAAATAGTAAGAGCTAGTTTAAAAACAACTAATTTTTACAAATTCCTTCACTTTTTATAAAAGCTTACAGGCTTCCTGAAACCTTTTTTTTTTTTTAAAAGAGCCGGAACAGAATATTGCAACATCTCACACAGTACAACAAAAGGATTATATACCACAGCGGCAGAGGAATGGAAAAACCAGCAATGTTGTACCCTTTGGCTTCAAGAAGAAGAATTCATTGTATTTTCATAGGCTGGAGATGACGATTCACATCCACAAAGAACATGGCTAGCCAGCAGTAAGCAAATATTCACTTAGTCAAGTAGAAAAGGCTCTGAGCAGTATTAGGTTTCCCACTGATGCCACTGTTGTTAATGTTCTACCACAAATATGCAGTTCTTAGACAACAGTCAGCTTAAGAACATAATTGAGAAAGACAGGACATTTTAGCTGTGAAGAGATAATATAGCCTTTATTCACGTTAGCTGAACACTGCTAACAAGTGTTGTGAAGTTGGAGGTAGATGCTGCTTTAGGTTTAGCATCAGTAGGTAGATTACACCTGCGTAACACCAAGCATGTTCACCACAGAGTAAGTGCTCTGCTCTGCTGGTGATACCTACTGGCAAGACAGGTAGGCAGGAAGCAAACAAACTTTCTTTGCCAGCCCAGATGTGGGAAAAGGAGGCAAGAAGATAGAGGACTTGGCACTTGACATCAGATATGCTGGATCATTTTTGATTCAAAGTGAAAACTGAACACTGGGAGCCCAAGCAAAGGAGATTCCTGCGCTCTTGTACTCCTCTTTTCCAAGGGCTGGTGTGGCAGACAGGAATGCCCCATAAGGAAGACAAGCTCCAGACCTAAGCTGGTATTCAATGCTCTTCAAATAGTCTTAACAAGAAATTACATAAATTCAAGGCAGCTCCTCAGCTTGTTTAAATGAACATTGCTGGCAATTTCCTCCTGCCTTACCTGCCCCTTTAGCAAAGGGAGCACTTGCGTGCAGAGCAGCTTGTACCAGAGACAAGAACCATAAGTCAACACGCTTCTGCTGGGCTCGTGCCACGAGTTATTGAACAGCTAAGATGTCATCCAGGAAAACTCGACACATGACGAGCACCACCTTGGCTGCTACAGCTCAGCAAGGACACGTCAGCAGTAATGCTGCTGCAGAGACTCCTTTCACACCCTGAGAGCAGCAGAGGCACCAGTACACAAAGCTCTTCCCCTGCCCTCAGGAATGCACCCACACTAGGTGGCCTGCAGAGAAAATTCAGGCTGAAAGAAGCACCTCTGTCCTGTGCTGGTGGAGAGCTAGACACACTCCGTCAGTGTCCCTGAAGTACTTCAAGGGCAAAATTATATTATGCAGAAACGGCCTTCAGTTGAACAACTAGATAGAAGTTCCAACAGATACACAAAGTTTCAAAAGCAAAAACTTGCTTTTTGTGGTGTTGCCTGTGTAACCAATTCCCAAATTGCAGAGATGGTGAAGAACTGTCCCCAGTCACTGTCTTCTTTAAGAAAAGAATCCAGGAGCCTCAGATAAAACCGCGTGGTGGCAGATGTACATCAGACAGGAGGAAGCACTTCTTTGCAAATCATTAAAGTGTGGGACTCACTGACATGGGATGCTGAGGATGCCACCCACGTTCACGGACTGCAAAAGTGGCTGTTTTTTCCTTCCCTGAGTTCATCCATAAAGGGCTATTACACAAAATACCTGTTTTGGGGAAAATCTTCTGAGCCACAAAACAGCCAAAAGACTGTACTAGGGAAGTGTTGTTACACATTTATGCTGGGAAGATGAGGGTAGCTGCTGTTGGAGACACAGTGCTGGTTCAGCTTGGCCATTCCTCAGCACGAATATAGGCTGCTTTCTCATCAGCAAGAGCCACCCTCAAAGTACATGGAGTCTTCCGCCAAAAGGACCACCGCACTACCAAGGACAGTCCTATGAACTGGATCTGGTACTCCAACAGCCAAAGATCAGGCTTCTCCCCACAACTATCACTACCCTCAGACCCATAACTTGGGTGTAGAACTCAACTCAGACCTCCCTTTGAGTCCTCAGATTCTAGCTGTCTACATTATACCAGAAAAAAGATTTTCCTTTCCAACAAGAAGCTGAATCTCTCTATGACAGCCATGCACCTTGTCTGACCTCAGCAGGAACCCTCCTGGGCTGCTGTTACCTGTGCACACTCATCCAGCAGCGTCACTGTTTAAGTCAGTCACCCTCTCTAGACATCCTTTCGCTAGTTCTCACCTCTGTTGTAAGCAGAGAGAAACAACTGGTGTTTGCTTCACGGAGGATGATCTTTCTGCCACCCAGCCTTGGAATGCTGAGCGAGAAAGGTGTTGACTGCTGCTTCTAGTGGGCTGCCAATCTTGTTGTGTCACTTCTTCAGTAAATTTCCCAACAGCCACCCACTGTCCTGGCCAGCTGCAAGTTTTCCGCAGCTGCTTCAGTGCCCTCTTTGCACAAAGGCTAGAAATTCTGTGATAATCCCACCTCACCCGGAGTACCACAGGTACAAGCTCACAGAAGGGGGCAAGAGCCTTATCTTTGTAGATCACGATCCTTGATCTTGAAATCAGCCTCAAACAAACCAAAATTCATAGCCCTACGTTGTCTTCAAATAGCTCCCTCACCACACACATACACAGATAAAACATCAAACCAGAACATCAGACCACTCAATCCACTTTCAAAGGGGAAACTCATTTTTAGGAAAAGCACCCGGTCGCACTGCTTACTGAATACATGTGATAGACAGTGATTTCTTCTCCAGCTCAGCCAGCAAGTTCTCTGCAGCAGTTGGAACCTCCTTATCCAGAGGACTACAACTGCAGGGAGGATGCATGAAGTTCAACCACCTTTTCCTCATGCCAGAAAATTCACTTCCAGTCTCTTGAGAGCTGTACACAGTGATCTCACTCCCACAATCTTTTCTGGGCTGCATGTTAGGAATGGGACCGGGGGAGAAGCTTTACCTTGTTACTCTGAATCTGCAAGGTGCACTTAAAGGACAAAAACAGTTTGGAAAGATTTAATGAGCAGGAACTAGAATGGAGAGGACTTCTAGGCACCACAGCTCCCTGGAGAAGCCTCTCTATGGCTGGTGCTGTATTGGTTTTGCCCAGGAGCTATCTATAGGACCAATGAACAGTTTGACCTTTCTGCAAATGCTGTTAAAACAACAAAGAGCCGAGGCAGCTGGGTGAAGCCAATTTCCAAGGCGACGGTTAAACCCATTCTTTGCCTCACAGAGATAAAAACAGCCACATACACAGGTGCTTGACACTTGGTTACCTCTCAGCTATGGACCCACCTTGCACCGGAAAAGGATGAAATCCATGCCCTGAGTAGAGACACCTCTTGGCAGCCAGACCATTGAGGATCCCACAAGAGACGTCTCAGATCCAAGGAGTCAACACTCCCACTCCCTCCCCCTAAAGAAGAGAAGATTGGTCTGAATGTCCAAGAATTCCAGGATCCCATACAAGATATCAGAAATATCCTCTCCCTTTCACATTCAGGGGCAAACAATTATGACAAAATACTAAAAGCCTCAGATTTCTACAAGACAGAAAACTAATGAATGTTTTGAGCAGCCACAAGCCCTGAACTGCTTGTCCACAAAGCGGGATAACAGGTACAACTGAAGGGCACGTGTTCCCTGCATACCAGGCACAGCTTAGTGCAAGGAGCAATCACAGCAAGCAGCAATGTTTGAAGCAAACTCAGAAGCAGATGCTGTCTAAAAGATGCTTTTGTTCAACTTGTACAACTGTTCTGGGAAAGGTGAAATTACTAGAGGGGGGAAATATTCCCCTCTGAAAAAAGCTGTTACTGAGTCAGAAGCCCACAGCAGCAACACTGATGCAGGATTACAGAAAATGGGGGCGTGGGGATAGGTATGCTTATGAGATACAGCAGAAAATTTCCTGACAAATGTTTTTAAAGAAAAGTTTCAAAGCCTTCACAAAGTATGTAGCAGAAAATCCTTAGTTTTTAATCTAACCAGCTCAAGACATCCATTTCATAAGAAAACATCACAACCCCATATATTCTAAGCATGTACTTTTCCCCCTTTACTTTTGAAAATGTAGCCATTGCAGCTATTACTTTAAAACAGCAGTTTCCCAAATCAATGAGTCAATAGAATTACTTAAGCAACCTGCAGAACCACATCAGAACCGAGAGCAAACTTCTTCAGTTCAACATTTGCAAAGACCTTGGGGTGATCCCAACTGAAGCATTTACCATCTGTTAATTAAGCACCTCCAGCTTCTGAAAACCAATCAATAAACTTTCCTTCCTCCATCACGGGAATAACAATCATTTTCTGCAGTGATATACAATGCCACCGCACTCAACGAATTCTACTCTGCTGCTTTAAAGCAAAAGCAGGAAGTCGGAACAGAAAGTTCCCAGGGAGAAACTCTGCTGAGCCACGGCAATTTGCAAACTCTCTCAGACTTCCTTCTACTCAAATAAGTCCTGGACCAAATGAAAGAAACTCTTCCCTCCCCTCCACCCCACTGCACAGCCTCATTTCCTCTCTCTGCAGGTGTCCCCAAATACCTTGAGCAGCAGGACAGTATCACTCCCCTTCCCTGAAACCGGCAGTACGTTCCACAGCAAAAAGCTAGCGGAGAACAAACACTGCCACTGAAAACAGAGTATCAGAGCAGGTCCAAGCTAGGAGGTGTGGTTTGCAATGCTCCCTTATGCATCTCATCCCCTTTCCAACACAGGCTAGTAGCCATTGGTTCAGGAAGCAGCACATTAGGCTCCCAAGTTAAATTCCTTGTAATCCTGCCTTGTACACAGCTGTGAAGGAGAAGGGCATGTTTTTGAGCTGCCTTAGGCAAGAGGGGATGAAGTGGCAAGAAAGCAGATGATCTCTTGTCTCATGCTGAACTTACCTTCCCTGAGAAACTCTAGCTGTGCTTGTAGATTACATCTAGCAGCCTGTCCTGTCTCTCATCTCCTCCTGGTGACCTTTATAAAGCTTCTTTTTGTACTGACCAGAACAAAAAAGCTTATCAAATACACAAAAATAAACAACATTTTGGAGCCACATTAATGAATTCTTAGTGTTACACGGATACAGGTCAGGAAATACAAAAATTTATAGTTCCCATAGTAATGCTAATTCAACCATACTGCACATCCTGTGTATTTAGTGGTACACGTTGAAAAGAAAAAGGCTTCATCTGCCAATGCCAAAAAGGGTTTTGATTTGGTAAAGACACTTGAATACCACCTCCCACATGCAACATTTATTGTTCAGAGAAATGGATTTTCAGATCGAATTGGATTAAGCCAATCTAAGCATCACTACATGTCCCTATATCCAGGGCAATAGCAAGAGCTCTCAAGCATGATTACAGACTGAATGTTATTTGCCCAACCTGAATAGAGGAAAGGGACCCAGGCGTCAGAATGGGTTGAGTCACCAAATCGCAGTCGGCGCTGATTCTGTGCTTGGATACAGCAGGGAGGTCGCAAGGACAGAGGGGAGAGAATAACTGACCAACCCCCGCACACCCGTCACTAGTAAATGTTAATCCATTTCTACAAATCTTTATTTCTTTGATACTGACAGCTTGAAATATCCCCCTGCCTAGTATCACACCTCATGAGTCCGGAAAGAGGTTGGGAACGAGCTACAGCCACGCTGACCTCTCCAGCACAAATCTGTGTCCGAGCTCCTGAGGTCTTATCTTCACGCTTTACATAAAGCTCACACCACTCTTCCCAGAGGGAACAGCTACAAGTGGTCCATTTGCATTTAGCAGCTTCAACTGAGCAACCAGATTTGCATGGGAAGCAAAAGACTCTTTTTGTGCCATAGGAAATGCATTAAATCGAAGTTGTTTGTGCTTCTGTACTGGAGCAGAGGATTGCTTCCTCCCAAACGCATAGCCAGAGGAGTAAAGGTAGAGCAGAGATCTTGCAAACTCCTTTAAGAGGAAAGGAGGGCAAGGAAGAGGGAAGGCAGCTCTCAAGCACAAGGAGCAAAGCAGGCAATGGAAGAAATATGTGCATTTGTGGGGCCATCTGCATTTTTCCCTCCAATGAAGCTGAATTCTTTTCCTAGTTCCCATGATCTCAGACAAATGGGGACAGTTCAGGACAACTGACGTCTTTGAATTTCAAAAAGCTAATAGGTGAAGAGAGAGGCTCTGGCAGCGCCACTGCTGAACGGTTCCTCAGCCCTGCTAGTCACCAGGGCACCCGCACAGTCCTGCTCAGAGGACACTGCGGTCATGGAGCTGCTCATGGAGCAAAATCAACCCCAGAACCCACAGCAGGACGTAGGCGCAGGCGCACACAGCAGAAGTCCTTCTGCCCACAGGGTTACTGGGCGGCTGTTCCTTCACTCACACCCCTCAGACCCTTGCTGTCACAGTCCCTTAGCATGCACCTACCTTCCCTTTTGGGCTCCGGCATCAAGTCTCCACGTTTTAAAGAGGCTTTACAACCCTCCCCAAAGCTGCAACGTCTGGCTGTTCCTCAGAGCTGCACAAATCCCAGCCAGCATCTAGCCACACCTGCCAAAGGTAACAAGGGTTTCGTCACACTTTATCTTATCTAAGCAATGATGACGCTCGTCTTCCTTCTTGGACAAAGCTCAGCAGCTCTGCACCTGCTGAGGAGGGGAGCTGGGCAGCGGCCAGGAGCTTCAGCCTGCAGCAGTTCACACCAAAGCAGGATGGCTCTGCTGGCCTGCCTGTCCCACCCCCCAAATGATTGGACATTTAGTCCACAGGCAAGAGTTATGGGGAAAATAAGGCTCAGCAATATTTACACATCTCACCTTCACCTCGCTGCTAGCACAGGCGTACAGCTCACCTTCCCTATACACAGGACAGCCACGCTAGTCCTTGCCAATAGATAAGCCAGTCAATTTTATTTTACAGAGAATCAGACCATTTGTCCAGAGAGAAGAGTTCAACATCCGTCATGTTGCCAACGTACAGGTCACCTACAACTTAAAATTCCCAGCTGCAGATGAGCTTCGTTTCCCCTTCTTCATTTTACAGAGGGGAAACTGAGGCAGATAAAAGCACTCCTCTTACTCAGAGATGTTTTGCTGAATGAGATGGAGAGGTGTTCAGCTACTATAACAGTAGTTACAGGCCACCAAGTTTTCCTGTGTCACATGTTAGATATACTTCCCCACACCTGCCCCTCTCCCAGGCTCCCACTACACCCAGCCAAGGGCTTACAGCTAGCCTGCAAGTCTGCGGTCTGCTTCTAACCCTCCTTTTCCTGAGGCTGGACTCACCTATCTATGCCCAGACATAGCTGGATTTTCCCCAAAAAGGTTTGCTTTCCGTAGCCTAAGTAACATATTTAGACATTCCACAAATTTATTTTTAACACCACACAGCTACCAGTCCTACTCTTCCAAAGGTCTGCAGATAGCCTGCTTGTTATTCTGCAGAGCTTGAGACACGAAGCAATAAACAGCTAGACACTGTTACCTTGATTGCACAGCTACAACTGGACTCATCTCTGCGTTGCTTTAGCTTTTGTGCAGCGTGTGCTAAAGGCGAATTCTTTCAAAAAGCTGCAGAACAGATCTTAAGAGCTCTCCCGTTATTCATACTCTCATCCCCTCTTCAGAAACGCAGGCTGCCTCAGCCCATGATACGTCATCTGCTGTGCACAGCGACATCTTTGCATTCTGCCAGGATCTCACCAGCATCACAAGCCTGAGCTAGTGCCATGGCCAGACAGCACTGGACCACCACAACAGATGTCAGGAAGTTCAGGGCTCCCAGTCACATTTTTAGAGCTCTCCTGCCATCCTAGGAATAACACAAACATTTCCTGTGGAGCTTTCAGGCGTATGTCATCTTCAAACATCCCTCTGAACCAGGTAGTCCCTTCCACATGGATGGGGTCATTAACTGGTGCAGAAAAACAATACGAAGTCTCGAGATTGAAACTACAGAAGCAGGGATAACAGCTCCTCCTTCAGATGGCTTCTCTGCTAAATTAACTGCAGTCACACACTGCACTAGACAGAAAGCAGGGATGTTACAAACCTCTTTGCTCTCAACCTTATTACTTGACAGATTTTCCTCCTGTTATGTCAACCAGATGAGAAGACTGTACCCTTCCAGAGCATTGTACCATACCCCATTTCCTCCAGAACAAACCTACAGTCACTGTCCTTACGAGCACAAGACAGTATTTGTCCCCGCTTTAGTGCTCTGTGACACACAGTTAAAAAAAACCCACTTGTTAAAAAGTCCACAGGGCTTCCCAAATCATGTTACCCCAATCTGAACAAAGCACAGGAAATCCCACCATGGCTCCAGACCTCATTTTAAAGTTTGCAGTACCACAACCTACGCACAACCCACAACAGCTATTAACCTGAGGTTTGGCATCGTTTTCTCCCAAAGCTCACAATATTTGTTATTCCACTTAAGGCCCCTAGGTCCTGCAGTCAAGTGAAATACTGAGATTCAAGCATTCCTGGCAGCTTATATAGACATGCAGAACTCTCCAAAACAATCAGAAATCAGCATAAAAACTCAAATTAAGAACGTAATTTAAAAAAAACAAAACAAAAACCCACAAACCACTTCTGTTATCCCATGGCTTTTTTCTTTTTTTTGGTTGGTTTGTTTTAAATGTTTGGCTGATGATTTTTAAAAGCTTAGGGCTGGCAAACCTTTTGAACATATGGCTTGAGAAAAGCACATTGTGCTCGTTGTCACAGCAGAAGCACACAGGGAATACTTAGTGAATCCACCCCAGTACTCCTCGCACAGCTGCAGAGGTCAGATTTACTTAGTAAAATGTGCAATTAGGTCCATTCATAGGGAAATCCTTCTGAGCATCAGTCAAGAAATTGAAGCTTTAGGATGCAGGATGGGAAAAAGAGAACACTGCTAGAAAAATATTAAGAGGGGTAATCGGAAAGATGACAACTCCCTTTCAAGCTGCTGAGATACACAGTGGCAAAGTACAGAAAGCCTTACTAATTATTGCAATTCTGATATTTTGATGCAACAACAAAATGGATCATTCAATATTGAGATATTCATACTTTGTAGTATGTAACCAAGTATTTCCACCTCAGACTTTACATGGACAGCAAGCAAAGGTGTCTGGCAGGAACAGAGAAGATGCTGCTCCACTCAGTGGAAGACCACACACTTGCTACAGCTGAAGTTTCTTGCCACTGTCTTTAAATCTGAGAGGTGGGAGAATTTGGTCCCCAGAGCAGCCTTATCAAATCAAAAAGATTTAGACAGTGAGCAACATGTGGGATATATTATGAAAACCAAACCTAGTTTACTGTACATACGGATCAATATCTGCAAAGCTCTCTGACCATGAAGAACATTGTGCATGGAGCTGTGCCCATATGATTTATGTTACTGCCAATCATCCTCATCCCATTAGTTTATTCTCTGAGGCTGCCTGGCAAAGTCACAAGTAACAGCAGATTCCCAGCACTGTCTGTGTGCTGCTAAAAACAGCCTCACACAGAGTCCCCCTTTGCAATACAGTCTTTGGATCAGTAGATGGTAGGGTCTTGATTCATTAGATGGATCAAATTGGGGTGGAGGGAGAAATTTTCCTATTTGACAGTGACAAAACAGTCAAGCAGACTTTCCCATCAGACAATTTATACCACCCAGCTTAGCTTGCCACAGCAGAAAAACCAAGAGAAGAATGATGCTCTGGAGAATGAGAACAACATTGTCTGTCCAGCAAGGTAGCTTTGGGGAGATTTTATACGATCTTATGAAGGATCCCAATATTTTACAGCTCAGGCCTCACATCAGTCTCTGTGCAGCACGATTCCCAGGCAAAGACAGGATTCTTCCTCTCCAGCCCACTGCAGTTTCTCAGAAGAAACCACCTGAATTGGCCAGCGAAAGGACAGACTAGATTGATTATCTGTTTGATCTAGAAAAGCAGTTTCTGTAACCCTCAGGAAATGGGTGTATATGTATATTCATCTGTATATACCTGCTTATATGATCCTCAGAAATAAATATAGCTCCAGAACATGAAAAATAAGATCCGATTGCCGCTGAACCTGGGTAAGGCAAAGCTAGAAGTTACTGGTTTTCTGAGAGCCCCTTGATGCACAACAGCTAACATCTCCATCAGAACAAGCAAGGACTCAATGGGTCACATCTAAACAAGCAAGCTGTGTTTGGATTATCCCGCCTGCTCAGGATACTCCTGAGCACAGCCATCTCCCTGTGTCTGAGACTGGCGATCGCTGGCCTCTTTTCCCCTTGGCTGTTTCAGGAAGTCCTACAGGAAAAGATCCGAGGTTCAACACACAAGTTCACCAAAGTGCATCTCGTGCGCACGGGATGTTAAAGAGAAAGACACTGCAGTCTTAGGAGGGGAACAGCTCTGGTATTTTTTTCATTTCAAAGAGAATGAGAAGCAGCACTAACAAAGCCGCCATAGGGACCCATGGCATCTTTACTGTGCAGCGTCATCTGCACCTGGATTGTGGCAAGGAAGAATGTTCCCTGAGCAGAGGATGTTGAGAAAACCCAAGAAAATAAAAGATCTCCATTCCGGTCCAGCACGCAAAACCAAAGCCCCTGGAACTCATCTCAAAGGAGCCTGCAGACTCAAGAGCAACAGAAGAGGGGAGAAGGTGGAAGGGAGAGCAGCTCCTCAGTCAGACCCCACCAGGGCAGTGCTCCCCATCCCACGGCCACGGCCATGGCCACAGCTACACCTCAGGAGCGGCGTGTGGCAGAGAAGGCGGCTTTACACAGGAACGCGGACCCTCCATACCCGTCCTTCGCCAGCAAGGGAACCCTGGGCAGCCGGGGACGAGGCCGGTATGTGGCTCTGCACAGACAAGGCCCCCGCAGCACACAGGGCCCCCCAGCCCCCCCGCTCCCCTCTCCCCACAGCCGCGGGGGAGGGACGGGGGAGGCCCACGGCGAAGGTGCCGGCGGGGCCCTTCGCTGGGGCAGCCGCTCCCCAACACCTCCCCGCCGGGTCCCAGCCGCCAGCTCCGGCCCCCGAGGGGGTCCCGACCCCCGGCCCGGGCGTCAAAGGCCGTACAAAATGGCGAGGGGCAGCCGCCCCCGCTGAGGGGGCCCGTCGCCAGGGGCACGGCGCCCTCAGCCCGCCCGCCCCGGCGGGTCCCTCACCCCCGCTTACCGGATCCGGCTAATGGGGAGCGCAGCGGCGCGGAGCGGCGCGGGCACCTGCGGCCGCCCTGCCCGGGGGAGCGGAGCCGCCTCCAGCGCTGGAGGCGGCTCCGACCCGGAAATGAGCGAGGCCGGGCCGGGCCGGGGAAGGGAGCGGGACGGCGGGGCCAGCTCGCCCCGCCGCGTCCCGCCCCTCGGGACAAGCAGCCACGGCCACCCCCGCCGCGAACCCCGACATCCCCGAAAGACCGGGAACCCGCGGGCCGGGCTGGCGCGGCCGGCCCTGATCGCAGCCGCCCACCCCCCCCGCGGCGCCCCGCTGCCTTCTGGAAGAAAGATTAACTTCAGCAATTAACGGTGCCGAGGTGGGGTGTTTGTTTTTCGCTGTCATTAGGGCTGAAAAAGCTGCTTGCTTTATCAGTTGCGTGCTGTAAATTAATTACAGCACTTGTGCCTGCCCTGTGAGAGTGCAGAACAAAGTACCTTTCTGCAGTTTACTGGTGTGGGAAGAGTGGAAAAACTGAAAGAGCCCAAGCCCCGCAGCATCTATCAGACAAACCGCGGGCTGCGCGGTGTTATTTTCCCCGTCCCCGAGGATGCTGGTTCCCCAGCTCCGCAGCCGGCCGGCAGTGCCGGAGGAGCAACGCACGGCTCCCTGGGCTTGCCCCAAGGAAAGGCCCTGGCTTTCCCGGAGTCCAAGGGCTCTCGGTTTCCGTGTGCCCCAGCTGGAGATTCCCCAGGGCAGACTTTGGTATCTAACCAAAACGGGCAGATACACAACAGCCGGTGTCATCTCTTCCACCCAATGGTGCCACAGAGGCACAAGAGACAGGGTTCATTTCCCAAAAACATGCTCCTGAATTGGAGAAGTTTCAAGTTTGTGAATAACTTTTCACTCATCTTTTCACAGGTGCCAAGCACCTGCAATTCCCAGAAGACGGGAATCCCTCTTGGTAACCAGGGTCTACCCAGAAGCTCCAATGAAACAGAGACTAATATCATTTGGAGCATTTTGGCTTGAGGAAGTCAGAACTGGGCCAAAATGCACCAATTTTTACCTCTAGGTCAATGCCCCATTCATCACATGCTGCTGCATGTTTACCCTGAGAGGGTTTTGAATGAGATGAACAGAACAGGGCCCAGCAAAACAAACCCACACTGTACAGTGCATTAAAAAACATTTAATAAACCTTTAAATGGCAAGGCAAGCAACCTACCACACAACCAGGTTAAATATATCAAGAAAGTTTTTATTAGAAGGTATATTTCTGCCAAAATAAATAGTTACATTTTCTTCAGCAAAACATTAGAAAAAAGAAACAGGAGAAAAAAAAGCATCAACAATTTAATACTGAACTTTTAAAGTGACTGTGAATGCTACTTAGTGACATTGCTGTGTAAATACATGATTTGTGTATGCTATTGCTGGTCTAGTTGCTGCTCTGACATCAGTAATTTCTGGAGGATCTTCACGTGCGTTGTGTGCTTAAGGGTCTTCTCAAACTCAGCGACAGCAGCCGAGTCGCAGGATACGTTTAGCTCAAAGAACTGCTTTAGATGCTGTTTTCAAGAGCAAGAGAGAACCCAGAAGAAAGAGGTATTTATTTCAAAGTTACATTTCTACGTCTTCTGTTTGGAACTAGAGGTTTTCCCTCCCTGTGCAGGAGGGCTGATGTGGATCCACACAGGTAGCTAGATGCAGTTAAGACTGTCCTAGTGGAGCTGCCTACAGACTGGAAACAGCAATGTGCCGCCGGTGGGAAAGGGGAAAGGAGGGAGAGGAGAGGGGAGGGGAGGAAGTACTGCTGCATTCAGAAAGGCAGACACCACAGGGACACAGAGGGCAGGCAGGCCAGAGCCCACTGTAAAGGCACAGGGTGTGTTTGGCACAAAGGAACTGGCAGACGTGGCAGCTAGGGCGAGGTGGTCCATTCTCTCATTGCTTTAAGGGGAAGATGGAAACAAAGCTTGAGAAAACTGTTGGCAAGGTCCTAGGGCAGGCAGCAAACCAAACCCAACATAACACACATGCATCGTGGCTTACAGAGCATGCCATAGAAACAGACTGTTGTGCAAAATATAAAACAACTCTACAGTGTTGTACAAGTTAGGGGCTGGTTAGATGCACAAGAAGTTCACCATTAGCCTTGTTAAAAGCAGCAAGTAGTATCTGTATCACAGGAAGGAGGAAAAAAAGTGGATTCCTGAATGCACAGACCCTTTCTGTGAAACTGTGGACACAGCAAGAGTTGGGACTCTTGCAGAATTCAAGTGAATGGTGTAAGGGCAATTGGACACGGACTGCAAGATGAACTTTTGCTCCAGGAACCTGACCTCTCAACCACCATATACTGGAGAGCAGACGGGCCCTGGCAACTGCCCGCTGGGCTGCCCTGGCACACATTTTGCTGAAGGGACTGACTGCTACCGATGAGAACCTTGTTCCTGTGAACTTGACAAGTGTAGGTTAATCAGCAACTGCTGCCCAGAAGATAAAGCGTGCCATGAGGTACATATAGAACAAAAGCATGAAGAATTCCAATTCGCACTATCACAATAAACCCCTCCATATACAATCCAGAGCCTATCACAAAGTTTCCAGGGATTTCAAAGAAGTGGAGTCTGATCTAGACAAAGCAGTACTGCATAACAATAAGCTATTCTTCAAAAGCAGCCACAGGTCTTTTTCTGCATCAGTGGTCAAGATCTTCCCTACCTTCTTCATCCTTTGTAATCTGTGATGGATGAGCAGCAAGAATTTCAAGCAAACGCATGAAACTTCTTTTAAGGAAGAGGAGGGTAGTTTGACAGATTTTTGACAGATCTGCAGTTTCTTTATCAGAGCTTAAATCTATAAAGCCAACAAGTTACCACACAACAGCCATTGCATCACTTGGGGAATAAACACAGTCAAAGAAAGGGTTAATATAGAGTGGTATTTTCCCAGTATCCGTTCACACCCTGCAAATTAGCATAGGGAAAACAGGATTTTCCTCCCTGAAGAATTAAACCTTCATATTTAAAGCCAGGCTTTGGTTTGTGGTTACAGTTTGAAGTTTATAAAAGTGTCTATTTGAGTGGTTAATATAATAAACTGAAAAACCAATGAAGTGAAAGACAGAACGAAACTCAGGCCTTTTATACCAGGCACAGCAATTAATCTCTTGAAATGCACAGACCAGAACCAGCAAGCCTTCTGGATCAGAGCACTGGAAGACAGTGGCACCAGCCCACTCAGTTCTGATGCAAAAGGAGAAGAGAGGAGATCCAGGGGATAAGGGTGCCAAGCTGCAATTTCTTAGCATACTCTGTTGCCCAGAGAGTTTTATTTCATAGTTTAGTGGTTTACATAATCACTCAGTGGTTTTACCAGTCCAGGAAGAAGGGATTAAAAAAAAAAAATAGTTGCATCATTTTCTCCACCCATATATTAACACAAACAAGGCAGAGTCAAGAGGGCAACAGCTTCTAAATACAGGATTTTCCTTATCTAGCTTTGCCACTCACAGATGTTTTGCTTCTGGATGAAATGCTTTAATTTTGCCACTAAATATCTGTATGTTCCTGCCAATTTCTCTCTGCGCATTGGGGACAAGAGATGTGCATTTGGCAAACTAAGCAGCTGTGCATGTGCCATTTCCCCGAAGAAGGTAGCCCAAAGCAGCAGAAGAAATACCACTCTAAACCACAAAATAAACACCTTTTCTCAGTTCCAATTTTCATCAAATTCATCCTGTTCCCACTGACAGCAGCTTGTTGCTGGTTCACTTTGATTAGAGCAGTAAGCTTTTTCTGCAGCCTTTAGACAATCACAAGACTGACTTGTTTTATAAGCTAGTATTCGTATTCTGGTTTCAGAATCCTCCATTTTTTTCCTCCTCCTGTAGCAACTTCCCCCTTCCCTAATTGCTTTAACTATGTGAAGCTTAAGACTAAATCTGACTGCGTAAGTGCAGGCCTGCTTCATAAGCTATGCAGGTCCTTGTTAGGTTACATCTACGAAGGGTAGTGGGGTGATACTCTTAAGTCACAAGCTGGTATTTGCACTGGCGTCTCCCAGACAGTTGGTTAGCACCACAGCTGCCCTGTCTCTTGCCTCGCAGCTTGCAATGGCCACTGCAGAAAAGTCCTGATGCTTATCACAGTCTTCACCACAAACACTCAAACCCACGCCCAGTGCACAATTGTGCTGGTAGGAAACAGCACCCACCACCTCACCCACACTGCCTGTGCAGATGTGATCAAGTAGATTCACTACTTTCTCCAGCTATTAGTAGAACTTCTGGGGTTATTTTCCCTTTCTAAATCAAAGGTGCAAAAAAGAGTCTATTATAAATCACTATTCCACATATAGGCTATGTAATCAGCTTCAGATACCCTGTCCTGCTCCCCAACAAAGACAGCGTATGTTTGCTTTGGCCAGTTGCGTACTGTTTGTGCTAGGAGAGGTAGAAGACGCCTCATGCAGCTAGAAACACTGCAGAAAGAGATACCAGGGGCTGGTTTTGTGTCATAGCGTGAGGATTTAAGCTCAAGTACATGCAATCCCCACAGGAAGCCCTGCCTTACCCTGGGAAGAACAGAGTTCATACTTCTGCACAGCAAGTCACAACCAGACCACCACTGAGACAGTACCTTGCAAGGCAGAGTCCTGCCCTGCTACTAGGAACTCACTAGCTCTGGGCTTTTAAGGGACAAGACAAAAGTAGCCAGTTCCAAGCAGGCTGCATATGCACCACTACTGCTAACTTCACTTCCACTTCTCGTGCTCCTGCTACTGCCAGCTGCAGAGCTGTACCTGTGAGCCACAGCGCAAGACAGGCAAGCTGTGAGGCTGGTACAGCTACAAGCCTAAATCCTTCTCACTCCAAAGCTTCAACATCCAAACTCTTCACGCAAAAGACAGAGCCAAGCCCCAGTTTGGCAGGAGATCCCTTGTGTATCACCCACTTGGTATTTCCTTCAGCTGTATGGCCCCTTAAGGAGCAAAGCTTAGACCCTGCCAGAGGCAGCCACTTCCCCAGCACTTGCTGTGACACTCCACCACAAGCCACTCGAAAAATAACATTCCCTGCACAATCTCACCTTCCTACAAGCACTTCACATTGCTTCAGCTGCTAAGCTGATTCCAAGATAGTCATGCTGAGCTTTTCCAGGGCACCCCCACACTAATTCCATTCACAGTGACAGCAATGGGAACTCAAATTCAACATGTTTCCCTGCAAAAAAAAAATCTGTCTAAATTACTTCTTTAAAATAAGCTCACTGACTTACTTAACACTCAGAGCTCAAACTGTAGCAGTTCCATGAGGACAAAAATCAAAATGGGAAAGACCATGACAAGATGAGTCTGGGTAAATACATAGCTTTTGTACCTTTCTGCAGTCCCCGTGCAGTCCCCATGCAGCAGGGCCACCTTCGGCTTCCAGTGGGGATGCAGTTAAGGGACAGAAGAAAGGACATGGCTTCAGCAAAGAAGAAAGTCAAGAGGAGATTTGGAAGCCATGAGAAAAATCGGTTTGGCAAGAGGCTACTTCATCTTTCAGCAGCACAAAGAGCTAAGGGATGTCAGATGATTTCAGAAAAAAATAAGACGCATGCTTTAAAAAAAAACAAAACAAAACAAAGGAAGCTAGAAGCTGTACGGACTTTAGAGCGTCATCTACATCCTGATTATTTGGCGGCCAACGGCAATTCAAAGTGCATTATTTGGGAGAGCCCAACTGGGTTAGCATCAGCCTGGCCACAGGCAATGGCCAGGCCTCAACACAAGCCTAGAGCAAGATATCAGCCCACCTGTGTTTTTGAGCATAGAGATCCCTTGCCTGGCCCAGAGGGCAACCAATGGCTACAGTCAATTCTACCAGTCTCGTCCTGGGGAAATCCCCATTGCAGCATATTCAGGAGCACAGGGCAGCCTGCTCCTGAAGGATGAGACTGGTCCCACCCGCTCCCCTTTCCCACCCACCCTCATCCCCTCATGACAGCAGGCTCAGAAGAGTGGCAGGCACTCTTTTGCACAGTCTAAAGGTGGAAACTTTATCTGAAACCCTTCCCGAGGGAAGAGGGAGGCCTGCATGTCCATGTTGATGCAGAGTAAGCCCAGCATGAGCTGACGCTGGTACTCCTCCCACTTCATCATGACATCAGACACGGAACGGGTGCTTCTCATCCACATAGGCAGTGCTTCACCACAAGCCGGTGTGGAAGAAACTGGCAGGCTCTGCGGCCCTCCAAGCTCCAGGTGATAGTAAAGCCTGAAAGGCAAACACATACAAAGAATTAATACATGGGAAGACTTGAGCAGGTCACCAGAGCTCCAGAACCATACAGCTATTTTGTTTCACCACTGAGTGCACCTGATCTTAGTCAGAAGTATGTGTGTGTGCCTGTTTTCCCCCTCATATCTCCTGATTATTCAGGCCATGAGCTCTTGTAAGTAAGAATCACTCCCTTATAATAGGATCTGAATCACAGCTGGGACCCTCTACCTAACACTGTAATTATGCAGTTTCCTATCCTCATCCAACCAACACAGTCTTGCCTCAGCCTCAAGCCACAGCCCACTGCAGGCACTTCAGTTCAGTTCAGAAGCAGAAGCACACGCACAGACCCAAAGCACTTTGTCTCATTTGGAAACCCTCTAGTGTTTCCTGGCCAGCCCAGTGCCTCCCCACCCTAAACCAGGCCTAGATCTCAAGGCAGAAGAGGTCATTTGAACACAAGTACCTCTTGGAAGGAACTTTTAGGGGACCCTGGGCCAGCAAATGGCACACAGATAAGCATTTCCATCTTCCAGGGAGAGCACAGAGTAAGCTAGCATATTGTTTTAATTAGACCTACATCTTCTGCCTTATGGCTACAGTAACAGCTTCATTACGGGGTCTGCCCTGTAATGGGAAGAAGGAAGGAGACCATGTGCTGAGTCTATCCAACAGTTAAGGAAGCCAAGAGACCATGGACCAGATTTGTGTTTTAGATGGCGCAGTAAATCCTTATGGTCAATTTGTGCCTTACTTGCTCTGCTCCAATGGAGTAGAGTCTGTAGAAGTCAAAGATGAAGGGGGAAATGGAAGGCTCCTCCAGAACAATGCTGTGGAGGAAACCAGCCATACCTGGCTGAAAGATGGCTGCCCAGTTTCTTCTTGGCTTTCTTCACAAGATAGTTGCAGATTTCAGTCATCTGCTCCCTCATCCATCTGATATCCTCAGGGATATCTGGGAGCCATTCCAACAACCTAGGAAGAGACAGGAGACAACCATTAGTTGGGCCACACAAAGAATAGGATGGAAAGAATTCCAGTTTTACCTCCTATCAATGACTACTCGCTACTTTTAGTGACAAATGCATTAAAAGCCATTTACACTACCATTCACAGAATTAAGGAGGAGAAGCTGTGAATGATGAGAACAGCTTAAGAACTTATTCTTCACATTTTGTGTCTACGCTTTCCATATTTTTCATCCATTTTCATATTTGGAAAGTGTTTTTCCCTAAGCCTTTCTATGACAAACTATCTCATTCCAGAAACTTTTCATAGAGTACTTCATACTAAGAACAAGTCTGACAGACTTGCCTTCCCAGCAGGGCTGGAAATGGCTGGGACTAAGCTACCCCTCACTCCACTGGTTCCACCTCTTGTGTGGTTCCTACTTTCATCCTTGCACTCCCAGTTCAGAAGTGTCTCTCCAGGCTTCAAAATATATCACCATTTTCTAGGGCAAATTCCAGCACACAGACACCTTCCTTCAAGCTAGAAGTATTGGCTGTAGCTAAAAGAGATATGAAAGCAGGGAAAGTTTTGGGGTTTGGTTTGTTTTTCTTAGGTCTGGTAAGCAGCAGGAACTCTTTCCCAGGAACTCTGGCACTGCAGAGTTAGAGTATCCTACTCTCTGTCCATTCGTGCTCCACCAGCTACATCAACCACTTCACTGCACTGGGAAGAACGCCACTGATGGGGCCAGCCAAAGGCCTACCTGACAGTGAAGGAAACCGCAGACTCCAGAGGCAGCATATAGGGGACCATCATTGCTGTGGCCACACGTATAGGCAGCATGTTGGTGATGCCAGTCAAGAAACTTCTTCTTTCAGCACAAGCCTCCAGAAGAGCTGAAGACAGACAAGAACATGACTGAATCCCTGCAATGGGATTACCCTTTTCCTTGCCACACCCCAGAAGTTACCCAGCCTGAGATCTCCCCTCTCCATCTTCCACTTCTTAAGAAAGTCTTGCTCAGGGTAGTAATTCTCTGAGCAGAGCTGAGAACAGCAGCTTTTAGCTTTATCAGACTCCCAAAGGAGCGAGCAACAAGATCCTCTCCGTACCAGGCAGATCACTGCCAAATTGAGTCAATCTCTCCCAATTCAGTCTCCACAGGGCAAACCACAACTTTATCTAAGAGGCCCCAGCTCCATCTAACCATCAGCGGGTGTCAGTTCAATCCATGGGTATGGCCAAGCCCAGCCAGAAGCAATACCCACACATCCCAGTAATCTTCTGAAGTGGACCAGGCAGCACAGGAAGATTGCCCGGGCTCTGTCACTTTGGATCATACCTTGGTTCAGTCTAGGAGGCAAGTGTTCAAAGATGTGCTCTTCAACAACAGCAAGGGCAGTATTGTCCTCTAGTTGGTCCTCAGCTTCTGTTTCTTCGTCTTTCTTCTCTCCTGGGGGGGCTTCTATGGCAAGGAGAGGACGGGCAGGACTTGGACGATGAAGGAGACCTGAGAAGAGAAGTCATACCATAAGGATGATACAAACTAGCTGCCCTGCCTTACCTGGCCTTTAGAGCATTAGTCCTCACTTCACCCTAATACCCCTCAGACAGACAGACATCACACCGGCCTTAGATTACATCTATTGTAATGCTTACCACAATGAGTTAGAAATCTTGCTGCTTTAAGACTATCCTCTCTTTCCCCACCAGAAATTCTAACTTATCCCCTTTAAGTACTGCAGGGTGCTGTTTGGCAGTGTTTTGTTGCTATAATCTGCCAGTCTCTTGTAGGCAAAATTTCCCTCCTGCAGCTTAATTCACAAACACAACTGCATGACCGATCTTATCCCAGTAAGACACGCATCACAAAGCAAACAAATGTGCTTGATCTGCTGTAAACTGAGACTAGGTGGCACCAAACGCACAGTCAACCCGTTAACAACAGTTGGAGGCAAGAAAGTCCAGTGCTTGCACATAGAAAAGAGTGAAGCAGTTAACGTCAAACTGCCAGGGCGCTGTGTCCTGCTGACGGCATGCCCGCGCTCTGTACTGCTGTGCCACATTAGACATACTCTAGCTGCACATAAAAAAGGAGCAGAGTATCTGCAGGAGGTCCAAATGGCACTGGTGCCTAACAACTGCGTTGGTGCAGCACTGAGCACGTGGTAAGTAGCTTCAACACTCAGTTGTACCAAAACCACCCATCTGGTATTAGAGTGGTTGGAGTCCTTCTGCATTGCACTGGAAAGGTGTCCACTCCACCTTTGTTTCCTGAGGCACAGCTCAATTCTGCCCTTCCACCTTTTATATGCACCATTGCCTATCCTCAAAAGCCAAGCCACTAAGCTTGGCACAGAAGGGCAAGTCAGTGCACCTTACAAACATCCAGTGCCTCACCGTTCTTCTTCAGGAAGTGCAGTGCATCCCGATAGCCCTGCTTGCACATATCCCGCAGCACCTGTGGGTAGAGGAAAGCAAGAGCAAGTTATTTGGAGATTGGCTGAGGAGAGCAAACACACAGCTCAATGCTGGTGTTAGAAGATTTCTGCTCACTCCTGAGCTACTCCAAGGACAACTCTCATCCTTGCCAGCTCTTCCCAGGCTTTGAACAGGAACGGGAAGTATAACATGAATACATTGGGTATGGGAATCACAGGATAATTCAGATTGGAAGGGACACCTGGAATTCTACTTAAGTACAGGTTAAGTGTTGCAGCCACCTCATTTACCCATTTACAGCTGATGCTGCAGTGGGCAGTCTTCAGCAAGTCACTCTGACAAGCAGACAGAGTGCTTCCTACTTCCCAGCAGATGCCAGGAAAGGCCACTGCAATTGCAGATGAAGCCAGCTAAGACTACAGAGGGGGCAACAAAAACTTGTCCAAGTAATTCAGCACATGAATGCATGCTTATGCCCAAATGCTAGGGCTATCTGAGGCTGCATTTGCTCAGAAGCATGCAAAGCTGTTTGCAGTGCCACCTGCTCTACTGGCACTTTTTAGGAGATAGTCACTGGCTGCAAGCTGGCAGCTCCACTCTGACCTTAGAACATACGAGAACACGTTGGTTCTTATGGCTGATATATCCTTGCTTACAAGCGAACTTGATTTCCTGACAAACGCCACTCTAGTGAGAGCAACGTGGGAATACTTTCCAAGCGACTGCAACCACCTAAATTCCAGATCTCTCAGTAGCCACCTATGCAACCTTGTGCAGATGCTCAAGGTTTTCCAAGTCACTTTCCAAGTTACCAGGCTGATAATGTCAAGGTTAAAAAACAGACAAACAAGAGATACAAAACTAACAGTGTCTGGAATCTTCTTCTGCCAAAATGCATGAGCATAGCCAGTGCCTATCTACTGTCCGCAAGTTCTGGTGCTGCCAGGAAACTCACCTGTGGCTCTGGAGGAAACAGGGCCTTTGAGAGGCGGTAGAGGTTGCGAAGGTTGAACTGGATGCTTGTATTGGTGACTCTCAACTCATGCATGTTTGTGGAACCATCCCGTGGACAGATATCACTCTCTCCTGAGAATGGAGACACTGTGATTGTGTTCTTCAGCTCATACCGTGGCAAGTTGTCAGAAATCCCTCCGTCAACATATCTCTGAAATCAAGACAAATGAAGCACTCGTCATTCTTGTAACTGATTGAGCAGCTTTTTTACTCTGTGTCTTTGTTCATATTTGTGCCAACAACTTGGGAAGAAAATGGAGTACATCCACCAGCAACTGGAGGAGTCAAAACCAGCGATATCACAGCTGTGTTGTCTATAATCTTTTGCTACGTGTCTTTCTTCCTACGGTCAAGTGTGTTGGTCACAAGCATTCAATAAGAAAGGTGTATTCACTTGTGTGACTGCTGACTTACATCTCCCATGCGGTTTGACTGTCCAATTAAATAATATAACACGCCAACAACCACCTGCAGAGCAAATTAGCACTGATCTAAGCTGTCACACTGTGACACTGTGCTATTTTTCACTTGTGTTTAAAATGAATATGCTCAAATGTGAGTGCCCACTGGCAGAAGAGTTGTGACCTAAGAGTAAGAGCAGATGATTTGCTGCTAGCAGGCTTATCGAGCAGAATCCCAATGCATGCATACACATTTGCAATCTACTTGCTGTGCAGTGTTAACAGAGTACGAGGGACTGGGGTTTTGCTCCTAACAGCACACTCTTATCAGAGAATGTTCTGTTCCTATGTACCATAAACACATTTGCGTTACCCTTGCAGGAAGGGCAACCCCAGTAGCATGTACTCAATTCAAGTATTTGTCGCAGTACCGTAATTGCACAAGGAGCTGAGCAAGACAATCCCTATCACAGGCCTTTGGCAGAGCAAGCAACATGCAGAAGATAAAAGGAAGGGGATGTTCGTCAAGCCAAAAGAGCAGGAAGTTTGAGACCTTCGCGGAGCAACAACTCAAGCTCTTGTGAGCCTCAGTTACAGAAGAGTGCTGCTGATTTTTTATCAGGGTTAATCTTTCCCTTTGCTGCCTGGAACCCTTCCCTTTGCGTGCATCCAAAATAAAATCATCATACAGGAGCTACACAGCCCCATAAGCAGCAGCTGTAACATCTTTGAGCTCTCTGCTGGGTTAGGAGCTGAGCTGGCAGAGCCTGAACTCAGGCAGAGCATGGAAATACTAATCTGAAAAGGAGATGGTCCACTCTGTGTCATGCTTTGCCTTCTCTCACAGGCAGACTGACCACTGACATCAGTCTTTTGCTGCACAGTATCTAGGAAAATGCTGGCTGCTTTGCACTTTGTTCTCTCTTACTCTGGATGGCAGAGAGGCAGAGACCTCTTCAAGCAGTTTCTCTGAGCCTGGGGAACAGTTCATAAGCTCTTGGGCTGAAAGCAATCAACTTCAGCTATAGGAATCCAGCTCCCATCAAGGCAACAGGGTCAGGATGGACTGCACAGTGGGTTTCTTGGGGGCAAACTAAACCTCAGGACTACCTCTGCATACAGCCTACAAGTTCAAGGGAGATGACTTGTGATTACAGCCATAGGCTAGAGCAGCACTAACTTGTATCACAGGGCATTTTATCCTCATGTCAGGCCTTGTTCACCAAACAGAGTATCAATACAGACACAGAGACTCCTACACCACCTGAGTTTGGGCAGTGAAGAAAGCGGAAGGATGGGATAGATTAAACTCAAGGAGGAGTACACCCTCTTGGAAACAGGAACACTCAGCTTGCTTAAAGGATGCTTTCTACACAACAGAGGTGCCAAAAAATCAATTGAACCCTCACTCCCCTTTGAAGTGGGCATCAGTCTTCCCTAAGCCAAAAACAACCACAGCAAACCATCATTGTCATCATCTTCCCAAAGCTGCTCCACTGAAAGCCAGACTAGGCACAGTTAGAGTTGGAGACATCTGGGTGAATCCTTCCACAAGAATGAGACCATGACAGGCTGAGTGGTAAGAGTGAAGCAGGCAGCACACACTCTGAAGATGGAGGCAAGTGTTTTGGCTACTTACCTAAGACAATAGTTTTGCGGTAAGGATGCAGAAACATACGTTTCCCTGAGGGTGGCAGCATAAGTGCACGGATGCCATCAGGACCCAGGACCCAGGCTACAATAAGGCTGACAGGCAAGGCCTCCTCACTGGATGGAAATCTAGGAATACACCTGCAGACCCCACTCTCTTTTTTCTGATTACCATTCCTTACTCAATATCAGCTGCCACTTCTTTGGATTTGCCTGAACCTGCAGCAACCCAAGCCTAACCACTGTCCAGTCTCCTGCAAACCTGCACAAACCTCCTGCAAACAGCGCAGAGCCCCAGGCTGGAGCATCCAGCTCCCTGCAGGCACGAGCAGCAACAGCTTTTAGGGATGGTTCATGGACTGGGGTAATTTCTGGGGTGCCCATTTCCATTCCCTTATCATGTCCTCCCACGCACAGGGCCCCTCACTCATATGAGCTGATAATTTGCTTTTTTTGTTAGGGGTTCATCTCACCTATGTGCCACAGACAGCTCACAACTAGAATATGTATTGACCAGTCAGCTATTGACCCTTCCATTTCTCTGTATTTCAGAATTTATTTTTTTTCAGCTCCTCCCACCCATCTTCATCATACACTCCATGGGGCTACCATAGCTCAGAAGTGAACACTGGAAAAAAAAATTAGGAGGAAGACAGAATATGGATTTTACACCTTGCCCACAATCATATTGCCTTGAAAACTGGTCCTCATGCCAGGCCTGTGAGAAATACAGTAATCAAAAGCATACTAGAAACCATCCAGTCCTGTTTCAAAACCTTTTCCCAGGCTCGTTGCCAACCTAATTTAACCTCTCGCCTTGCTAGCCCCGTCTTCAGAGACAGAAAATAACCATGATTTTCTGGGGAAGAGGTAGGAATTAATTTCCTCATCTCATAGATTCCCTCCCCACCTTTCCCCATGAGGAATCTTGACATGAGAAGTCATCCTTCAATGTGCCAGGGCAGCTGCACATTCCAGAATCCCTGATGCTGTATGCAGCTTTGGAATGTTGAGATTTTGCTTGATCCACACTGACCTCAACTAGCCCCAAACAGTGACAGGCTAGAGCCACTACTATGCTCCCACCAGCTGTGGGACAAAAACCCTGCCTGCAGTTGCTGAGTACATGTGAAACCATTACTGATTCTATCACTTTTCTGAAGGGCTGGACATTGGGCATTTCTTCTAGGTCATTTCCCTACCCAACATGCTTGCAGAAGACAAAAACAGCCAAGCTGTATATTATGCAGGAGCAAAACTGACCTCACTTTTAGGACATAGGTACCAGTGGGAACAGATTTGATGCTGTGCTCTGACAGACTGAGGCATCTTGGTCAGGTCATTTAGGGAAAACCAGGGCAGACATACAGTTCTCCCTCCCCCTTTTGACTATTTAGTTTGTGAACAAACTGCCTTTTAATGTGTGCATTAACCTATGTAGAACAAGGGGAGTCCAAGCCCAACTGAGGCCCTTAAGCATGGCTGTAGTATTCAGAGATGTTCCAGCTCTGCATAGCTTTCAAATGTTTTCCTTTCTAACATGCAAACACAGAAGAGAGAAATTGCTCTGGACGGCCTTGGACAGGATGTTGAAGCAAGCACTAGCAGGCAGCGAAACATCATTCTCGGAGGAAGGTCAGGCAGAACTCCATGGAAGAGAGGTCTGGTATCAGCACCACTAGTTTAAAACCCTGCAGGAAGTGTCGGGCACGTGGGAGAGGGACTACACTCATGATTTCTATCCTGAACCCAAGTTCTTTCCACACACTGAGGGTTGAGACCTCAGTGATGGAAAGCACTGTACCAAGCAGCCAGAAGAACCATCTGCTATGCTAGCCAGTGCTTGCCCAGATTGCTATATGTTACTATCATGTTAAATCCTCTAGTCTTCAGGACATTTACAGCCAGCATTTCTAGGCAGCAGTGGAAAGAAGGCACATCCACTGTTGGAAGCTGTTTATTTGGGAATTTCTTGTGTCTCTTTTGGCTGAATACTGCCAGCAGAGAGGCACTAAGACTGCCAAAACTGAGTACCAGCATTTCTGCCTTCTTACTCATTAGTACATGATTTAATGAAGGAGCATCTTTCTTACCACTCCACGCAAGGTTGGAGGTATCAGCCCACAGTAGACAGGGATAAAGGTGCTGCAGACACAGGCCTGAGGGAGAAAGAGATCCAGAATGTGAGAAGCAGATCAAATCCTACTGAACCTAGTATTCTTCTCAGAACACCACACTCGCACATGCTGACAATTATACTAGTTATAATTGTACTAAAGACATTTGAGAACAAGGCAAAACAAAACCTGCATGCAGTTCCTGCCTAGCCCTCTGCAGGAGGTTTCCATTCACCTGGATCAGCTCCTCCTTGGAATTGAAGTCTGACAGTATCACATTTTCTCCATCAGAAACCCGTGTCAGGGAAATACCCAAACGTCCTGCTGCAACCTCATGCCCATTGTCTGGCACAGTTTTGGACAGGCAGATCCGAATGGTCTTCACTAAGTTGAAAGATGGGTGGAGTGGGCCTAAGAACCTCTTCCGGGCTTCTTTTGACACTCGAATAATGCTGGCACCAGCCTCACCTGCAGCAAGAGAAACAAAAATGCACCTGAAATCCTAGCAAAACCAGCTTCCTCCTGTACAAAATAAGGCACAGAAAAACATAATTCACAGCTTTTTTCAGAGGTTTCTCCCCACTGACTGATATATAACTCAAAACGAGAGGCTAGTATGGGCAGTGTTCTAGAAGTCATGGAATTTTGCTGTCTTGGCCCTCACACTTCCCATCTCAAAGAGCTACCCTTATCTTATATATGTTTTATAAAAGTCAAGGAAGACCACGTGCATCTGGCTAAGGCCTCACACTTTTTCCTCAGATCTCGTTTCACTGGCCAGTGCAGGGCTGATGATAACACAGACTGACAAAGAAAACAAGGGAGATTCTTTGTTAGTTCAAAGCTGTTGCTTTCAGCTTATGGCTAAATCCGCTTCAAAAGATCTTCCACTAAAACTTTACCAGTAAAAATGATATGGAAAAAAGTTATCTGCCTGTAAGCAAAAGTGACAGTAAACAGCAATGTGTGTGCTTTCCAGCTAAGTGATCTAAGCTCTGCTGTGAACATCAGCCACATCTCAGGTGAGCAAGATGAACACTATGCTCCAGTAAGGAATCAGTGACTTAGTGCCACCTGCAGAGTCTTTGGCGTCCTGTCCCTTCTGTCTCCGATTCCACAGTATTATACCAGGCGCTGATTGCAAGCAAGGCTCACGAAGGCCTCAAATGCCTGCTTTACCCTTTCACACAGTGACACAGCTGGGTTTGGAGGAGAGGAGACATCCCATATACACAAAAGGGAAGGCATCTGCTAAGCCCATTATCTCATGGTCACTAGGAGCGCGATCTGGCAAGAGCATCAGGGCTCTCCAGTGGGAAAGGAGGGATGCAAGACAACAAAACAAAAACATCAACCCAAGCCAAACCCTCACCACCCAGCATCCTGCCCTTTGCACACACTGCAGTTTCTACACGTCTCCTAGCCTTGGTGAGATGTAAGACAACAGTTCCTCTAAGTACCAGCCAGAGTATGCATTCCCAGCGGCACTGGGAATACACACGCGAGAAGAATGTGAGGGGAATAACTAAAAGAAACCAAGAGAAAAGAGTCATGATTTCACAAATTAAGACTTCTCCCTGATCTAACTAAAGTGCAGTTCCAAGAGAAAGATGAAAGACTATCAGTTCAGGCCAACTGGAAATCCCTCCATTTTGCTCTCCCACTGCGTCTTGCAATTGCAGAAAAGAGGCAGCAGAACGAAAGAGCCCAAGTTAATAAATATAATGGAGATAAGAGCAACAACACCCTCAAAGCTATGTTGACACATCCCAGTCTTTTGCAATACACGTGTGCCAGCAACACGTTTTCCATCAACACAGCCTGGGAATGCGATTCTGTGCTTAGGACATCCATCAACACCAGTAGCTCAAGCATGCACAGAACTGGACCCTTGAACATGACCAGAGACTCTGGGGTCAGGATTTTAGGGACTGTGAGGTAGCAACTTAGCAGAAAATCCAAGTTACCCCCTCAGAAGCAATTTTTAGCACTATAATCCCAGTCTTTTGCTCTGTCCTAGGGCAATGTTTAGCAGTCTAATTCTGATCTTACTTACTCAATTAGCAGTAAGCCATTGAGCCCAGCCTGTTCCAGATAGTAGCCACATGGTTCGACATCCTTCCCAACATGAAGGAAGTCAGCCTCACAGAAATTACATTTCATCAGCACCATGACATTAGCACTCACAACACTCGCTAGGCGTCCCTAAGACACCTTCACATCTCACAAGGGGAGGAAGGACACACAAAGAAACTGCAACAGAGCTAAAAACTGAATGAAGCCCAGCCCAGCATCTCGGCCACATGACCCCAGGAAACTCCACTGCACTGAATGCATTGCAGAGAGCTGCTGGCTTAGCTGAAGAAACCAGTGATAGGGTGGGTGTTGAGCATGCAGCCATGGGGAGACACCCTGTGTGCAAAGGCCATGCTTTGGGGGGGGGAAGGAGGATGTCACCCAAGAGATAGTACTTAGAGAACAATGCTTTCAGACTTGGCATCTCAGTGTGCAGAAAAATTCGATAGCAATACTGAAAAAACCGCAATTAAACTGAGCTTGTGACTGAGCTAAAATATGAGCTGGAAGTTGCTTAAGAAAAACAAAATAGCAAATTCTCAACTATGCCAGGAAACAAAACAGTCTCAGCATTTGAGGGAAGACTTCAGTTGCAGCCGCTCTATCACCATTTCACAGCCAAGTGGGGTGGGGGGGACAGAGAAGAACAGAGGATGAAATAAGAATTATTGCTAATTAACAATTTCATTCTTTGAGTACTTTCTGGCCGTTTGCTGTTTTGGATGTTTTTTTAAATACATGCATGCATGCATACATGCCTACACATAGAAGCTTCTGAGGTATTTCAATTTAAGAGCACCTGCGATTCTGTTGGACTTGCTGGCTCACTTGCATCAAAGCTGAGTGAAGAACAGCTCTGTGGAAAGAGACGGGCACAGGGTGATCTGCAGCGTGCACCAGCCTTCCTGGAAATAAGGCTAGCTGAGGGTTCAGCCAAAAGAATCAGGTTTACGTAGCTAGATCCATGACAGATGAAAAGTCCTCTTGGAAACACATTTACGAGGAGAGAGAAGAGGTGAGAGTGTTTTAATCACATTACTACCAGTAGTGCTATTCCAGGAAAACCAGCTCAAATTCTGATCACAGCCTGCCAGAGGGAGCAGCTGAATGAGGAGTGGTCAAGACAGACAAGTTCTACAAACGTCTGCCACAAGCTGTCAATTATTACTAGGATTAGTCCAGTGCCAATTCCAGTCCATGGAAAAGTTTCCCATGGCTTTTGATGGATCTGGCAATTCAGGACACAGGGTCATGCAAAAAAGCTAAGTTAAGTTCCTCTTGCCTTATTGAGGTACATACCAAGGGGCAGAGACAGTCCCTAATAGCTGGTATTGCTTGCTGGGAAAACATTTCTTTCTTCTCCTACCAACCAATTAATTCAACACTGCTCCCTATACAGATTAACTAAGCCAATATTCCTCTAAAAAGTATATTAATGTATGTGGAATATTCCATTTTCATTAGGAAAGGCATATCCTCCTTCTTCCCTGCCCCCACCGCTGCCCCAGTGGGTATTATTATACATGAACCTGAGCACTGCAGGGCCATTGTCCTTATCTGAATTTCAGTTGTGATGACGCAAAGGAGCAGACAGTTGTGTCCTGAAACACCCCAACATGTCCCTTGTCAGACGAGAGCAGCTGCTCCACCTCTGCTGTTTCATCCTGTGATTTTTCTGCAGTGGCTACAAGGGGCAAGTTACTGTTAACCATGGGAAAAGACCTGAAGGTGGCTACTAGTTTGCATTTCATTTTTAAGCTATGTTAAGCCAGCTTCACATTAGCTTATTGACATAGCAACTTGTTCTCTTAAAGAATGGGCTTTCACCCCCATCAGTTACACTCAACTCCAAAATAACCCAGTATCTAAGTCCCTACTGCCTGGCATCCCCTAAACTACCCTTGTCTAACCTGAAAAGCATTCAAGCAGCACGTGCTATTTATATCTGTACACAAACATCTCCAGAAGCAGCAGCCTGCTGCTACTCTGTCTCTGGAAAAGGAGGAGAGCTGAAAATGAAACACCTAAAACTGATGTTAGCCGGGCTGCTGGGAAGATCCTTAATGACAGCTAACAGCTCTGAGATGAAACAGAAAGGCTACTTCAAGTCTGTGCAATGCATAAGGATGAAGACCATCACAAAAGTTCAACACGCCACGGCAGGAGGGGCGATACATGGGGAAGAAGGGCGTCCTCGGACCGGCACCTTCAGCAGCAGGGCTTTTGCACCAAGGGCACTGCGATGCTCACCTGTTGATTTTAGATCACACTGCTAGCCATTTGCCAGCCAGCAAAAGGACAGTTGACCCATAAAGTATTTCAAGTGGGGAAAAAAAAGCCTAAGATACAAATAAAAATAGGAGGAGAGCAGGCTGAAGAGGGAGAGGAGCATTCTGGACATTCCACCCAACAGCTCCTGTGACTGCAGCTCACCCATGACACTGCAGCTCCCTCTGGAAAAGCTCCACACCGGCACAAAGATCACCCTCTGAGCCAGGGACATTCCTGCTGCCTGGCTAGTACAGCAGTAAACAGGATGCAAACTTAAAGGAAAGGCTCTCCAACAGCAGTGGAGAACATAGGACAGCACAGACAGTGGACGGATGCAGCGCCAGGGCCTCCTGTCCCTGCTGGTAGGAGGCACACTCAGCGAGGTCACACCCCGGACTGCAGATGTTATACCTCGCCTGGACTAATGGAGCAGGCAGGGAACTGTGCAGATCCCTGCTAAACCTGCTTCTCATCCAGCACCAACCAGCACTCAAACGGACTCCTTTCTACACATCAGTTATATGCAAGGCACCACTTCTCTTCCCTCACTGCCATTACGCAGCTAAGCCTCCAGACTGCCCAAACGCAATACAAAAACCTTTGAAAGGAAGCCAGCTAGTAGAAACACACACAGGTGCTTCTGACATTTCTTCAGCACCTGGAAAACCCAATGCCTTGATATTTTGGGATGGTGCGACCCAGCTATTTCGACCGCACAATTTTCAGGACAGGAGCCAGCTCCTGTGTACCATAACCAGGGACCTCATTCCAGAGCTGCTTACGTTCTCCTTAGCTATCTGTTGGAGCACTGTTTGTGTGACACTCAGCAGACGCTCCCTGAAAGAATCCCCAGTTATGATCGTCACACTTCGCTTTTAAACTCCAGTAGCTGCTGAGCATCATTGGAGTTCTCATGTTTCCCGTTGGTAGATCCCAGTCCAGACTTGAATTTAGGAATAGGATGAGTTAGAAGGACTTTACTAGCATGACCTCCCCCAAGGTTAATTTAGCTTGGTTGCCTGTTCAGCTGTTCCTGTACCTCATCCATGGAAAAGCTAAAAGCCAGTCTCTCATGAGCATGGGTTTATGGGAGAGCTGTCCTGTGTTCTTCCTGGGCACAAATTCCCAAGCTGCTCCAGCTCGGCACACACAGCTCCTGCACCTGCCTTTCCTCTGAATACCGAGAGTATCCTCTGAATGCTGAGAGTAAGCAATACACATGTTTTTCCTGCCCACCCTCTCCCAGGAGATGATACAGTCCCATCAGCAGCCCAGAAAAAGAAAGCTGTAAACAAGAGGCATGAAAATGAAAGTTTGCAATAAAATAATTAACAGAGAACTTTATTGGATGTTTCCTCATAGATAGCTCAGACCGCCAGAAAGTGCCCGTTCATTCACCCCAAGGAGCAGTGCACCAGTGACCTAAAGACAACCCCAATTCTTGTGGGCAGTAACTTCAGTTTGTGGAAGATCCCACTGCTTGGCTGGATTTCCATTCCTCTTCCCACACTCATGATGAAGTAACCTGGTTTCCACTCATTGTCCCAAGAGAGCAAGAACCAAACAGATCTTCAGCTGAGCTAAGCTTAACAAAGGCTGACTTCTGCTGAGCGGGAATCTGACCTAAGATGTTCTCTGACTGCCTATCAGCGAGGCCAGATGGATGTCAAAGGGGGGTCCAAAGACAAATTCATGCCAGCAGTAAATTTGTCTTATGATCTGCCCTTGTAAGACATTTTCAGGTGATAGGTGTACCCCACAAGTGGTGACAGCTCTTTAGTTTCAGCATGAAATCCTAGATAGATGCCCAAAAGCATTGGGTGTGGAAAGGATATCTATCCCTTACTTGCCAGAAGTTGCATAACCCCCACTATTTAATGCAATGAAAAAAATGCCCATTTTTAAATATTTGAGGCTGAGGGACTGCAACTAACAGTTGAGCCTCTAGAGGCACCAATTCTTTTCACATCTGTACACATCTTCGTGTAAGCCAGTAATTCTGAGAAATGCCATGTACGAAAACAATCTGTTCTTCTGGGACTTCCCTAATTGTTGTTGTTCTGAGGTATATTTATTTATATTTGTTTTAAGGTTTTCACTCAATTCTTCTCTCCTACTACTTTGCCATCAGATAAAAACCAGCTCAGCTGACTTGGCTCCAGATAAGAGATACAGGAAGAAAGGTCGTTTTTTTGTTTGTTGTCGGGTTTGGGGTTTTTTTTTTGTGATACATAGGTAGCAGACACAACTCCCCCCACCCCAGCGCACACCCACTCGGTCTGCAGACAGCCCTACTGTTTGACCAGCTATTTCCTGTGGCAGCTCACCTTCCCATCAGGGCTCTGTGCAGGGATTCCACCTGAACTCACCAAGCATATGATTTTGCAAAGGAGATTTCTTAGAAAGCCTGGCCACTGGCTGTAAATAATGGTCTTTCTCCCGCTTTGCTCAAGAGTGAGGGGCACTGATATGTACGTTATCGGACTAACTCCTAGGGATCCCTATCAGACATCTGATAGCAACATCTATTCTGACCTTACAGGTGGGGCAGGTGGAAATAGCAAGAGGAAGAGACAGCTTTTCAAGTAGGGCCAGCTCTTGCAGCCAGAAGCGGATGCTGAAGGAAGAGCTCAGCCCACAACATTTTCTGGCTCAGATTCTCAGCACTCAGCATTGCAAAGTCTTAGACCCAAACAGTGCCAAGATACAGCCTGTGGCAGGAGGGCTCAGTAAATCCAGATCACCTGCAACTGTTTCAGAGCCAGAAGCCTCCCTATTAATGTTTGTCCCTGAAATATTTACTTTTCTACTTCAAGTGAAACTTGGAAAAAAGCAAAAAACTGTTGGTCACTTTATCTATTCAAATAAAGCCAAACCAAAAGGAGCCATTTTTCCCCCAAGCCAAAAGAGATGGTTATTTTTTGTGCTCTGGATACCAGTTAATAGACAAACCAGAACTATTCCCATGTCCTGTATATGGGGAGCATAAGGAGAAGATTCAATTTAAGTTGCCCCTGTTTTTTCCTCTTGCACAGAGCAGCTCACCAGGCAGCCTACAGTGACTGTTGCCTGCCTGTCCACTCACTGGTACCTATGGGGTAGGACGCTCATGCAAGCCAAAATGCAGACACACAATTCATACCCCATCTCACCTTAAGGCAGATATTGCTCTGCTTCAGACAGCAGCAAAAAGGCTTTGGGAGAGCAGGCACAATAGCTGCCAGGCTTGATTATGTCTTTAAGCTAAACCTTTGCACCAGACTTAATGTAGCATTGGCACGCCAAAGCCTCACCAGGCAGCTGTTGTTCTGCAAGCTGAGGCTGCTTTGTTTTTGCGGCCAGGACTGGAGCATTTACTCTTGCAACACAAATCAAAAAATAGTGCAGCTGCTGCTGCGAAACAATCAATAGGAAGGCAGCTCAGTTCACGCAGGCAGCCAGGATCATTCCCTGTCACAACCACAACAGCAATCCCCACTAGCCTAATCTCTCTCCTCAGTAATTCCCTAATACAGGCTTAACGCTGCATTTCTGTTCGCTGTGTTTGAGAGAAATGAAATGGTAGAACAGCACGTGAAAAAGAGAAGTTGAAAGCCACGTCCTGTCCTCACCCATCCACCAGTCCCCGCCAATGCTACAGTGCAACTCAAATTGCATGGGGTGACAAGAAAAGGGGATTCATAGAGTAAGAGAAGCTCAGATCCCTGCTGCTCACTCTGAGACAGAACAATGGTAGGTTTTGGGTCACTTTCTAAAAGCAAGTATGCAGCAAGAAAAAGCTAGTGGAGAGGAGAAACAGACCAAAAAACACATTGCAACAATGCAAAATCACGCTTTTACTCTGCCCTGCATAGAGGCAAAAGTGGAACTACATTGAAATCTTGCTTTATTCATCCAAGTGAAAACCACTAACACAAAGCCTCCAGTGGTTGTTCTTCTGAACAGGAACTGGTGCAAAAGGATCACGTCTCACCCACACACCCTCCATACTTATTTTTCAGGGCTGGTTTGCAGGATGGCACTATACACCTAGAGGAAAAGCCCACTCTTTCCACTTCATAGCGGAGGTATCACTAGATGCTTTGGAGGAAGAGAGACCAGTGCTATGGGACAGTGGATACCTGCACCACAGACTGATGAAGACAAACTGGAGTGAGCAGTCATCATTTCTGTTTCCAGAGCCTGAAGAAACAGCTGCCATGCCAGCTTTATCACACACTAGCCATTATCCTCAGCTGGCTCACCAACACCAAAGCAAGGCCCACACACAGCTTTTGGTGGCTTTCAGTCTAATACCTGCTAAATGCTCAAATGCTTTGTGTTCACCAGAGACATCGCTGGCTCCATCATGCAGAAAAGGGGAGCCAATCTCCCTTCTCCCTGGTCCCTTCTCACTGGACACTTGTGTGGCTGCTAGAGCACTGTCTCACCCTGGCACAGAATGAAAGGAATAGCCCTGCAGTCCTCCACTGGCCCTCAGCCTGCATCCTGCCCAGCTCCCTCATGCTTGCACAGCTAGCCGACTGCTCCAATCTGTGCCAAGCACCTCCCTGTGCATCTGTGAGGGCACCGCTTGCTGTGCCCGCTTTGCCCTTCCATCTCACACAGGCATGTTAAGTGTCACTCTACACCCCTGAACTTTTCCCCACTAGCCATGGCATGAGCAGAGCCCGCTACCAGCAAGGAACTGAGAATGAGAACCTTCGTTCCAAAGCAGTCCTTGGAAGGGGCACGGGCATTTTGTTCTAGAAGGAATCTCATTTTGATGATGATGATTATTTGGGAAGGATCTTCAGTCAGACCACAAGGAGGGCTGCATTCCTTGGGAGCCATGATACAAGAATATCTGGAGACTGACATTACTTTTCTTCCATGGACTTCAGCAGCAGTCCCCCAACCACAACTCCCGGCCATCAAGATGATTCAGGTTTTGAAAGCAGCCATGTGAGCAGGACAGGAGCTGCTCACAGAGGGCTGCACAGACCCGTGCAAAGGAAGAGCCTCTACACAACCCTTCCTGGGAGGCTGAGCAGTGCACAAGCAAGGAGAGCAGCAAGACAGATGTAGCAATGTCCACCTGAAGTTTACACACAGAGAATGAACTCTTCTGTGTGCAGAAGTATAGCTAGTAGTTAAATGGTTAGTTTGCTCCCATAAAGAAGTTTTACCAATCCCACTAGAAGAACACTGGGCTAGATAAACCATTGTAACTCCCCCTGTGCTGACAGCCCACTCTGAAACAGGGCTCTAACTTTCTCCATGCATGACATAACTATGGCAGCCTGAATCCACACCCTGCCTCCGTGATACACTGGAATGACTTTCTTGCCAGGTCTAGCCCTGAATCAGCAGCATTCAAATGAAGCCGGCAAGAGCAGCTCTTGTAATTAACATATGTAAAAGACTCCTCCATTCATTTACACCCTCAGATGCCACTTCCTCTACTTCAGGATGATAAACTAGATAATCCACAGGAGTGGCAGCTCAGAGACACTGCCAGAGCCTCCCACACTCTGGTACTCAAGCCTTTAAAACCTAGCCCAAAAGGCTTCCAAAGCCAGCACGCATCCAAACAAACTGCAGTGTATGAAGAGGAAGAGAATAGTTCATTCTCAGAAGAAATCACCAGGCACAGCATAGCCAAAAGCCTGGGAAACAGCTGCAGAAGACATTTCATGAAGCTTGCTGATTTCAGAAGACTTGTCAGACAGAAGCCATTAATGTAGATTTGGCCTTTATCTGTACCATAAGCACCACAGTTTTAGTTCTGGGCAAGTGCCAGAGTGCAGCACAAAGCCCTGGGTTCTACTAAAACAACCAGCTTCCACACCTGACATATGCCAAGCACCAAGAACAAAGCGCACCCCTCCTGCCTGGCCTCGACACCACTGGGACTGCATGGAGCTCGGCTTGTTCTGAGCCCTTCAGCTGGGAAGAATCTCTTTCTCCAGGAACACTGAGGGCAGCTCTTCTAGACACACTGTACCACAAATCAGCACAACCCCAGGGACAGGATCAGGCATGTCACAAGCAGCTATTATATCACAATTGCCAAACTCTCTCCTCCCTTCCTCCAGCCTTTGAGGCTAAAACAGGCAGAGCTATAACAACAATCTCCAGCACCTTTTCTACACTGCCAGGCTCACCAGTTCCCTCCTTTCTATGTGCTCCTTGGAAGGGATTTCCTACTGCCCCAGACCCTATCACTTCCAGGACATGTTCTGCCTTTTCCCAAGGACATAGACTTATTTAGGGCCTTCTACATGGCACCATTTCCTCTACCTCTTCTTTTCACCAACTCTTTCTCTCTCTGTTGCCTTATACCTGCTCAACAAGAAAAACACCCCAAGGCAAATACAAATACACAGGGTCCCTCAACTCCCAAATCCCTGAAGGCACATCCTGACTTTCACCTCAAACCTCAGAAGAAAGAGGCTGAGTATTAGAGCTGGGCAACAGAAGTGTAGAATTGCAAAGGATTCAATGGGAAGGTGGTGGCTGGTTTGGAATCCACCCAGCAGCAGGGTTTGCCTCACAGTGAGCAAGGTGTACAGGAATCACCTGCTCACACTGCTCCTTGGAGTAGGAGATTTCTGAGCTTTTGCCAAGGTCCTGGAATTAGGAGGTTCGTCCACTTCCAGCTCTGGAAAGAAGGAATGCTGACCAAACTACCATTTCTCCAGCCCTTGCACAGTTCTCTTCAAGTACAGCAGAGCTGAAAATCCTCTCTAGCCAGGCTGGTGAACATTTCATCCCAGCTTCATGGAGGGCACAGAGGGCAACATGGAGAAGCCCAGAGCAAGCAGAGGGCTAGCATCAGACTGCAGTCACTCCCAAGCCCACTGCGCTGGAAGGCAGACAAGAAGCAAACACCATCAGCTACTGGACATGCAGGGCAGAGCTGCCATAACCCCTACAGCAGCAGGAGTTTGGAACTGGAAGACACAGCATGGAATCTGAGAAAGGTTTTTGATTTATCAGAACTAAACTTAACTTTCAAACACAATAACTGGATATAGGACACTGAAGGTCACACAACAGCTTCTCGTATTTTATAGGGAGGACTTGCAGGTGCCTTGAAGAGTTTTGGGAGATAAGAGGCAGAAAGAAGTGGAACAGCCTAGACATGCTACAAGTTGAAGAGAGAAGCTGAAATTATGGGTCAGAAGAATGACCATGTAAGGACCGCTTGTGCTGTGGCCACGGCTGAGAGAGCAAGGCTGTGCACCAAGCTGCTCTGCACACTTACTGTCACTGGGGGTGACAAAAGAATTAACACGTGTTGCTATGACTATGTTTTTGCTAAAAGCGGCTGCTTGCCTTCCCTTGCACTTATCCAATGAGATGCCTGCAGGAGTACCTTTCCTCATGGTAACTTACTTTTTACAGCCAGGCAGACAGCAGGAACAAGTTCCTTCCCTCCCAGCAAAAGGTATTCCAAGGTGGTCTGGCCACTTGGCTGCCAACCTTACTCATCTGGACACCCGAGCCTGTGGCCCTGTGACTGCTGACGGCACCAGCCGCGACACAACACCTTCTCCACCAAGCCAGTGAACGCTTCCGACTATGTCAGCACAGAACATTCCCCCAGCCACCTCTGTTTTCCAACAGAAAAAGAAGTAGCAGCTTTACTGCTGCCAGGGAGTGCCAAGAGCCCCATGAATTACACCCACATCTCTGTAGATCTATGTAGGGGTGCCTCTCCTTCCACTGACTGGGCTGGGGCCGCTCAACAACTTTTTCTGCCAGCTAGGGCCTTTGGAGGAGAAACAAATGACAATCTCCTGTCCACGGGGACTTGAGTTTTGAGAGGCCAGAGACGCTATGAATCTTTCCTTTGTGTACCTGAGGAGATCTCTTCACACAGCCACACAAGACAGCATCACATATACTTCCCCTAGGATAAGCTTCATGATTCACACTTTGGCTAGCATAAACTGGTATTGCTCTGAGGACTCCATAGAGACTAAGCTGATTTATTCCTCTCTCTCAATCTGGGATTTGGTGTTAGACTCCACACACAAAGAGAAAATAACCTCCGTAACCATTCCTTAAGCCTTCGCATGCACATAATCAAATTTCAGGAGCACAACATTTAAGATGCTGCTATAGTTCATCATCTCAGTTTCCAACGGTAGAAGAGGATTGGTTTGTTTGTTTTTCCTCCCATTACCCATACAGTTCCGCAGCGTATTTCCTGGTGGTAATATGGTGACAGCTGACTAGCAGACCTGAATGTCAAATAACTATGACTTCATCTCAGGTTGAGCCTGAGACAGTCCTGGCTAAGATACTAGTTTTAAAAAAAATACAAATCCTGTAAACCACCCAGGAATTTCTCTCCAAAGAACACCCCAAACAATGCTGTGCAATCTAGTACATATATGGCCTCCTTTCTGTATTCTTGTTACTAGAAGCATTCCCTCAGTTTGCTTTATCTTTTTCTGCTGACATTGTCATGCTTTGGGAGAACAGCTAACACCCACAGATGGGGGTTTGATAGCCAGCTTTCCCTCTGACAGCAGAGCCCACCTCTTCCCTCCCCGAAAAGAAGCGATTCAGCAGTTCCAACCCACCCTCAGATGAGAGCTGTATAGGACAGTATTCACATGCGACACAGACTGAGATGCTGATGGTTAACTATGAGTCACAAGCACAGTCCTGAACCTTAGGATCAGCTCAAAACCAATGAACGCAGGTTCACCTCCCATCATTCATCCAGACTGCTACACTTCCAAAGCAGGCACACCAAATCCCATTACAGCTCACTGGAGTGAGATGATTCCAGACCCTTAACAAAAATCTATACTCTGTATTAAAGACTTAAGAATCCAACAGTGGCTGCGTTTTAGCATTACTCATGACTGAAAAAGGGACAGTTTCATCAGTTTTACTCATCCAGGCCCAGTGACTTCAGGATTTATTCAGACAGGTAAGCATCCTCAGAGCTCCAGACCTAGAGTTTGTGAAAAGCTGCAGGATTTAAGGTACGTGTACGGAGTGGACTGCAAAGCACAAAAGGACTTCTAGTTGCTTGGCATATAAAGGTGCATTTCCTGGTGTGATGGACTCCAACAGCCCCAAGAGAAGACACAGGCATGACAGAAGGCCATTTCCCAGAAAACCCTCAGGATGAGAAGTGATTCATGCTACAACACTGCAGTATGCACAAGCAAATAACTTCTACACACGTAAGACTTTGCCTGATGCACCCTGATAGCCACACAGATTATTCTAGCGGAAAAACAGCAATGCTTTTTCACGCCAGTGAACAGAAGAACCTCAAACCTGGAGAGAGCACTTCAGATGTGGGACAATACCACTGTTGTAGCCTTGGAGAATAAATCCAAGATCCCTATAACTTAATGGTATAGTGTTAACAAGAGCTGGGAGAGGTCATATCAGACCATAAATACTTCCTGGCAGCTTATTGAGAAATAAGGTCCTCAGCCTAGCTAATACGGATGCCCAATGTGGCTTTATTTGGTATTCTCAAATGTGCCTTTGAAGTCCACAGTGAGCTCCCAAGGCTGCAGATCAGGTTAGGGCTTTCAGTTCAGTGTTATCCCATAGCAAAGCCTTATTGCCATATACAAATGAGGACAGTGTTGTCTTAATTCAGGAAGAAGGCAGAACAGCTTAGAGGCAAGCTGAACAGATGCGAAGACCAGGAAGGAAAAGCTAGAAAAGAAACCACTAAGTGGGATCTCACACTCCAAAGTCCAGGAAAATTTCTGTTCTCTCTGATGAGGGTCTCAAAGGTTTGGAACCCATGAAAAACCCCAAAGGAAGACATTTTTCCACACATCCCCAGGACGCGTTTATCTTTACACAGCAGAGTCTCATTGAGTTCAGAGCCACGCACAGATGCATGAAGACACTAACCTTACCTACACACAGCCAAATAAGCAAGGCTTCTGCAAAATCTCCCTCTGTTTCTCATCTATCAAGAGACACCATATAGCATGCTAATTTGATGGACAGGACAACAGACAGTGCAGGGTAGCAGTTGCCATAAGCTTCAAATCCCACAGGCTATTACACCTACTCTCAGCCAGAAACCAGTTGTGTGGCAAATACAGGTACTTGTGATCATACACCAGCCTGTACTAGGATGAACCGCTCTCCTAGCACAGGCTGCAGCTGCCCTGTCCCCTTCTCCCCTATGATTTCATTCCAACCTCTGGACCTCAGCCTGGAATCTGTACTGTCAGAAGGGTTTACAACAGGGACGAAGTGCAGCAATACCATGCCCCAACCAAGCACCCTGTTTGCTTTTACTTTCAGAAGTCAGCTCTGTTGCCATAGAGCTGCTCTCTACCCAAGATATACGCCAACCACACAGGCAAAGTCAAAAGAAAACTATCTCAGAGAAGTCAAACTTAAGACATAATTTGAACACCCAAGCCTTGGCCGGCTTTAAACAGCATGGTTTGTCCTCTTTCAGGAGGATGCTGCCTCGAAGGTGGCCCCTAACTCAGTCCTCTTCATCATGCCTCACCTTGTACCTCCTAGGAAGCCTATTCTAACCCTGATTCACAGAAAGCTCCCTACCAGGCTAAGTAACTCTCCGAGGGCAACGCCTAGTGCACCATGGGTGTCTGGACACATAAATAGCAAGAACAAGGTAGACATGATAACAGACCTGCTCATCACTATAATTGCATCTGAGCAAAGCAAAGGATTTGGGCACTACCACCAGCCTGTCTCATGTTTGTACCACACCTCTGAGCAGCACAGGGACCACCGAGTTAGGGAACTAATTGGGCAGCCACCTCTTAAACAGAAGCAACAGCGAGTAAAGGAACAAAATCCCTAGCAGCTATCAGCAAGTGGATCCCTGAAGGAAAAGGGATTAGAGGAGGCCTTTTCCCTTGTCTACAATAAAAGCTAGCACCATGGCAAGACTACAGCCTTTGAGATCCCAGACCAGAGTTTGAACAGCTGGTAAAAGCTTCCCATCAAACTCCAAAAGCAAGTTACACTTCATTGGGCACTTCTACAAACAAAATGCTAAGGAGGGGGAAACTTCAAACCTAACTAACACAGAAAAAGCTAGCTTTTGCTGTATGAAGGCTACAGCTCAAAACTTTACGTTTCCCCAAAGAACAGGGAGTGCCATGGAAAGACACCTGTGGTGAAGGTGAGAGGAGTTCAAGCAGTAAACACCTCTGGTTTCGCTCAGCTCTCAGAGGCTTGTAATTCTCTGAGACTACATAGATGTACCTGATTCTCTCACACCGCATTCCCCTTTCAAGTTTAAGATATTTTTCTGCATTTGCTACTCTCAAAATGAAAGCTTCCAGTTACAGACTCTGTCATGTTTGTTGGCTTTTTTCCCCCCATATGCCAAAGTGCTGAACTTCAGAACAGCAAAAAACCAGGAGGTACCACACACCATTCTCTTCAGCTATTCCCCAGACATGTTTATTGACTTTTTTCCCCCCATGTGCCAAAGAGCTGAACTTCAGAACAGCAGAAAACCAGGAGGTACCACACACCGTTCTCTTCAGCTATTCCCCAGACATACCCTAAGCAAGGACAGACTACATTGCGTGCCTGCTTCAGAGATAACTTTTTAAGGTTCCTCCTTATTTTGAAAACAGAGATAATATCTAGCTAAACTAGAGATCTAGCTCTTGCAGAGGACAATAAAGTTCCTCAGTGCCCTACACCCCCCAGGAATAACCCTCTTCCAGAAATAAAGATGCTAAGAAAGAATAAAGAGAGATTTCCTAGTTACTCAGAGATGCTGTTCAACTCTAATCCATAGACACTGCTAGATGTCTCTGTCTCCAGCTGCTTCGCCTCCTGTTTGCAGCCACCACCAAGAGCTAGTGCTCAACATGCTAAGAAGTCAGCTCCTGTCCTCACCAGAAGCCCCACCAGACCTACATTCAAGCAAGCCAAACACAAGAACTGAGCCCTCCTAACTCCACATTATGGTAGTGGGGGTCAAAATCCTACACTGACTTCCTGCCATCAGGGGCCTTCTTGACGTGTGGCACGGGTGTCCTGCAGACACCTGCTCTGCGGGGCGCAGTGGCAGCCACCCGCCCGCCCTCCATCCCGCGGGGGCAGGTGCCCATTTTGGATGGTGCTTCACCACCTCACGAGGCTGAGATACTCCCGACACCGCCTCGGACCTCAGCCCGAGGCGCCACAGCCACCCGCGAGGGAAGACGGAGGTAAACGCCTTAAAAACAAAGCGACGCACGCACTGAGGAAGAACGACGAGGAAGGCGGAGCGCTGTTTCCATTCCCACCCCCTCCAATGCTGCTGTAATTAAAAAAAAAAAAATAACAAGGAAAGGCAGACTCCGGGGAGCGCTGGAGTCTGGCAGCCCGCCAGCCTCGCGGTGACAGCGCCGGCCCCTCAGCCCAGCGGCCGGCGCCCCGGGCTCCGCGCCCGCCCCGCGCTTACCGAGGCAGGCGCCGCTGACGAGGGCGGTGGCGGTCAGCGCCCCGGCTGAGGCGCCGTAGACCTTCCTGGCATTGGCGACGAGGAAGGGGGCATGTTCCTGCAGGCAGCTGGCTACGCCGATGTGGTAGACCCCCAGGAAGCCGCAGCCGGCGAAGGAGATATTCCAGGTGGAGTCCGGGGGGAACATGGCCTCCGCGCCCCGCGGAAAGCGGCCGGGGGGGCGGGCTGGCGGTTGAGAAGCAGCCGCGACGGGGAGGGGAAGCCGCGGGGCTCCTCTCACATCACACCGCCCCTGGACGGGCGGGATGGAGGGCGAGAGCCGGGAGATGCCGCTGCCGAAGGACGGAATCGTTAGCACGGCGAAGTTTGCCGTTGGGTTGGCGGCAGCAGCCGCCGAGCTTATATCGGGAGGCCCGGCCCTCGGGCCCGCCCTCGGCCTGCGGAGGGGCCGAGCTGAGGGGAGGCGGCCATGTCGGCCTTGGGCGGGAAGCAGCCGGCTCCTCCTTCCAACCCTTCCTCCGGTGAACCCCCGCTGTCAGCCCGGTGGGGCGGGCGCCCCGGACATTGCGGGTATTCGCCGTGTGTTGAACCAGCGCAGCCGTGGCAGCGCCTCCCTTAAGCGTCAGAGGCTAAGCCAGTTCCTTCGAGGAGAAGGGGAAGAGGAGAGGATTACGGCTTCTCACAGCACCCCAAGCCTTCCCGTGTACTGAGGTAGCAGCCTGTCTTCCCCTCACAAAACTTGCTGTTTCTTGGAGGCCTCTGCTGCAAGTTCTTGGAGTTTCCTGCAAGTACAGTTGTTTGGGTTTTGGGAGAGGAGCAGGAAACATGGGAGGAAGGAAAAAGCTTTCCTCTTTCATAAAAAGCTGAGGAGCCAGAGGGAGGCAAGGTTCAGCACAGCTATAGTGCAAGAACAGAGAGAAAGGCAACCCCCACCCCTCGTAAGAGCTTTTTCTGTCTCTAAACTCTCCAAAACATACACAGTTGCTTACCTTTGCTAACCTTGTCTTAACAGTTTTCTCTACATGCCTCTAAGTTCACCAAAATGCTTACCTTTGATCAAGGAAACTGTGATTTTCAGTAGTACTTCTGCACAAGCTCTTAGCACAGGCAAGCCTATTGCTTACCAGCTTTGCCACAGAGCAGCACTAGGTGAGAGGCCAGTGCTACTAGGAGATCAAAATAGGTTTCAGAAGCTGGAAACATCCCCTCATCATAGACAATACAGACTACAGCCATCCAAACAATTAGATAAGTGTGAAAGCTTACAGGAACATCAAAAGGATCAGCATAACTGAGAGAAGCTTGCTCAACTCAAAGCAAGGAGGCAAAATAAAATGCATAAGTAGTTTTTTAATAGACTCAACATGGGGCAAAAGCACTTTCTGCCAGAGTTGTGGTGTTTTGGTTTTTTAAAAAGACTTAATTCATGTTGACACAAATCTATTTGCATTAGTTTTCTTATATCTGGTCCAAAGTTTCTCATTTGGGACACTGTTATACCTGTCCTTAACAGTTCTCAGACTATGCAAAGCTAGGCCTCCCCCTCCCACAGGGATTTCACCAATTATGTTAGTGGAGGTCATCCAAGTAGCCCCTTTCTTGTTTCTTCCACTCCAAATATCCTTTCAAAGGATACAAGGGAGTCTGGTGCTCTCCCCACAGAGGGGCCATCAAGGCTGTAAGAACAGATGTCTACTGCCCCACAGTCAGCTGACTGAAGTAACCAAACTCAGCAAGTCACCCTTGTATAAATCAAATATTTGAGCTCAAGTTAGGCCTTATACTTCAGCCTCTACAGACAGAGTGCTTTTTCATTAAATCTTTGCACTTTCCTTTCATTAGACAGGCAGGAATCCAGCCTTACCTTTCTTCCAGGTCCTACCCTGGAGCCCACCACCTCACCTACCTGCCAGGAAGTGCCCTTGATACATATTAGCCCAATCCTACAGCACATAAAGAATTGACCCCACTTATCTCAAGTTCTTTGTTTATGCCCTGTACCCACCCTTCTTTCTCTTCCTCTCATGCCTCCACTTGCTTTTGTAACTTCTTTCCTCCCTTCTGTTTGATGTGGTTAGCCCTCGTCAGCCCTCATCTCCTCCATCTGAAGAGGTGAGCTGTGGCACACCTGAGCCTTGACCCTCTTGAAGGCCCTTAACACCAATCATAGTGCTTTCACCCCATGCTTCTGGTGACATGGAACGGTATTAGGATGTAGCCAAACCCAAAGAAAACATTGTGTCTTAATTTTCCAGAGCAGGGATTGTGCTGCGGAAGAACTAGTCAATGGGCTGTGACTTTAGCGGAAATCTGTGGCACAGCTGTGTACTGAACCTTGTTTGCAGATACCTCCCTAACACTTGTAACCACAAGAACAACTTCGTTCTCGAGCCAACGCTCCTTCCTCTTTCTTCAGCATTTCACAAAACTTAAGGTTCCTACTGTGTCTGGAAAATAGAAACAACAATGCTGGGGTTAGTTTCACTTGATTTCTCAATAGCAATCTCATCCTGAGTTGTTTACATCACTCTGCCTTGGCCCTCAAGGTTACCTATTTGAGGAGGTTAATGCTGCCCTTTTGAAACAGGTTAATGAAATGAACCATGTGAGCAGTAATCTCTTGCAGAGTGCTGCCTGGGTACTGGCACTAGCAGGAAGGCAAACAACTGTGTTATTCTCAAAAATAAATTACCCACCAAAACTAATCTTTTCCTCCTGAATGAGAAAGTACTGCCATAATTCTGCAATTGCTCGTAATCCTGCAATAAGCCAGGTCAGCAAGATTTACATGGCAGCTTTTCACGCGTATCAAACTTCTATCAGAACACTACAAGTTCACTCATGCCTTTACATCTTGTGATGCCACTGAGACAGCTTCTCATGCAATCTCTGTTTGCTGCATTTGTTTTCTAGCCTAACGAATGGTGAGCAGTTAGTACGTATGAGATAATAACCTACAAGTAATCACTGCTGCTTTTTTCAGGTTAAATCTTGGTTGCTGATAGCCAATGGGAATTACTGTTAAAGGGAAGCTGAGAGCTGGTCTGTTATACTGCTGTCTTCAGCGTGTTACTTTAGTATTGTTGCCTGTAGTCAGCAAGACCAGGACACTGTTCATGAAGCCCAGCCTGAGTGCTCTTAACATCACTGGAAAGCCTGACTTTGATGTCTTTTTCTTACCTGTGATGTTTGCGTGTATTGTACAATTCCATGACAAACTCTTGGGACTTGCTTCATAGGAGTGTCTCCTGGGGCAATGGAGCATTCCCCTCATCCTGCTCTCTTGGGACGGAATTTTCCTTCTAGGAAAGCTACTGCGGCTATCTCTGCCCTATGTAAGTCAAACCTACTGAGTTCAGCAGAGCTGCCTGCATAGAGCAGCTTGCAAAACTGGGCCTTAGTAGTAAGAGTGAAACCAGTTAATTTGACAGAGGCCCCAGGGAGCCATTGCTTGTTACTCTCCAGTAGTGTCCAGGACGTTCTCCCTGCTTTCCAAGTAGTGAAGATGTCATGTCACTCTCCCTGACCCATGGCATTCGTAAGGAATGATTTTCAGTCAGAGATATTTTGAGGTGGCACAGCATTTGTATCGCAGGGAGGAAAGCTTACATGTTTCAACGTCAGGCCTATGACTAAAATCACTCTCCCCTACCGTCAATTTAGTAATGATCAGTTACCAGTGTAATCTCCAGGCACAAAGCTGTCCTTTCTTTTCCCTTCAATGCCTTTGAGCCTTTATGAAGAAGTCAGGAAAAATCTTTTCTAGTTAAAGTTGATTTTGTGAAGGGACAGATTAGGCCACCAAGTGTTTGCAAGCACTGGTTTTCTCCAAGAGCATCATGGAATACAACGCATCCATGCTATTGCTACCCTTGCTTTTGGAAATCATTGCTACGTCTGAAAAGGCATCAGTGACGCTTGAAAAATCAGAACAGCATCCACAGAGCAGGAACGGGGAGCCCAGCTCCTTCACAGCTGAAGCTCATTGAGATCAGCAAAACAGTGAACTCCATCCAGAGCACCAAACAAGTCTGCAGCAGACTTCCAGGCACATCACTGCTCATACACAAAGCTGTCGGGTGACAACTGTTTCATAAAGTCACGGGGGAAGAAAGCTTAGAATGCTTTGGTTTTGCATTCAGAAGAAACAATCGCTGTGCAGAGGTTTTAGCAAATTTTGTAAAATGTGTGCAAAATCTTGGAGTAGACCTGTCCCCTGACCTTCACAAGGAGTACCTGCAGGGTGGTTACATAAAATACATTGGCTCCCTGTGGCAGTGTAATAGATGCTGTATTCTCAGCGCTTTTGCTTTCTCCAAGAGCTGCTCCAAAAAGTTTGTTCTCTAAACTATTTATCGAATGAGCTGTCCTTCTCTTTCTCAAAGCAGATTGAGCAACACTTTTTGTCAAAACAATGCGCTTTCAGGAAGAGATTTAAAGGTGGTAAGAGGACACCCAGCACAGCATCAGGTCCATGACTCAAGGTTTAACAGGTCATAAGACAGAGGAAAAGTAGGGGGAATAAAGATGTCGGCCTAGATGTAGCTGTAGTCCTCCCCTCATCACAGTAGCTACCAGCTGGCACCACAGGTTTCAGTCTCATCCCACAGGCCTGGGCACAGCAAAACTCATGGAATAGCTTGGCACCACTGAAACAAATTCCTTTGTGCATGGAAACACCCTGCTGAGTGGTGTGACAGGGCAGTTCCTTCCCGTGACAACACTGACTTTGCTCTTGCAGCAGCCCAGCAAGGCAACATTGCAGGGCATGTGGGGGTTACCTCTCAGTAAAAGCAGATCAAGAACCCCTCTTTTTCAGTGATCTGAAATGGAGCAATCAGCAAGGAAAGAAACACGGGTATACCTACACCCCTTCCAGTGCCAAACCACAGCCATTACAAGCCTAACGGAGAATTACAGCAAACGTGAACATTTTTCAGTACTACCACAAAGCTCACCATGCTCAAGAGACAAAGTAGATGAAAGGTATTGGCACTGTTACTGCCTGTAACTCTTTCTTGCAGCAGGCACAGAAGGGCAGCAAGGGTTAGTTGCTTGAATCCCAGCCATTTTGAGGTCTGAGGATCTTTCAACGGCTCTCCCATGGCTGCTGTGAAGTAATGGGCGCTTTCTCTCAGTACACCATAGGGAGATAGTTTTTCCTACTTGGATTTCACCCATCTCTCCTCTCAGAAATACTTGCCCCACGACTCATAACCAACATAGCTAGATCAACTAGTGCTCCCTCCCAAAAACAACTATGTTAGAAAAGCTTTTTGATACTGCCTGTGGAGACTTGGCATGAGGAGATCATCGCACGTGCTACTTGTACTCTACCTACTTAGTGACAAAGACCACTGTAGAAGTCAGAGTAAGTTGCCTGCCAGACCCATATCCTAGCAGAAAATAAGTTTATAAAAAGCAAAATTTACTGTCCTCCCAAGCTGTGTTCTTCTGGGCACACCAGAGATCAGTTTAGTTCTCCAAAAATACCATTCTCCTCAAAATAGCTTCTTTTTGTTCAGATCAAGGCGATTCGTATCCTGATAGTTCAGCTACGCCCAGAACAACTATTCAGTATGAAGAGCACCTTTGCATTGATCTTAGTGACCCCCGAAGAGCACGATGCAGTATTATTTTTTGTTACAGATTCTAATGTTAAGCATATGGGTGTAACATGAAATCCAAGCACAGTCAAGCATTTAATTGGTGGTGTCCCTGGATCCTGGAAATCTGACACAGCAATTAAATTGCTGCTTTCAGATATTTACAAAACCCAATTACTATAACTAGCTCTGAAATTATGTTTCTTGACAAATTCAGACCTGCTGTCCATTCAGTTTCACATGTTTTGGACTTGATTAATCAAATCCTGAAAAATAAAACCCTTTTATTGCTGAATAGATGGGAGTCTTTCCCGAGTGACTGGGATAGCAAAATAGTATGGAGAACGTGAACTTAAGTTAACATCAGGTAGATTGAGCTTCCACGCAGTGTTTAAGAAACAGGAGTGTCATAAAATTCACATACCTGTTTCAGACAGAGATAAAAATCCAAGCTTATCAGACCTATTTTAAGAACAGCTGTCTGAATCCCACAGTACTCATATGGTTACAGTAATAAAACTCAAAAAAACCCCATTTAAAACAAAGAATTTTAATAATTTCTCTATAACAAATAATTAATCAAATAGGCCGAATCCCATGTCATCGTCAGATTCTTCAGATTCCTCCTTCTTCTCTTCTTTCTTCTCCTCAGCTGAAGGAAAGAAAAGACCAAGCCAAAGGTCAGTATTTACACTTTTTTGCACCACAGATTTCAAGGTACAGCTTTTGGTGTTCTCAGCTTCCATATTATTGGTATTTCAGCCTCCACGGTTCATCTCCTTCCCCTTCAATAGCCAAATGTAAACACCGAGGGGACACACACAGACCCTACTATTGAAGGGGTGTGCTTTACACAGTGGAGTCGGTTTGATTCTTGGTTCTAAACCAGACCAATCTTATGATGGATAAAGAGCAAACAATTCTGATTGCCTAAAGAAAAAGTAACTGTTCAGGTTTATTCTTCAATCACATAGTGATCCAAAATGGAAAAGCCTTGAAATTTGGATTCGACTGTTAAGATCTTAACAGAGAAAAATGGAGCTCCCTGTAACAATGCCTCTTCACCCGTACTCACCAGCAGCAGGGGCAGCAGCTGCAGCAGGAGCAGCAGAGCCCCCTCCAGCAGAGACCGCCACAGCTCCCCCAGCTGGCATGCTGGCAAGCTTGCCATTACCTGAGTGGGACAGAAAAGTACTTAAATGCTCATCGCAATTTCAGAGGTAAGGTAAAAAGCAAGGGAAATCAAAGCGCAGAAAAAACAGATACTACGTCTCATGGACTAAACTTACCACCATTAGCTGAAAGGAAAAAGAGGCTGCAATCATGGTAAGAACGTATGAACTATTTTGTGGAAAAAAAACCTCAAGACTTTAAGATTCACAAAGGCTTATCCCAAGAACACTGCCAGCACATTGCTAGTACATTCTGTTCTGTACACAAAGTCCCCTATTTTTTTTTCAAAACTTTCACATAAAAATAGTGGCAAACACATTCAATTTTGCAAATACAGAAAAAAATGTGTTTTCTGAATAGAGCACAGCAGCCCAATTGTTTATTTCAATATGCCTCAAAAATAATATATAGGCAGCGCTGGCTTTCCCCTTGTGCCCTGCCCTGTCCTGGTTTCAACTGGGATAGAGTTTGATTTAGTATGAGAATAATGTTGATACCACATTGTTTTAGTTGTTGTCCAGTGAGGTTTACACTTGTCAAGGACTTTTTCAGCCTCCCATATAAGCTGGGAGGGAGCACAGGAAAAAGACGCTGGCCAAAGGAATATTCCATGCCGCAGACATCATATTCAGTGTATAAATGGGAGTTGGCCGGGGGCAGGAATCCATGATCACTGCTCGGGACTGGCTGGGCAACAGATCATCAGATGATGAGAGCAACTGGTGTTGTATCACTTCATTTTGTATATTCCTTTACCATTACAATTATTGGTATTTTCCTTTTCATTATTGTTCTATTAAACTGTCTTTATCTCAACCTATGAGGGGTTTTTTCCCCCCTCCTTCCCTCCTTTTCTACCTACCATACTGACTGAGCTGGCGGGGCAAGAGTAAATAATGGCTGCATGGTCCTAGTTGCTGGCTGGGGTTAAACCATGACACCCCCCCCCCCCCCCCACCCCCCCCTTTTCNCCCCTTTTTTTTTTTTAAACACTATTAGAGAACTGTGAGGGCATAACTGGATCACCCTGACAGGCAAGAAGGGGGGAAAGATGCTATGACAAAGAGTGCAGTATTTTAAACAAATTCTCCCTCACTCTATGAACCCTATTGCATCTCCTTTGAGATTAACAAATTGATTTCTGATTCCTGCCTGCCTTTGGAAAGCTAGCTAGTTCCCTGGCATCTGCCTTCCACATACCAAGGCTCCCTTGGCATTCAGGGGTCGTGTATGTTTGCCTGTATTCCAATTTCTGGGAAGCAGTTTCTAAATCATTCTCTGTTACTTCAAGCTCTAATAAACTAGCCAAGTAAACAAACATGTTTCATGTGCATGTCAGTATGTTCTAGGAAACAATTTAAAGTATTACATTATTATAGGTGTGTTGTAAGCACATGCATTAACAGCTCTCTTACGTCTTCAGACCACATGGATAGAAATGGCCGGTTACTGCTCATAACAGCAAGGCCAGGCAAAGTCCTGGCAACCTTTAAGCAAATATATGCCTAAAAGTTCCCTTGTGCCTACACACTCGCAAAAAAAAAAAGACACTAATTAATCAGAAACCTTTGTACTATCTCAGTTCTGCTTTATTTCAGCCCTATGACCTAGTCAATTAATGTAAAAAATTCCAGCTTTGGTAAGAGCCAGCAGTTAAGAGCACAACCTTCTACAGAAGCCAGAACTCAAGAGAAAAGGAAACGCCAGACTTGGGGAGCTCTAGAAGAGACATGTACTGGAGGCTTGTATTAACTGCAGAGGGTCTAACTGTACCCTTAATGTGAAATGACACTTAGTTTACATTTAACAGTCTGTTCCTCATGTTTTACATAATTGGTGCATACAAGCGAGTAAACACAAAGAAAAACACCTCCCAGAAAACTTGAAGGACAGCTAATCCTTTCTCCGATCAACATGTCCAGAAAACTATGTGATGAGCAGACTACCAGTAAGCTCACACATGTTTTAAGTTTTCCAGTTTAATGTGGTCCACAAGCGAAACCCAGCAGGTACTAGCACCAACCCACAGGGAATTAGAATGGACCTGGATTTCAGTCATTTCAGCCGAGATCCACCATGGAAGTCCTCAGCCACAAAGCTAAACTGATGAATAATCAGGGAGTTGGCAGCAATTCTACGCTCTCAGGTCTAAGTAGTAGAGGCAATTATCTGTGACACTCTGAGACTGTACTTACCCTGAGCAATGACATCCTCGATGTTTTTTCCATTCAGCTCACTAATAACCTGTGTAAAGTAAGTTTAGGACATTAATAGTTTCAAAACAGCACGAGTATAAGCTACATTTAAACCAGTACTGATTAATCATCATGTGCAATGCCATCATCCTGCTGCTTATACAGTCCCAACATTCCTTATTTCTCAGTCGAAGGAAGAGGACATTGAAACGGAAACTTCAGCTAAGTCTTTCTTACTTTTCTGTGAAAGCTTTTTGATGAAATGTTACAATAAATTCACAATGAATTCAAGGACCCTGCAGAAAGGATACACAGATGATGTGGAGCCAATTAGGAAACCCCACTAATGGTCTGTTAGTCACTGAGGGACTGTTAACATATCTTGCTTAACACCCACAGGGAGGCTCTGAAGCACGGGGCCCTAGACCAAAAACCACAGGGTCCTGTTCCCAGCGTTACCAAATGTTATAGCCAAACTGGCTATTGTATCCTTGCACGGGAACAGAGAGTCCCAACTTCAATTTTACTACCACTGTTGTATAACCAGGGACGAAGAAAGCAACATACAAAAGCAAAAATTGTTAATGCAACCAGGCACTTACAAACAAAAAAAAAGACAACGCCACAGACCCTACCGACAAGTCCCTCTACCAAGAGTCAGTGCTGAGCACTGCAGAGTCACCAAAGCCAAAGGACTTTAACCAAAAGCTTTTCAACTGGCACCTCCTGCTTACACGGAGCGTGCAATCTGTGACGTGCTGCGCCTGGGTGCTTACTTCATCCAGAAAAAGGGTGTTTTTACGACTTCACTAAATTTACACTGGCATAAGATTCAGCCAATAGAAAAGGATTAATTAATCATGACCAAAACAAATTCCACAGAAGCCTTCTGATACTGGAGGATCAGAGAAAATAACTAATTTATGAAAGTATTAAACAAGCGTAAACAAGCCAAAACCAAAAGACCTGGCGTTTAAATAGGAGCATCCTGAGTTCAAACCAACATCCCAAACTGTAATAAGGATGCTGTCACCTCAGTCAACCCATTGTTTGGTTGGGCCTATGGTAAAACACTGTCTCCAGTTGGGAAAATAACTTGTTTTTTCCTCCACCTCTCTGGAAACACTTTGCATACAAGTATGGGCCAGGTGATAAGACTTTTTTTTTTTTGTTCTTTTTTTCCATGGCCATTTAAGTCCACAAGACTGAAAGTCTATTTTATCACAAGAAACGTTCTAATTAAGAGAGTATTTTCTTAGAAAGCCTGTTTTTCAACACAAATGTTTTACCATTAATTTCCAAAATCTTCCTTCATATTATTAGTATTGAATACCTTTAACATTCATGTTGTAATGTGCCTATGTTTCTTGGAGAAGGAACAAATGTTTCTTTGCAGTCCACTAAATAAGAATTTATTACTAAATATCAGACTTTCAAAAGCATTAGCTTTGAAACAGTACTGACCAAAAGCCAAAATTAAACATAGAGTGCGAACTACGCATTATGTCAGAACAGAACTTATTTTCAATACATACTTATCTGTAGCCACCATGCCATTGAAAATTATTAGATTGAACAGTCAGAAGTCAGCAAGAACAGACATCTTTGCAGAGAACCAGTGTTAAATGAGAAAGCCAGACTTCTACAAAATGTTGTAAAAACTGTTCTGATGGCTTAAGCAGTGTTTCAGAAGTCACATGTAATGATCAGCAAACATCTGAACAAAGTAAGACTAGATCAACAGCAAGGCAACTAAAGAAACACTGAAGCCAAGGAAACAGCTCTGAAGCCTGAAGCTGACTGGGACGTGACCATCTGGAATTAAGAGGCAACGCCACCTTGTTCATGCGTTCATCATCCGTCTCAATGCCAACGCTGTCGAGGATCTTTTTCAAGTCCTTTGACGTGGGAGACTCATTGCCACCAAGGACCGCTAGAAGGTAAGCTGCAACGTAACGCATCCTGGAAAACAAGAAAATTGGACCCTCAGTGCTAATGATCCAGTTACACAGTCAGAGAGTGTTTATCTCCTCACTAGGGGGACGCAAGCCTCCTTCTCCCAGCTACAAGTGTTTTGCTTTACTTTTAAAGGAAAACCCACGAGATACAAGGCCTCGAACCGGCCTCCTGCCAGCTCGGGGCCCCGCGCCGGGCAGCCCGGTAAACACCGCAAAGCCGCAGCTCCTTCTGCCCGGAGGCCCGAGCAGTCGGCCCCGCTTAACACTGCCGGCACCCCACACCTCCCCCAGAGGAAAGCGGCACCACGGCTTCCCAAACACCTCGGGCGGCATCCCCGCCCCAGCCCCCGTAGCGTTCGCCTAAGTCCGTCCCGTCCCTCCGCAGGCCCAGGCCCCGGGCGCGAGAGCACATGGCCGCCATTTTCCCCCCCGCCCGCAGTATGCTCTCGCCTAAGCCCCGCTGGCGGCGGCGGGCGGGAGCGGGTGCGCCGGGAGCGAGCATTCCCGCGGGGGAGGGGGGAAAGGGACCGCCGCGCGCTTACTTGTGAGGCGGCGGCGGGGCGGGAGACAGGCCTTAAACGTGCGCTCGCGATGGCAGCCCGGCAGCGAAAAGGAAGGGGCGGCGCCTCGGCAACGCCTTCTTCCTGTCACCCCTCAGCAACGCGCGCTGCCATTGGGCCAGGCCAATGGGGAGCCGTGGGCTCTGCTGTCGCTGCCGCTGCCCCACTAAGGGCCGCCGCGCAGGCGGTGGCGCATGCGCAGTCCCGTCTGGCGGGCGGCAGTGGTGGCGGGCGGCAGTCTGCCGCCTCAGGGCAAGGCTGCGGCGACTGATTTTGCGCCTACTGGGCTTCTCCCCCCGCCCCAAACTGTAGCATCGCGTGGCCCGGGCCACCTTGACCGCCGTGCCTTGCCCTGGCGGGGTGGCCCTGGCCTCCCGGTAAGCGCAGACGCCTCCGCTGAGGAAAAGCTCTCCGTCGGAGGGAGCGGGCAGCCTTCCTGTTCCGGGGAGGCCCGGAGCGCAAAACCCGGCGGGAAGGTCTCGCTGTGTGGGATTACAGGAGTGATCCCCCGTGCTCGGTGTGCTTGATTTCTTCCTGGATTTGGGAAATGAATAAAAGTGAAGAGTTACAGTTGTGTCAAAATCCACTGGACCCAAACAAACCTGAACTGCTGCGGTAGCAGGGCGGTGAGGAGGCTTTGCTATCCCTGCCTTGCTGCCCTGCAGGCTCCCCTCTGTGCGGGTGAGGGCACTCTCCATTTCACTGGTAACTTCTGATCTCAGTTTTGTAACTGAGGAAGTTCTTCAGTGAAGCAGTCAGCAGTTAGTCTTTACTCCTTGCAGGGAAGAGAAATTTGAGCAAGGGGCACTTCTCCCGGGGCATTAATGCAGCAGCACTGCCGTTATCACAGCATTGAGGCACCGGCTGGAAACTCACAGGAAAACCCGGCCTTGCCCCTCTGAGCAATACGGAGAGCAGCACAAATGCCGTGGGGGCCTCGCTGGGATGTGGTGTTAGACCACATGGCGTCCCTAGCTGTGAGACAGCTGAAGGCAGGCGCCTTCCCAGAGCGTGCAGGGCAGCAAAGACCCAGCCATGGCAGAGCCCCATGGCTCTGGGTGGACCGAGGGCTGGTTCTGCAGCACCCAGCCCTGTGCCCTTCTGGGCTTGCGGCCCCAGCTCCCGCTACGTTTCTTTCCCTGAATTTGGAGCGAATGTGCACAACATCAGGAGCTGCCCGTGCCTCCCATTACTTGCAGGCTGAGCTCATGTTTGAGCTCAGGGCAGCCGCAGCGGGACCGGCTGGGGTGCCGAGGCTGTGGTGGTGTTAGGAAAATCTCATTTTGTGGCATTTTCTTGACAGCGGGACGCCTGGGCCTGGCCCCGCTGCATCTGGCGCCTCCTCCGGCTTGTCCCGCCCCGGCAGCGCCTGCAAACTTTGCAGGAAGCGCCTGAGCTGTGCTGGGCCGAGCCCAGCCAAACCGAACGGGGCCGGGCTTTCGGGACCCAGGTGTTGTGTGCCAGAGACCGGGGGCGGAGGGGTGAGAAAAGCGTGGCCGTGCTCGGCGGGGTACAGTGTGTGGTGGCCTGGCGGCTCGGCTGGGGGTCCTGCCGGTCCCTGGGGCCTGAGCCTCGGCTCAGGGGCCCAGTGGGGTGGGGGGTTACGGGGGGCCTGGGGGTGCGGGAGCCGGCAGCTGGGCAGGTGAGGACAGCCCGGGGCGAGTGTGCCTGTGTGCATGTGCTCATGTGTGTGTATGTGCATGTGTGCGTAACTGTGTGCCTGCACACAGGGGTGCCTGCCTGTGTCCCGTACCTGCACCCGAGGCTGAATTTGTGGTCTCCCAGCCTCTCCAGCCTGGCCAGTTCAGAGCTGCCCTCTGTTTCCTACAGCATCAATCGCTTTATAAAGCTATAGCAGATGGTCTTGTTGCTTACAGATATGTGTAAGAGAGCTGTGTATGTGTTGTGTACAGCCTTTTTGTAAGAAATACTTAGCTTTTTACTAAAGCAGTAGTTTCCATTTACCTGTTCTTTGTGTCCTTATGCGCCCATAAGGTTTCTGCTCTTCCAAGGAGCCAGGTGTGACGCCTCCTCACAGACTGTGCCTTGGGAGCATCAGTGCTGCCATGTCCCACAGGCTAATAGTAAAAAGCACTGCTCCTCAGGGTGTTGTAGGGGCACTGGCTTGCTTCTGCTGGCCTTGGACATTAAAGCCATTACAAGTTTTTTGTAGTTCTTCATCACTCATTCAAAAGAAATTTCTATTTGTCTGTTCCATCCATGGCAGGGTTTAAAAAGAACCGGTTTAGAATGGTTCACACCATTTTAGTTTAATTGTCAAGCACAGGAGAAGTTGCAAAAGATGAAGGAATTGGAAAGAACAGGAGACAGGGCACTTGGAGGTATGTGACTACTGGTATAAAAACCAGTCTAGTGCCTCTGCTCATCTTTGTACTACCAGTGGCTGATTTTGAAAGTTCCGGGTGGATGAAGGCTTCTTCACACTAAGAAGTCAGAGAAATAATTAATGTGTTAATTAATAGATTTCATACCTCTGCTCCTTTAGTTTTCAATTCTTCCTGGCATGCACTATATGATATCTACTTTTCCCTTTTCTCTTTATCCATGGCGGGTGCTGTGAGGGGAGGGAGCAAGGACTAGCTGGTAACTAGCCGGCCAGGGCTTCATGCAACGTTAGAGCATCCCTGCGGAGGCAAATCTGCAAGAACTCCAGTCCCACTATGCAGTCCAGTGCTCCTGTGCCACGGACACGCCTTTCCTAACCCCCTCCCTGGCCCTGCCACGTTTGCTCTGCTGCCCTTTCCCCATTTTCATGTGTGCTCACTTTTATCCCGCTGGCACTGGGTTTCACAACCGGGTTCAATGAGGACCCATTGCAGCCTGCAAGCAGCCTCTGGGCTCTGCTTCTGGCTCAGCTCTCCCTGCCCTGATTTCCCCCTCCACTTGCAGAGTTTCCCACTAAGGGACGTTGAAATCTGTGTAAGGAGTAGGTATTTACATTTATATCTTTTAAAGTTAATATTGCTATTTATTCTGATGGGGGGTAATTGCTCCATTCCCTGCTGAGATGTCAGCTGGGAAAACTCAGAGGTTTTCCCTTGGATGAGAAGCCTCTCTGGCATACATCACCCTGTGTTTCTGTGCTCTCTGCCCACAAAGCTTTCAGTAACACGTGTGTAATCTCTCTTGCCCCCTTGCTGTGATTATAAACTGTTCCCAGCTATGCCAGGTTGGGGCAGGAGGCCTTCATCACGCACTTGTGTTCTCTTTCAGAGCCATCTTTCCTCCTCCTCCTTGTCCCGGCTGCCTAGTGGTGCTGCCGGTGCCTGCCTGCCTGGCAAGTCAGAGCATGTCCAGAGCCCGTGGACGAGACATAGAGGATGGCAGAGCTGCTGGGGCTCGGGAATGAGTGCAGGGAGGGGGCTTCGAGTGCTCCTGCACTCGCTGGCTCCTGCCTTGCAGACAACAGGCTGAACCTGGATGTTTATCCTGACGGCTGCTGGCGGTTCCTTCAGCTGTTCAAGGAGCGACAGGGAGAGGTGGTCCAGGTGGAGTTCCTCCGGCTCAGCAGCAACGATCACCTCTTTGGCACCACACTGGGCATCCTTACTCATCTGAAGCACCTGAAATCCCTGGTGCTCAAAGGTAAATTCCTGGGCCCATCAGCATCTGACTTTTCTAGGCTCAGGGGTTTTTTTATCCTTCTCTCTACATCTGCAGGGCAGACTGCCTTTGGAATTGTTTTGGTTTAGTGCCCTTTACTACAGCTTTGGCTCTTAGCCTTACTCAGAGCTGCATGCAGATTTCAACAAGATACAGCTTCTAGACTCTAATTTCCTTCCTTTGTTTCTACAGCTGCCTGGAGACTGGGTTTTGGAGTCTGGTTGCATTGATGCTGCAATATTTTCTGTAGGCATCCTCTAGAAGAAGAGCGTTTTTTGCTCACTTATACAAGGAGAGGAGGATTGAAAGGTGTTGGATTTTTTCATAAATGTTCAGCCCATCTTTCATGTTCAGGAGTAAAATGAGCTGTATTAGCTGCATTTCCATCTGAATCAATCCTAGCTTAATCCTTGCTTAGTATCACTGAGCATAGGTTTAGCAGAGTTCAAGACAGACCAGAAGAGGCTACTCAATGTTTTATCAAAAGTATGACTCAGGGTGTGCATGTAATTTGCAAGCTGTAATAACCTATAAATAATATAGTAATAACCTATAAATATGAGATTGTTCTTCGACTTTCTCATCTCTGTTGTAGGAGAATCTCAATGCAAATGATATAATTTCTGTATCAGACGGAATCATTTGTTCTTTAGGAGGTGGAAACAAATGAGAGAAAAAAGGGAGAGTCCACACCCAGGCGGCCAGAATTCAGGGTTCTAGTTGAAAACTGAGAAGACTGAGGTTTGTTTCTGTATCTGCCACAGATTTCTCATGTGGATAATTTCATTTGTCTTTTCCCCCTTTAGTAAGGGGAGGATAACGGCAATATCTTTTATCAGGCTTGTTTTGTGAGATGTACAAACACCCTAAGCTTCCTGAAGTGCAATAAAACAGTTTGCTAAGATTTTCTTATGTACAGAGTGCAATGCGTCTGTTAGTTTGATTGTTCTAATTTTTCACCATTATGCAGCATAAAAAATATTTGGTGCCCTCTGCTGTATGTGTACACAAATAGACAACAGTGGAGGGAGAGTAGGAAATGAAAAAGTTGAGAGTTTTGGAAATTTCCTTTTGTTTGCTTGACTTACTTTCTGTGGGTTCACCCCTTCTCCAGTTTGAATGTCACAGGCTGGGAGACTTGTATCCTTACCTTTCTGCACTGTCTAGCCTACACGATACTGAATTACCTGCCTTTCTTTCCACGTTTTCACTGCTTTCCTCATGTCTGCTCTCCAGTCTTGCAAGGGCAGATCTCAATCCTCAGGGCTGTTTGTCTCTTAATGGGCAAGGCCTGGAGAGCGAGGAATGTCTCCTTAGTCCATAAAGTGTTGAGTGTTGGCCACTGGTGCTGGTGGGGAAGAGGTGGGGAAAGAGAATGACAGGCTCGGAGGGGTATGGGCCACCCTGCTAAAGGATGGTAGATGTGTGGAGTGGCCTGGCTCTTTCTAAGCTCCAACTTCAGATGTGTTTTGCAGAGCTGTTATGGTTGACTGTGGCATCTCTTGATTTCATAGCAGGTCTTCACCATTATACCACTTTCACTGAGCAGGAAACAGAGTCAAGGAGCAGAACAAACACTTCTCTATGAGTACTTTGTAATCAGTATTCATCATTGTGATCAGTAACTCCCCATCCTCTGGGTCTCTGTGCTGAAGAATCTCACATGAGGTTGGTGAGGTACCCCTGTAGCATAGTGACCTCTTCCTCCATTTCCCTCCACACCCAGGTGGCCATGCCAGGGATGAGTTTGGTTTGTGTCAGCGTGGCGCCTTGACACGCTTGCCACCAGATGTTAGGAACCTGAGGTGTCTCACCCACCTGGATCTCAGCTTCAACAGCCTCTCCACCTTGCCCAGCTGCATCCTCCACCTCCCCAACCTCTGCGTGCTCCTGGTGAGCCACAACAGCCTGGTGGCACTCCCTGAGGACTTTGGCTCTCTGAGCAATCTGACTTTCTTCTCTGCTATGAAAAATCAGCTGAAGGACTTGCCTCGGAGCATTGGGGAACTGTCAGTGCTGCAGGACCTGGATCTCTCAGAAAATGGTTTGGAATTCCTCCCTGAAGAAGTTGGGAAGCTGCACAACTGCACAGAGCTGGATCTCTCTGGGAATCGCTTATCGAGCATCCCAGACTCCTTAGGTAGGTATTTTCTAGCGAAAAACAAAGACATGAGCTTCCCGAGGTTTTGGTACTGTCTAGGACCCCTAAGGCCTTTGATGTCTGTCCCCAGAGTCGTTAGCACAAACCATCTGTTACATTACAGCCAAATGGAAGGGACATCCGGAAGGAACATGCTTGGTTCAGTCAGTCCCTTTGAGTGTTAATGACACTCTTGACCATGCTTTCTGCTTCCATGGATCAGCAAGGCTGCTAAGATTTCAATACAATTTACAGTAGCCGAGGATCTGGCCTGGCTGGTTTTGTGTAGCACCCAGGACTGGAAACAGAAGAGCTGGGGTTTAATGGGATGCAAATCTGGACTTGAAATGGTGTTGTCTAGTGTGGACCAGTCCACAGAAATGGGATCAGACTTCTGCTGCCCAGCTTTCTGATTCTTGGGTCCTGTATTGTTTTGTTCCTGGGGTTGTCTGATGCTGTTATGGAAGCATCTTACATCCATACTCGTAGCTGGGTGCTGAAAAGCAGAGGACGGAGGAGGCTGCATTGTCTCTCAGCTAATTCCCTAGACCCCTTCATTTTCTGAGCTAAAGAGATGTTGGGCTCTTGTGCTTTTCCCTTATTGTGTGTATGTGTGTACATGTGATGAGGAGAGTGGCAATGCAATTAACAGCACGGATGGGGGGTCACTTCTTGTTCTAACCTGCAGCCAATTTGAAGTCTCTGCGGCGGCTGCATCTCCACAGCAATCTCCTGGTGACGGTGCCTGCCTCGCTTGCCAGCCTGCCCAACTTGTCCAGGCTTGATCTGCAGAACAATTGCCTCCGTTCCGTCCCCCCCGAGATCCAGACCTTGCCATTTGTGCATCTCCGAGGCAATCCCTTAGGAGAAACGGAGCCATCCCTGCAGGCTGGTAATTGCAAGGGTTCTGCTGCTGTGGGTTCTGCCCAGCTGTTCCCTCACTCAGCCCAGCATGGCGCAGATGGATTTGGATTGGAAAAGACAAGCAGGGGGGAATCAGATCAGTATTTATTGGTCTGGAATAATTATTAGGTTGTAAGGATACAGACAGTACTAGTTCTGTTTTTACGAGTCCAAGGCGGGTCTGAAGGGCTCAGTGGTCCCTGGAATTGGGCTTGCTAGGAAATGTTTTAGAGCGGAAGTGAAAATGGGATTCATTGGAAATGGACAAGGAGAGGCCCCTAAAGGGGTCCAGCCTTTTTATCAGAGATGAGCACCAGTTCTTGGACTTGCTGCATGGCCCTAAGGCTGTGGTGGCTTGTGCTAGAATCACAGAGGGCAATAAGAGGTCACTCTGCTGTGCAGTTACCTCCTGCTTTCCTGTGGTTCTTAGGCTGTAGAGGAGCAGCTCTTTGTCCACAATGAAGGTGATGAATGAGCAGGAATCTGAGCAGGGTTTCCCAATGGTGCTGACGTTCACAAGAGCAAGTGCTGATTCCCAGGGGTGGCCCTAGGCAATCAAATGCGGCCCTGAGAGCTGCAGGGGTGGTAGATGAAAATATTTTCTAATTCTCCCTGCTTCTAAGTTTTCCTGGGGCAGAGTCAGCATTTCCAGTCCGTCTTGGGACCACTAGGCCTTTTCCTGTCCTCCTGCTGTTGCTTGATCTGAAGTCCACTGCAGTGTGAACAGTGTTCCGTTAGCACTTCTGTCAGATTAGGATTAAGCCAAAATTGAAATCCAAGTTCAGCCTTTCTTGTCTATCCGGAGTTAAGTAACCTCTGTCTCCTTCTTCTATCCTTGTCCTTCCTATTGCCTCAGATGAATCCAGTGCCAGAGGGCTACGAAGACTCTTCCTTGGATCAGGAGAGGACAGGTAAGCCTTTGTCATTAAGAATTTGTATTACAATGGTGTAACAAGGTCCCAGACAAGAATGATGCATGGTGGGTATTGCATGTGTGTATAGAAACTTATGGCCTCAGTAGGCTAGTCAGACACAAGGTGGGAGATTCTTCTGTTGATTTTTGGAGGGCTGAAATCATTGCATAGTGTCATACATTCATGCATTTCTTCTGGAAGCTTTACTGTCACTTCTGAAGGCTGCAAAGTGGTCCTGGGATGTGGCATCCATTTCTACTTTCCACCGGGGGCTGCCTCTGACCCTCTGCGGATCTACTTCCGAACCCTCAAACCGGACCCTCAGTGGGTAAAGCTGAGACACCACGATGTCCTGCTAAGTACAGTCCTGGAGCTGCAGCCTCATGGGGTCAAATTCCAGCAGGTGAGTACACATCCAGGCCACCTCCTGATCAATCTGCTTCTACAGTAGCTTGGCAGTGTCTTCTGAGAGTCTTTTGGCGCTTTTGAGACAGCTGCCTCCATCACTGCTGCTTTTAAGTATCTGCAGGACTGCCTTCCAAAGAAGCCCTGCTGCAAAGAATCATAGAATCACAGAATGGTTAGAATTGGAATGGAGCTTGATGATCATCTAGTTCCAACCCCCTGCTATGGGCAGGGACACCTTCCACAACACCAGGTTGCTCAAAGCCCCATCCAACCTGGCCTTAAACACTTCCAGGGATGGGGCATCCACAGCTTCTCTGGGCAACTTGTTCCGGTGCCTCACTACCCTGACAGTAAGAAATTTCTTCCTAATATCTAATCTGTATCTCCCCTCTTTCAGTTTAAAACTGTTGCCCCTCATCGTATCATTACACTCCCTGGTAAAGAGTCCCTCCCCATCTTTCCTGTAGGCCCCCTTTAGGTGCTGTAAGGCTTCTATAAAGTCTCCTTTTTCTTCTCCAAGCTGAACAAGCCCATCTGTCTCAGCCTGTCTTCATAGAAGACTCAGAAAGGACACGGCCAGCTTCTCTGTCACTGGTCTGGCTGATTTGCCTTCCTGACTGCTTCTGCTTGAGCTGAGCTATAGCCTTCCTCACTCACAACCCTCCTGTGCCAGACGATATGTGCTGTTCCAGCATTTGGCTTTAGCCTGCAAGGAGAATGGCTCACATCCATCCCTAAAAGTCTGATTGTGTGGTTTTCACGCAAGCTGGGGAGTACTTACACCACCAGACCTGTCATGGCTGGCAGCAACTCACTGCAAAAGTTGCTTTGCCCTTTCTGCCTACAAGCTACTGAACTTTTCCTGCTGTCACACTACATAGCAGCCTAGCGTCTCCTGTCACCTCCCTGGAGGCTGCAGGACAGAGCAGGTCCCTGCCTCCTTCTTCACTCCCTGCATACAGGCCATGCTTCTCCCTCCCCCTTCTTTTCTGCAAACAAAGTCACAGAGCAGAGCTAGGATTGGTTTTATCCTTTGTATCAGTGTCTCACGGGAATGCTCTTTTGCCAGGAGGTGCAGATCTGGATGCCATATGCCTCCCCTCAAACCCTTCACCAGCGTGAGGTGGTAGTTCGGACCTTCAGTGGGCAGAGCTGGAGTGATCTGAGAACAAGAGTGGAGCAGAAGAGAAAATCAAAGGTAAGCAGATTGGAACGACCAGTGACACATATCGTTCCTGTTCCCCAATCTGGTTTTGCCCAGCCAAGAGTGAGCCCATTTGAAACATCTCATGAGCTGTTTTGGCCAACTGCTATAAAATGGCAGCTCCAGGTTTCCTCTTTCATGCAGGTGTGTCTCCTGAAGGTGATGAGTTGCAGCCTGCCATGCTTCATCCCTGTTCTAGTGCTTTCAACTGCTCAGCTGTTATTGGCACATATTTTCCTGCCTTTTGTTATTTCCTATCCTGGTGGATAAGGAATTGGTTGGATGGCTGCAATCAAAGAGTTGCAGTCAGCCTCTCAATGTCCAAGTGGAGAGCAGTGATGAGTGGAGCTCTTCAGGGATCGGTACTGGGACTGATACTATTTACATCTTTGTTGTCACCATGGACAATGGGATTGAGTGCACCCTCAGCAAGTTGTGTGGTGCAGTCGACATGCTAGAGCAAAGGGGTGCCATCCAGAGGGACCTGGACAGGCTCAACAGATGGATCTGCGTGAACCTCATGAAGTTCAGCAAGGCCAAGTGCAAGGTCCTGCACATGGTTTGGGGCAATCCCAAGCACAAATATATGCTGGGAGGAGAATGGATTGAAAGCAGCCCTGAGGAGAAGGACTTGGGGGTGTTGGTGGATGAGAAGCTCAATATGAGCCAACAATGTGCACCTGAAGCCCATACGGCCAGCCGCATCCTGGGCTGCATCAAAAGAAGCGTGACCAGCAGGTCAAGGGAGGTGATTCTGCCCCTCTACTCGGCTCTCCTGAGATCCCTGTCGGAATACTGTGTCCAGCCGTGGGGCCCCCCGCATAAGAAGGACATGGACCTGTCGGAGCAAGTTCAGAGGAGGGCCATGGAGCAGAGGGCTGGAGTACCTGTCTGATGAGGACAGGCTGAAGGAGTTCAGAGGCACCCAGCTCGAACTGTATTAAACCAACTCTGTGACAGAACCTAGGGTCTGAATTTTTTGCCCTGCTGTTGGAGGCTAAGACTGTATCCAGCCACACCCAGACTCCTTTCTGAGAGGGAGTCTAGGGAGCAAGCGGGTCCAGTCTGAACCTCATGACGCAGAGGGGAGGGTCTTCCTATTCTCTTCAACAGTTATTCAGCCTGGAGAAGAGAAAGCTCTGGGGAGACCATATGGTGGCCTTCTAATACTTAAAGGAAGCCTAGAGGAGAGATGGGGAGGGACTCTTTATTAGGGAGTGTAATCATAGGATGAGGGGTAATGGTTTTAAACAGAAAAAGAGTAGACATAGCTTGGATATTGGGAAGAAATTCTTTGCTGTCAGGACGGTGATGCACCGGAACAAGTTGCCCAGAGAAGCTGTGGATGCCCCATCCCTGGAAGTGTTTAAGGCCAGGTTGGATGGGGCTTTGAGCAACCTGGTGTTGTGGAAGGTGTCCCTGCCCATAGCAGGGGGTTGGAACTAGATGATCATCAAGCTCCATTCCAACTCTAACCATTCTGTGATTCTATGATTCTTCCCTGTCTTCTGTTACAGAAGCATGTGGCTCACTGTGGTGTCCTTCACTTCTCTTGGTTCCTTGTTGTGTCTCAACTTGTGCAAAATGAATGCGAAGTGCCAGCAGAGGGGACATTGCTCTTTTCCAGCGTGGATCCAAACATCAAAGTGACCTTTCCTCCAGGAGTCACTGAAGAGACTCGCAGTGTCAAGCTGCAGGTATGCATGCTTTAAAAAACAAGCTCTGGTAATCCCTCATGCAGCTGTTGCCCCATGCCAAGTAGGGGAGCTGAACACGAGATGTTCATCCTAGGGTAATTCATGTTTGACATGGACGCTTCATGGGCTGAACCATCTCAGATCACCTTCTGTCTTCGCTGCCGTGTCTGCAAAAGGGGTTGTGCTCTAAGCTGCCCTGTGTGGGAAAGGGATCTCCTTGCAGGTCTGCCAGTGCTCCCTCCGGCAGATGAGCAGGTAGCTGCTGTGAAGGGAACACAAGGACATTTTGCCTCTTTTTGCCTTGCAAAACATACTGAGCCTGGCAGAACAACTTAGTGAGAGAGATTGGTGAGGGGGCGTATTATTTATGTGGATCTAATTTAAAAGTCAGCCCACTAAAATTAATTGTTCTGTAGAGTTGCTAGATAGTGCTAAATACTATTGTAATACGTTGGTCTGTCCCAGCTTGCCAGGTTGACACCAGTATTAGAGCAGACTTCATCCAGAGTTCACTGTACTTCCGAGTATACTTCCGTGTATTTCTCACGAGGTCCTGAGCCAAGAGTGGCACTAGCCTGCTGCATGCTGGGGGAACTGAGTGAGTGATGTGGAAATTTGGGTGCCTGACTGGTCTGCTCACCGTGCTGTCTTCCACATCCAGGTGCTGCCAGTCTCTGCAGAAGAGATGGAGGAAATCACGGCTGATGCAGGGTGCAGAGCCAGTCCCCTGCTCTGTCTCTCCCAGGACTCCCTGCTGAATTTTCTCAGGCCGGTGAGAATTCAGCTACCCCTCCCGCCTGGGGTCACAGGTCAGTTTATTCCCAAAACAGGCAAAAAGAAATGCCATATATGGAAAACTACAAATGGCAGTCAGGGAATTGTATTTGCCTCTCGTGTTAATAATAAAGCTTGCTGCTTCTCCTGCAGGAACAGCGAGGTGTGTCTGCTGAGTGAGTGGTGGTGCAGGGTTGTGGGAGCTGAAGGTAGTTCAGCTCCAGCAGACCAGCACTGGGGTTTGCAGACCAGCACTGGGGTTCACAGACCAGCAGCACAAGCTGGGAGAACGGCCTTGGCAAATGGATTTCTCTCCTGAACTGCATGTGTATTTAGACTGATGGGTTTCGTATGACAGATCGGAGGGGTGCTCCTACTGACTGAGATGCTTTGTAAAAGAGCCTTGATTCATGATTGGGAATAGCTTGAAGCAGGTAATGAAGATGCTGCCTCCAGGGGTCTGCCTTCTCTCTTACTTCCTTGCTGAGGAATCAGGTGCTTGGCCACTGCAGTTAAAAGTGTATGATCATACGCTAAGCCATCTCCCACTCTGAATACTGCTATAAACAGCCTCAACCTTGCCAGGGATTCCTGTTTGTGTGCTGAGTACCCTGTGTCTCCTGATTCCTATTTTCTTTGACCTTTCCTGTCTCTCTTGTGAAGAAGTAAAATCTTCCTGGGTGCGGCTTGGCCTTCATTGTAACACTGTCTGGTATTTGTATGTCTGAAGTGCATCAAATTGAAAAGTCTGCCGGATATACGTTTAGAAAGAGATAGAACTTAATTAATAACCCTAGATATTGATGATGGGAATTGCTAATGAATCTGCTGATGGAAATCAGTAGACTATCAGTTTAAGTCTGCATATTCTGCCAGAATATCGTGGAAGCATTGGGGTAGCCTCATCCTTTTATTACTGCTCTTCTTTGACCATAGTTCAGTCCTAGATGCTGACGAGAAGGCTCAGAGCCTTAATTCGGGGCTTTTAAAAAGTGAATCACCCAAAAATGTGGCTGAGTTTGTAAACCCATGAACAAAGGCTTCTGCTGCATATAGCATCTCTTGATCGTTTTTGTCTTTAGGGCTAAATTTGGATCGGTCAAGGGTGCATCTTCTTCATGGCGACCTGGAGGGCCAAACCTGGGATGATATTACCAGTCAGGTGGTGCTGGAATTCACCCATCTTTATGCAATGTTTGAAGTCACCCATTTCTCCTGGTAAGAGCAGGATTCATCCTGAGGAAGAGATGAGATGTTCCTCTGCCTTGCTCTTCCTACTCTCTGACCAAGGGTCATGCCATTAACCCTACCTGTTCCCTTTTCCCTTTGCAAGTCAGGCCCAGCTTAACAATTCATATCTACTTATCATTTTTTACCGTCTTGTGGGTGTGACACTGGCTTCTTTTTGTAGTCAGGATCCCTCTTTTTTCTTAATTCCTTGTTTGCTAGGTACTGGCTGTGGTACACCACCAAGACCTACGTTGGAGGCATTGCCAAGAAAGTCTATGAGCGACTGCGTATGTACCAGGTGAACTTCATTGCTCTGCAGAGGAAGAAGGACCCCGAGCAAGTCCTGCTACAGTGCGTCCCCAAGCACAAGGTCTGATCTGGGTTGCATTGCCTTGAACCTGATCTTCCTGGGCCTCCCTTTGTAGGATGTAAGGGCAGCAGTGCACCAAATGGTCCTGTTCACTACCCCAGGGTCATGGCTGGGGTATACTGTCACCACACAGTGGGGGAAGAAGGAAAACTCATTCTGTGCAGTGGTGGATGCCATGCAGTGATTTCCTCCTCTGTGAACCTTGAGGACTGGGCTGATAAATCAGCTGAGCACCAGTAACCGGCCATGTCTGTGCTATTGGCATCTGGCAAACATGAGCCAGAACATGTTGGCTTAAACTTCAGTCAAAGATATTAAAGTTAACATGTCACTTGTCTGACGTGGGCTAGTAGTGTGGGCAGAAGCACTGCTTTGGTTTCAGCTGAAGTGGTTAGAAATGGTAGTCTTCTTGATATTCCTTGCTGTTTACAGTTCAAGCAGTGGAACAGAACCTGTGAGCCCTCCTTACTCTGCTTCAGTGCAACATGAGGTTAGTTTATGCTATTAGTTTGAGCTAATCTAGCTGACTTTGTACTGAAGGAAATGGGAAGGATATGGGAAGTGCTCACAAATTCTCTTCTGCTGCCTCTGCCCTAGGGGTATCAGCCCTCAGCAGTGTTGCTTCAGATGTTAGCAAAGTAAGTGTGCATCATGTTTGTAGAGCGTGTACCTTGACAGACAGTCCAGCTCAGTGAGGTGAGGGTTATTTTATGAGACTGATGGAACTGGACTGCATATCCAACTCTTCATAATCCCCTGGTCTGGTTGCTCCTTTTTTTCTTTATTTGTTCTCCTGTATTGAAATGACGTGTGGGCATAAACATCTGTAAGGATTCTTTATATCTTGGGTTCTGGGCTAAAATTGTTTTCAAAGGAGGCAGCAATGGCACTCACAGTGAGATTGGGGTTCAGGGGGTGTCTGTATTCATGCCAGGGATGGTCAAGGGGTGAGAGAGAAGGTTTACTGTTACAAATAGAAGAACAGACACCTTGGCTCTAGGCTGATTCTTGCACTGCCTCTGAGACCCCAGGTCTGACAGTGTGATCACAGGCTGCAAAGTCAAAATTAGGTTTCTGGTGTCCTCAGCTGTGTGCTATTGTAGCACGTGCTTTTGTCAGAGAAAATGTCTTTTAATGGCATATTGTGGGTGGGATAAGGTAGCAAGTAAATCCCTCCCTAATTTGAAGGTTACTGACCTGTTAAAAGAGAGACATTGCTGAAAATGTTTTTTTAATGGCAGCTTTGGGATGGCCACATAGACTTGTCTGCTTTTTGCTTGAGAAGAGAAACAGGGAAACCACAAAACTCAGAGCACCAATTCCTTGTCTGTGGTCAGTGTCCCTGGGATAGGAGGAGGGCTGTTGGGTTTTTTTCATTTGTTTACATCCTTTCATGTAAAATGGACTTTCCCTGTTGAAAGTGACCAAAACACCATGGGTGTAGGGACATGGGTCAGGGGACAGACGTACTTCAGACCAAACGTGGGGTCTTGTATTGTCATCCTTGTCAGGTTGACCCAGTGCTGAAGAAGCTGCAGGACCGCTATCGAGGACCTGAGCCATCTGACATGGTGGAGATGTTTGAGGGAGAGCAATTTTTTGCAGCTTTTGAGCGAGGCATCAACATCGATATGGGTATGGTAGTACTGGGCTCTTTTTTGCTCCTATCTCTTGTGCTTCTCGAGCCTGAGGCGTGTTTCTCCTGGGGGCTGCACTCCTCCATGGCATTCTCCTCTGTCTCTAGCTCACCTGCTACTCACAGGAGCCAGCCCATGGACACTGAGCTTGTCACATTCTCTGGTCACCGAACTTTTGTGTCTGCTTTTCCCTATGAAAGTGCTGTTTGCAGGCTTTCTTTTCCTCTCATCTTGTTGTAGCCTGCAGAGGGCAATAGCTAGGTTTGTTTATTTTATGACTGATATGCTTCTGCTGCCAGCTATGCCCTTTTCTTGGCATCTTAGACACCACACTGGAATGCCTGTGGTGATCTAATTAATGTTGCCCATTTCTGAGAGAACATGTGTAAAGATTTTTTTTGAGAAGGTCTTTCCGAAATAATGGAGAGCAAAGAATTCTCCCTAATGGAGCCATTAGAAGAGAAGGAAAGAAGGAGCAGGACAAAAACTCAAAATAATGTTTTAGGCCACAATATGTCTGGGCCTGCTACAGCTGCAAACTGAGCCATTTTCTGCAAAACCTGAATGTACAGCTCAGTTTCATTGATGTAAATTAAGTGCAACTCTGTGAAGAATTATTAAGTTCACTGGTCTTTCAGTGGAGTTCATGAGGCCAGAGTCTGTCCCTCTGTCCTGATTTAGGCTGGACTCTTATTAATTTCTAGATAATTACATACATGAAAGTTGCACCTGATTATATTTTTTCCCTTTAGCTGTATTCCTATTTCTGCACCCACTGCAGAAATGGTGAAAAGACAGGTGGCTTATTTTTGTGCACTACAGGATGCTATTGCAGCTGATTCTACCCTTGAAGGGGTAGAATAGACCAAGGATGGGAGGGAAGTGACAAGGATGGACCTGACTCCATGCATGTCTTGCCCTGCCTTGCCTTCCGTTCTTGAACTTGATCTCCACCTTGTGGCCATTCTTCTTTTTCACCTGTAGGACCTGCTTTCTCCACAGCTAGTGCTTTCTGTTTTCCCATGTCACTCAGTGAGGAAGCGGGGGTTACAATTCTTTCAGGCATGAGTAGTAGGAGTAGATAGTAGCACGGAGGCTGCTAGTGGATGATAGGCTGTTGCTCAGGCTTGAAAAGCTACACACTTTTCTGCACAAGTTAAGTCTTTCCTGCTTCTCTGCACAGATCGCCCTGATTGTGTGGATGGACGTCTCTCATTTGTTTTTTACTCCCACTTGAAGAACATGAAGGAAATTTACGTGACCTCCCCTGTAGACAGGAAAGGCCAAGCTGTAAAAGGCCAGGTGAGCAACCAGTTACACTGACTTTTTATTTCCACCATCATCATCATAGCTTTTGCAATGCTCCTCATAATAATCTTTGAGCGCTGGGCACGACTCTCTTCCTCCCCTCTTTCCCTTGACTTTGCATTTCACTGACTAAACCCTGAATAAACAAGAAGAGTAGTCTGGAAGGATCACTCATCACTTAGCTCTCTGATTTACATTCCTGCCATTAACTCTTGGGGTGTTGTCAGTGAGTCCAGCCTTTATGGCAGAACCTCAGTGCTCCTCCCAGTTGCACTTAATTGGGAGGCCATATTTATGGACTGAGGACAGGTGAGAAGTGCTGAATTCATTCTTTCCCAGACAGAAAAGGCATGGTGCAAACAGACTTGGCCACTGGGCTTGAATCTGAGCCTCACTGCGTGCTTTTCTGTTTGTGAAGGTCTCTTTCTACCGAGGGGCAGTTCCTGACAGCATCCCTGAAGATGCCAGCAGGAGGAGGAAAGGACCAGACTCCCTCTGGCTTGCTACTCTGCCCATCAAATTGCCTGTGAGTTGTTTTGTCTCCTACAGAAAAATTAATCTAGATGGGGTAAGAGCATGGCCTTCCTGCTTAGCTAATTTTCTCTTCCTCCATGAGAATGGATGCGATGAATGACTGCAAGAGCGGGCTGCCCAACCATATTATGGTGGAGATTTCCCACTCCCTGTGATCTCTTCTGAAAAGATAAATGTGAATAGCTGGGCGTGGTCTCTCTCTCTCCTGCTTATCTTGCCTGTCAAGCACAGCCTTGTTGGATGGATGGTCAGAAAGGGTGGATCCTTTGAATGAATGTGGGATGTAGAACAGGAGGACACTTGCTGTCATTAATGGAAGTGTCTGTTTTGTTTATAAATTTCTTAGTCACACAGCTCGCACAGCAGGAAAAAAGAAAGGTCTAGGATGAAGTAGTTAGGCCAGATTTGAATACAGGCATTGAGTATAAAGGTTTTGGTGTGAACCACTGGCCTTTAAAGGCTAGGCCATATGTTACAGTGAGAAGTGCAACTTTTGCTTATGAAATGTAGAATTATAGAATCATCCAGGTTGGAAGGCACCTTTAAGATCATTGAGTCCAACCATCAACCTAACACTGCCAACCCCACCACTAAACCACGTCCCTAAGCACCACATCTACCCGTCTTTTAGTTATCTCCAGGGATGACAATTCCACCACTTCCCTGGGCAGCCTGTTCCAATGTTTGATAACCCTTTCTGTGAGGAAATTTTTCCTTATATCCAACCTAAACCTCCTCTGGTGCAACTTGAGACCATTTCCTCTTGTCCTATTGCTTGTTACTTGGGAGAAGAGATTGACCCCCACCTTGCTACAGCCTCCCTTCAGGTAGTTGTAGAGAGTGAGAAGGTCTTCCCTGAGCCTCCTTTTCTCCAAACTAAACAACCCCAGTTAACTCAGCCGCTCCTCATAAGACTTGTTCTCTAGATCCCTCACCAGCTTCATTACCCTTCTCTGGACATGCTCCAGCACCTCAGTGTCTTTCTTGTAGTGAGGGGCCCAAAACTGAACACAGTATTCGAGGTGAGGCCTCACCAGTGGCAAGTACAGGGGGACGATCACTTCCCTAGTCCTGCTGGCCACACTACTCCTGATAAAAGCCAGGATGCTGTTGACTTTCTTGGCCACCTGGGCACACTGCTGGCTCGTATTCAACCAGTTATCGACCAACACCCCCAGGTCCTTTTCTGCTGGGCAGCTTTTCAGCCACTCTTCCCCAAGCCTGTAGTGCTGCTTGGGGTTGTTGTGACTCATGTGCAGGACCATTGGCCTCGGCCCATCAATCCAGCCTGTCCAGATCCCACTGAAGGGTCACTCTACCCTCAAGCAAGTTGACACTCCCACCTAACTTGGTGTCATCTGCAAACTTACTGAGGGTGCACTCCATCCCCTCGTCCAGGTCACTGATAAGGTTAAAAAGAACCACCCCCAACACCAAGCCCTGTGGAACACCACTCATAACCAGCTGCCAACTGGATTTAACTTCATTCACCACCGCTCTTAATTGATTTTTAGTAAGCTTAAAACAATAAATACCTTTGTAGGCTGACTGCTTCCCTTCAGAGCACATGACATGATCTCATATCCAAGTATGACACATGCAACATCAAGTACAAATCTAGACTAAGTGCTCTCTTACAGCTGAGGCAAGTATGCTTTGGGGAGATGGTTCTTACAGAAAGGAAATTTCCAGTGCAAGCTATGACTGTTAACACTACGATTTGACAGTTTTCAGAGGCAGTGAGCATTGCTGGTCATTGCCAGTGTGAGTGATCCTTGCTTCTTACAGACTGACTGTTCAGGTCCACAATCTTCCTTCCTCCTCAGTATGAGGAAGGAAATTTTAGTGTAGAGACTGAATGGGCAGACACTGTCCTCTACAAAAACAATTCCTTTAGCATGTTGTCTCTCTTCTCTGTGACACAGCGATTGAAACCCCGTTGGGGTGAGAACCCTGATTCCCTGAATGGCTTCTCCTTCCCTCCCTTGAACCTAGGGAATGCTGAGACTGGCTACCTGACACAGGCAAACCTGCTCAGCATTGCCAGGCGCGTGGGAGCCGACTGGCAGACCATCGGCCTGAACCTGGGCTTGACCTATCAGCAGATTGAGCGCATAGGATACAATAACAGGTAAGACAGGACACATGCATCAACAGTGATGCATTCTATATATCTGTCTATCTCTCTCTCTCTGTACCTCTCTCTCTCTCACTCTATCTACAGTTAAATGCATCCAGGGGCATCAGGGGCAACAAGAAAGCCTATATAGGTATATCAAGGGTAAAAGGAAGACTAGGGAAAATGTGGGCTCTCTCCAGAAGGAAATGGGACACCTGGTTACCCATGATATGGAGAAGGCTGAGGTACTCAACAACTCTTTTGCCCCAGTCTTCACCAGCAAGTGCTCTAGCCACACTGCCCAAGTTGCAGAAGGCAAAGGCAGGGACTGGGAGAATGAGTTACCGCCTGCTGTAGGAGAAGACCAGGTTTAAGACCAGCTGAGGAACCTGAAGGTGTGCAAATCCATGGGACCTGATAAGTTGCATCCATGGGTCCTGAGGGAACTGGTGGATGAAGTTGCTAAGCCACCATCCATCATATTTGAGAAGTCTTGGCAGTCCAGTGAAGTTCCTGCTGCCTGGAAAAGGGGAAACATAAGCCCCATTTTTAAAAAAGCGAAAAAAGAATACCTGGGGAACTACAGGCTAGTCAGCCTCTCCTCTGTGCCCAGAAAGATCATGGAGTAGATCCTCCTGGAAACTCTGCTAAGGCACATGGAAAATAAGGAGGTGATTGGTGGCAGCCAACATGGCTTCACTAAGGGCAAATGGTGCCTGACAAATTTGGTGGCCTGCTACAATGAGGTTACAGTGATACTGTCCTGCACAACGTCCTTGTCTCTAAATTGGAGGGATATGGATCTGACAGATGAACCACTTGGTGGATAAGGAATTGGTTGGATGGCTGCAGTCAAAGAGTTGCAGTCAGCCACTCAATGTCCAAGTGGAGAGCAGTGATGAGTGGAGCTCCTCAGGGGTCGGTACTGGGACTGGTACTATTTACATCTTTGTTGTCACCATGGACAATGGGATTGAGTGCACCCTCAGCAAGTTGTGTGGTGCAGTCGACATGCTAGAGCAAAGGGGTGCCATCCAGAGGGACCTGGACAGGCTCAACAGATGGATCTGCATGAACCTCATGAAGTTCAGCAAGGCCAAGTGCAAGGTCCTGCACATGGTTTGGGGCAATCCCAAGCACAAATATATGCTGGGAGGAGAATGGATTGAAAGTAGCCCTGAGGTTCTTGGGGGTCCCTGGTTCCCTGAGAACTTGGGGGTGTTGGTGGATGAGAAGCTCAATATGAGCCAACAATGTGCACCTGAAGCCCATACGGCCAGCCGCATCCTGGGCTGCATCAAAAGAAGCGTGACCAGCAGGTCAAGGGAGGTGATTCTGCCCCTCTACTCGGCTCTCCTGAGATCCCTGTCGGAATACTGTGTCCAGCCGTGGGGCCCCCCGCATAAGAAGGACATGGACCTGTCGGAGCAAGTTCAGAGGAGGGCCATGGAGCAGAGGGCTGGAGTACCTGTCTGATGAGGACAGGCTGAGAGAGTTGGGATTGTTCAGAGTGGAGAAGAGAAGGCTCTGGGAAGACCTTATAGCAGCTTTCAAGTATCTGAAGGGTGCCTACAAGAAATCTGGAGAGGGACTTTTTACAAGGGCATATGCTGATAAGGATGAGCGGTAATGGTTTCAAGCTGGAAGAGGGTAGATTTCTGTCTGTCTGTCTGTCTATCTGCCTATCTGCAGTGTAATAGTATAAATTAATGCTTGGCTGGTTTAAAGTTTTCGCACTGGAATTGTTTCACTGGATGGAAGATTGGTTGACTAATGGTTTTTCTCAAAACATTACATTTTTAATGGAAAACTGATTATTTTCACTTACCACTATAAAACAAAGCTTTATGTTTGAAAAACAAAATTGGAAAATAACAAACCTGATGAGCTTTGTAGTTCAGACGGGTCACATTCCTGTTTCATTCTGTGATCTGTATTCCTGGCCAGACGCCATCTCTGACAATGAGCAGTGGTCTATGGCATTAATTGTGAATATCATCTTTATTCAAAAAGAGCTTGCGGTATGTCATCAGACATGCAGTGTGACCAAAAAGCCAGAGCAGTAGGAGAGAATGAGACTTGTTACGGCCAAAATACTGTTCTGTGGGGAATTTACATTCAAAAGCAGGATGCTTTAACTTGATATTTCCATTAGGAAGAAATTTTCTAGAGAGCTTTTAGTGCAGGAACTGCAATTCCTGTATGATGGGTGGGGAAAAGGCAGGTCCACTGAGTGCTTTGTGTATCTGGATGGCTTCTTTGATGTTCCAGTCATGGGCCAGGACTTAGGTAGGGCCTGTTTGGATTGCCAGTCAGGAGAGCGTGTTGGTTACTTCTGTGTTTCCCCCTTTCTTCAGAGAGGACCTTGATAAGCAGATCCTGGACATGCTTTTCTCATGGGCTCAGCAAAACTTTGAAGATCCTGACTGTGTGAGCAAGTTGATTACAGCCATGAAAGAGAGCGGCCGCCAGGACATCGCTGATGAGGTCGAAACCATCATTGAGCTGGGACGGCAGAAATACAGGGAGTCCATCCGTCGGGTGGGCTTGGAGCAAGAGAGCAGCACTGAGGACTCTGCAATAGCCATGATGTAGCACCTAGCACAAAGAACTGGGTTTCATTTGGGGTCCCTCTGCATACCCAGAGTGACAACGTCTTGGGGCTGCTCCCACCTCAAGGGCCAGTGTCTTCCTGAGGAGCTGAACGTTGATTTACTTGTGAGCAGACTACTGAACTCTCTTGAGTCTATACTTACGTGCTACTTCTGCCAATCCCAAGCAGTTTAGAGTGCATTTATGAGCCTTTTCTGTACTTCCACTTCTTGACTTTTAGCTTTAGATTTTAGAAACATAGAGAAATTTAGAGACTGAAGCGTCTGTCAGTTGACTAGTGGCTAAAATAGCCTTTAATGAATTAATACTCATGTTACATGTATTTATTTATAACTTATTTCTGAAACTGTTCTGCTGGAAACATTGGGTGTGAGCATTTGGGTCTTTTTGTGCTCCAGTGGGAAAGTGGAGGTGCAGTCATGTTATGAAGGCCTGTGGTGCACTGGGGAGTGTTCAGCTATTTCTGTTAATGATATGTTTTGCTCACATGAAAATGTGAACTGTATTCCTCATGAAAATGTTTTCTATTTTCTGCCAAATCTCTTCCAGTTCGCTCAAGCCCAAAACAAAACCTAAGTATTTGTGGGGAAAAGAAAAGAAACTGATTTCTAGCAAAATTGCTCTTGTTTTTTGGTTTTGCTCCAAAAGCTATTTTGGAGCAAATAAAATTTCACATTGTGAAATTTCACTGATGCACCTGACAGGGTTTTTAAATGAGACCTACACTCTGCCGGTCTTTGACAGATTTCCAGTTCTATTTTACAAATAAGTAAAAATCTATAACCCTGCTGTTCTGGGAGAGACTCTAATTTAAGTGAATGTAAAATTTCAGTTTCAAAACTGCAGTTTCAAAGGGATATTCCTCACATCCTCCCAGTGAAGTATGCCGGCGTAGTAGTGAAGGTGTGACCTCTCATGAAGTTGGGTGAAAAGCATGACTTAGATTTGCATTTTAAAAACTGGTCTGACGAGCTGTGAAATAGGCACTGTTGTGGGATTGCCATGAACTGTGCTGCTCCCAGTTTTGCAGTCTGAACATCTTGTGTAAGGCTGGAAATGTTTACTGCTTTTTAACTGCTCAGACATTAACTACTGAGGTGCCCTTCTCTTCCTGTTCCCCATCTCAGCTAATGACCCACTAGTGGGAAATTTCATGCAAGTTTTTTGAAAGACTGCTGTCATCTATGTAAATTCAACTCCTTCAAAACAGGTTTGGATTCAGCATATCCCACTCTCTAAACAATATTTAAAGGGCTGTTCTCAGCCCGAAAAACAGAAGTCTGTATAAAAATGCCAGGTTGCAACACCCAAAGTTTGCCTGCAGCTGCAGGTCTGAGAAATCCTGATGTTTTCTTCCCCCTGTAGAGGATCATTGGTGGTTTCACTGATGCTGTATTTCACACCTGCCATTAGTACTATTGAAAGAGAGGCATAAAATCATTCTGCTTTTTTTTTTTAAAGGCCATTTCAACGTCTCAGGCCACAGAATGAGTAGTGTCCGATCCAGAGCACTGGACAAGGACTTGCAGACTTCAGTTGTCGCCTTGGGCCTAGGGACTTCCTCAGATCTGATTTCTTAGGCCATGCTGTCCTTCAAGTCACATGTCGGGTTCAAGTCAGCTGTTTTCTCTTGAATGTATGTTTTCTCTGGTAGTCTGTGTCATATGTTCTTGTCTGTAATTTTGGTGTATACCAACAAAGTAATTCTTCTTTCCTCCAGTTTTGGAGGGATGCATTTGGGCATATTGCTCTCACTGGGAATAAAATAAGCACTTAACTGTTTCACAGCATGGTCTGTTAATCCATGAATGTCTCTAGGTATTACAGCCAGGTCCCTTTAAACCTGCTGGCAGCCTGGTAGGCTGGACTGTATGGAGGGCTCATCCAAGCATCACCAGAGCTACAGCTCTTCCAGATAACAGATAGATCGAGCAAGGAGAGAGGGTGGTTAGTGCTACGTGTGTAGGTTACTCTAGGTATAGGCTACAACCAGGCCAGGCAACAGGAGATACCAAACCCTAGACAGTATCATCAGTAGAACAGCTCTTCAGGATTTGGACCAATAACTTAGGGAAAGTTAAGTAACTACCCCAGACAATTCTTGTTATCTCCAGTCTTTCACTGGTGAGTAGCAGTCACTGGGCTCAGCCGCCTCGCTGGCATCTGGTTTTCTCCTTGAAGGGACACCAAAGCAAGCACCCAGCTGAGGATATGGAGGTGCTGGCAGGAAATCAGAGCAACTGTCCGGCTGCTCTTTCCTGACTTGGCAGCAAATATTTGAGTTGGATGAGAGTCAACAGAAAGCATGTTATTTTCAGGTGCGTTACCTTTATCAATAATCTCTTTGAGGCACAGTAACTCATTTGTAAGCCTGTAGTTGCTATGGCCAGGAAATGCTGATTACAGTTGCAGTAGATGGTTGAAGCAGCAAAAAAATGTGGCATTTATCTTTTGAATCAAAAGATTGATTTCCTTTCTGGCTCCTTTCATTAATTCATCCCATACTGGAGTAGTATCTTTCCCTTTCCAGCTATCTGGTCTATTAGGCGCCTTACAGTGTCCTACTGATGATCTGGCAGATTTTGTGGTTTTTTACTGTGCACAATCCTGATGCATCCAAAATTCCCCCAAATAATTTTCAACGAGGAAAAGCCTCCTTACGAAAAAATTTAAAAATAAAGGGAGAAATTGCTCAGGAGTAGGAATATTTTTTCTTCTCCTTTTTTGACTGTAACATCTATACCTCTTAAACTCTCATAATTAAACCCTTTTCTGCTTCATAAACTTGCAGGTATCCAGCAGAATGACCAGGTGGCCCTGGAAGCTGAACAGTGTGCTTCCCACACACCATCCTCCACTTCCAGCTTTTGCTAACCATGACAGTCCTCTAGCTGCCTGGATACAGATTCAGGTAAGATGCTTCAAGGTCCAGCAAACGTTAATAAAAAAAATTGCTGAGAAATGAAAGCCCAGGCAAAGCTCAAATCCGTTTATTAATTCTATAAAAAACACAAGGCAAAGCCTGACTATATCCTGCAGGGAGTTAAACTGTTTACATGGTCTGGGCAGTAAAATGCTGTATAATTTCCAGTAAAAGACCTGAAGGAAATACGAAGGTGTGAGGGAGCCCACAGGGGCTGCGTTCCCTTTGTGTGTTTACTGTGGCCAGACCACTCTACTGTAAAATTCAGTGCATGCATAGGATTGCTCTGATAAGGGAAAGGAGATACCTGTGGTGTGTTGAGGACTGGATGGTTCAGCCATGAACCTACCGAGCTTGATACAAAACTGAGTGAGCATTATAAGATACCCTGCCAATTTATAAGATTTCCTGATGTTTGGTACCCTACAGTGTCTGTACTCAACAGTGTCACGCTGCTGTTGCTTTTAAAGGGGAAAGGAAACCTGATGGTCCTTAAATTCACTGTTTTTCCCCAAAAGGAGGATCACAGCATGTTTTCAGCCTTTAAAGGCAAGAGTAGCTTTCACAGAAAAGGTGTGGGGCTGGTTTTCACACACCGGTGCATCAGAGCCCTGCTCCAGGGCTGCTTCGAAGTGAGCCCACCATGCTTATCAGTTGTTTGTTGTTAAAATAAAGAAAACAGCCTTTGCTACAGTTAAGTATGTGTCCATTTCCTCAACTATGCAGAAATAAACTGTATGTTCCTAAAGCACTGTTTTCCTGTAAATCTGTGTGGCTTGAATATCCACAGGGAGAGTTTGATGTTTGTTCCAGTTCTCAGCTACCTTGAAGGAACTCAGTGACTGGGAAATGTGGACACCAGGTAGGCACTATGATGATGGAAAATTTAGCCTCTACCCATCCTGCCTCACAGTAGGTCTTTAGGTTGAACCCATGCAGAAGGTTGCTTTGGGAGGGGGGGACTAAGATCCTTCTGCTTGGTTTGCTCCTTGAACACCAGTGCAGTTCTTGTCTTTTCCAGACAGAAGACAGTGGAACTGGAAAATGTGCAAGGGGCAGGAAGGATGCTCAGAGACAAATACTACAGGGTATTTTCAATTCTTTTTACAGCAGAGTATTACATCTCCTGGGAACGGATGAAGACTGTGAATAGATGGTTGCCATCCACTGTTTCTCAGCTAGGTGGCACCAAATTAAATAATCCAAGATCAACTGCAAAGAAGCAAAAGGAGGTATTTTTTTCCCTAGTGTGTATCCTTCTAATGCTGAGTCATTGCTGTGAGATGTCTGAGGCTAAAATATAAAAGTTGTGTTCAGAAAGTAATTGGTTACATTGGTGGGAAAAAGATCCTCTAAAAAGTAAATGAATACAGAAAGCTGAATACATTCCCACATGGAAGGAGTGAGACATTGGGGCTGCCCTTCTTAGCCAGTATCAACAGAGTATGTGGAGAAGCAAAGCAGGCAGAAGAGGCAGATCAGACATCTCTACTTGCTTTGTCTAGAAAGGTGAGATGGTTGCACGTCTTGCTTCTGCTGAACCTGCCCTGTGGATAAGGGGAGACCGTGCTTACATGGGTTGGAGGTGGCTGTTGCCTGGACCTGTCCTCCGTGACATATGGCTGAGCTTCGCTGCTGGATTGAGAATTTCCATGGTGACCCATAACAAACCAGGCAGCATTGCCCAAAGGGAGAGATGGAATTTCTACCCTGGACATGTTAATCTTGAAAATGTCTGGTCTGCCTTGTTTTCACTGCATCTCAGCAGAGAGCTGCAGCTGGAGGTATCTCTGGACACCTGGCTGCACGCAAAGTCCCACACATGGGGTCACTGCTCCCATGCACTGGGACACCAGGTAGAGCCACATCTTGGGGCAGGCCCTGTGTATCTGGGTTGCAGGAGGCCACCAGGAAATGTAAGTTGGTCACAAGGACAGCCTCACACATCACAGAAAGGTGGAGCAGGTCTGATTTAGCTAATGGGACATGACAGCTTGAGGGATGCTGTCTGCAGACATTTAGCAAGTGACTTGGGAAGACAACAAGCTAATATTCCTTATTTAGTCGCTCAAGCTGCTGTAAGTTTCCAGGTTTTCACCACCCTGTCAGCCCTCTGCTTGAACCAGCAAGGGTAAACCTTGGTATTTCTAATAAAAACACAAATAGCTTGAGAAAGTTTTGAGTTTTCTTCCTTCCTAATGCAGAAAACCTTTTTCCTGGTAATAAAAGGCACCATGGTGCTGCAGGTCTACCTGTGGGGTGGCTCCAAGGCAGCAGCACCAAGAGCTCAAAGCTTTGGGTATGAACAGGAGGTGGCAATACACAGTGATCTGAGTAACCCGATGTGTCCCAGTCACACCAGCTCTGCCAGGCCTCTGCCACGGGCCATTCTGGAGGTGTTTTGCGTCACCAGGTTCAGAGACAGCAAATTTGCGTGTCCAGGAGGGAGCGGTGCTCATGCAGGGGGTGGCTGCAGCCCCTATGGAGATGCCCACCTCTCCCCACCATGGGAAGAAGGGACCTAGCTGATGGGTGGTGAGCCTTCGAATTATGCTTTGTTGGGCTGATGAAGAGAAGCTTTAGATTACAGTCAGAGGCAGGATAATAGAGCTGGCTGAGGGAGGTGGATAACAGGATAGCTGGGGGAGTATATGAGCTTAGGTATGAATCTTCACCTTGCTGCTTATTCAGCCCAGTCCTCGGAGGATTTCACTCTCTCTGCAAGCAGCAATGGTTTGAGACAAATATTTTCAGTTTTCTTCCCTCCAGGTTCAAGAAAAAGGAAATCCTTGTGATTCTTAGCTTCTCCCCAAGGCCACAGCTGAGAAACAAGCACAGGTTGTGACGCTGGTTGTAGCTGCTCCCTCCCAAGACTGCAGATTACTGGCTTCTGGGGCCTGGCACATCCTTCATGTGCTGCAGGAGCATCAGACTGAGTGACAATCCCAGCAAGGCTTTCATCCTGCTGCACTGAGAGGAGCAGGAAAACACAGCGTCCCCTCTCAAAAATCAACAGATTTTTACAACAGATGATTTGCTCACAGCCCGGGCATGGAAAAGAAGATCCTGCTGCTTAAACAGGCTATTTTTTGACAACTGCGGTGCATAAGCGATGGCTGGAGGGCAGAGGCAGTCACAAATGGATCCATCAGCTTTTTGGGGTCCCGAAATAACATGCCCCTGAAGGAGCTGGCGGCAGCTCTTGGTGAGGCAGCGAGCCCAGGAAGCCATGACTATCCCTGTGGGTCAGGACAATTCATTTTCAGCTATGGCAGGATGGCAGTGTCACTGGTATCCACTTCACCCTCCAGCCTGGCAGCATGGAGCCATCTCACCTTTCTGCCCCAAAGAAACAGCAAAGCGGGTTAATGCAGCCACAGGTTTCCCTTAGTTGTTTGCTGGTGCTGGAAGAGCAGATAAACAAACAAGCTGTGGAGAGTGGGGAACACCATAAAATCCCAGAGCAAGCAGCACCATTTGACATTGCTTGGCTGCCCATGCCAAGTAAAGAGAGCGATGCTCCCTATCCTGCCATGCCCCATGGATTGGACACCCCTCTGCACCAGGGCAGATGCAGATGGCAGGACACTGTGGGGCAATTTCTCCCTGGGATGAAGGGGTAAGCCCTGCCGCAAGGCTCCTGTGGCAATAGGTGGCTGCAGCTGCGGGCTGCCCGCCAGCAGCTGTGGCTGGAGTGGGATCTGGAGACCAATCTCGCAGCCAAGACAGCGCCATTCATCGGCACTCAATAAACAAAAGTGCCTTGCTGTTTTATCTGGGAGATAAGCGTGCAGGGCATGAGACTGCTTTCCCTTGCACTCTCTGTGCCGAGCGTGGGAGCCTGCATTGGCTGCCAAAGGAGCCACGGCACTGCTGCAGTGGGACACGCTGCAGACGGGCACGCAGGAACGGGGGTTGGCAGGTGGCAGGCAGCCCTGAGGCCAGAGCCCCACGGGTGCTAGGCACGGTGAGATGCCGGTGCTTACTGGAAGTTGCCAGCCCTACAGGCCATGTTGCGGGAGCTGGGCCATTTTGTGAGACAGATGATGACGCATTACTTGTTAGCACTCTAGGGTCAACCCTGTGGCTATAAAAGTCACTTACAAAGGGAAGAAAATTCTACTTTTATGCCTTTTTGGCTTCTTGATGATCAATGATGGAAGCCTGGAAGCTTCTTGCTTGTTTTTTTTTTTTCAGAGACTAACATTGCTGAGCTTTGATTTCCTTACTTTTGCTGGAGAAAAGAGGCTGGAGAGTTTGCTGGTGGAACCCTTGTGTGCCTTGAGCATCAGGGACTTTCCTTCTGCTATTTGTTAGGCACTTGAATCAAATAGCTACTAAGAACATGTCTGCACCCTCCTTCCAGGAGGAGCAATGGTCAGAGGGGACAGATGGATCATGTATGCGTGTTCACCTGCATGGTTTTGCAGCCTTGAGCTCTAGGGGACAACAGAGCCGAGCTTGGGGTAGAGCTGTCTCTTTCCTGCACCCCCTTCGCTCTCCAGCCACATCCACGTCCGCTCTCACTTCTGTAAAGTCAAGTGTCCACACAGAAGATAAAACCAGACCTGCTGAGTCAGTGGTTTCTGGGTCAGTCCTGGCATCCAAGCTGACAATCAGCTGTGAATCCGTTCATTTTATTCATACCGTTTGGCTGTACTCTCAGCAGTTGGATGCTGGATGCCTCCCCTGTCATCTCTGTGCTGTTACTTTTGGCAGCCCATCCTGTGATCCCAATGGAGAACAAGATCAAGCTTGGCTGAGATCGATTTTTCCAGAAAACAATGTTGACCGGTGCTAATTATATGTTAGTGCCTCTTCAATATGTATCAGTTAAGTTGTCTACCAGTGCTCTGATAATCACATCCAGGGTGGCCACTCAGCCAAGGGAGCAGTGACCAAGCTTGCCCAATTTGGTTTTTTTAAGCACTGATTTAATACCCACACTCATCAGGTGCTTGGGGATTTCACCAGCAGTCCATGATTTATTAAAAGAGAAAGCAATGCAAATGGGACAGGAAGCTGAAAAACATGACCTCGTGAAAGCCTCTTTCTTTGCCAGTAGACTGAACTTGACCCATGTCCTTGGCAGGGCTAAACTAGCCCATGGCCGCTCTGGCAGCCCAGCTGAAAGCAGCGCAGGATTTTGAGACTCAAAGCTCAGATGGAGCTTTGTGACAAGCTGAGCACAAACCTGCTATAACGGTACCATGTGTGACATGATGACGATGTTGCCTCATACAGGAGGTCCTGAGCTCTTCTCTTCACCTTGTATCAGGCACAGACCTTGCTCCTTTTGAAGCTCCACTTTGTACCAAATGGTTTTAAATCTCTTTTGTGTCTGTCAGAGGAAAAATTTTATGTCTGAGAGCAGAGGAAACCTTGACAACCTGGCACTCACTGAATGTGAACTTTCTTCCTCTGCTTTTTTTTACCCCCTCTCTTAAAGGTTGCCAGAAGAAATGGGTCCCTTGTGCCATACAGGTTGCAAAGAGCAGTTGTTTTTATGGAGCAGAACCAAAAATAAAAATGGGTGATTGCAGTTTTCTTAAAACTCAGCACAAAGCTTGAGAACATTAATCTCTTCTTTGCCAGGGTATGGTACTGTCCTACCAGCACATCTATGGGATGGCATGTTATGATAAATGGTAAAATCTATACTCCTCAATCCAAGCTAGGTCCAGGACAGCTTTTGTCTGAGTTGGTACAGCACAGTGAAACCCACCAAAGCCTTTGCAAACAGGGCAGAGCAGGGACCCGCCACCACCAAGGAAGGGAGTGGGAAGGAGTTTTGCAGCTGGGGAGTGGGAAGGGGTGACTGCAGCTCCCCTGCACTCTGTATTCCTGTTCCCCAAACTGGGGGAACCCCATGTCAGTACCTGCCAGTGCTGTCCCAAGGCTGCAGTGGAGACAAGGCTGCAGGGTTGGACAGACTATACCAGTGACTCCCTGCCCACATGCCCATCCAATACACGCCAAAAAAATGGCTGTGGTGCACAGGTCTCCTTCCTTTGTTGGGCACTACCTTAATGGAGTGAGCTTTGTCACCTCCTGTGCTGTATCTTCCCACACTTTGCCCAGCCCAGGTTGAAAAGTGCACAAGCTACTCCCTTTTTCACCTATGTCCTCATCAGCTTTGTCTTCTGATGCGTCACTGACCTCTGGTTTACATCTTCATCTCATCTTAGGTTACAGGTCCCTGACTGTGATAACAAACTCCTCTTGCTTTCAGGTGTGTGCACAACTCTGGTGTTTCTGGGCTGTTCATCATGACTCCATGTGAATTGTCGCTTTCTCCTGTGTACACAATGTCCTCAGCCTGACACACTCCACCATCTTTGTAGCTGCTCTTCTCTAATCATCTCCGATTCATTGCTGTCCTGGTTTGAGGTAAAACAGGACCAATTTTGTTCAGTAATTCTACTTTCTAACTAGGCCTCTTCTAACTGCTGAAATTAACAGCATGTTGTGCAGAAAATCTGTTCTCAGAGTGATAAGACCCATGTTTACAGTTGATGCCAAGGCATGGTATGCAGAGAGGCTTTTGCTTATACTTATTGCTATAACAACCAAGGGCAGCCAACTTTGTTATTTACCATGTTGGAGGGTCGGAAGCAGAAAAGCGTAGAGGGGACACATCTGTGGGGAGGAGCAGACAGGACAGGTGACCCAAAACTGACCAAACAGGGTATTCCATCCCATCTGCCTCATGCTCAGTGTAAAAGCTGAGGGATCAAAGGGTCAGCTCTCTCTTTCTTCGACGGCCGGTGTCCAAGGAGGACTCTGTCTGTTCATCTGCCTTTGATCCCGATCCTGAACCTAGATCTGGAATCCAGTTCCTGTCCGTCACTGAGTCCAGTCTGGGACTTTCCATGATTGTCATCCTGGGAGCTCCATACGGTTTTGAATATATCTCATTATTTTCTTTTTATTATTTTTTCTTTATATTTCACTAAAGTAGTTTAGTTTCTACTAAAGTAGTCTCTCTTCCCTCTCTCGCAGGAGAGAGTGAACATCTGTCGCTTGGTTTGCTTGGGCCAATCCATCCCAAATCACGACACTGGTCCATGTGAGCGGTAAGGGATGCTCTTACAGATGTATGCCACTGGAGATCTTTCCCTCTTTCCTTGGTAGTGTCAAACCCATGGGCGTCATCCAAAAAGACACAGGGATCTGGCTGGCTACTGCTGAACTCCTCGCCTTCTTGCTTAGTTTCCAAAGCCCACTGAAACGGTTTCTGGGGATGTTTCTGTTACACTTCTGAAACCATGACGGAGCCTATCACATGCGAAAGACACGTCCGCCTGTGGGCTGGCGGCTTTCCAGTGGGGCAGCAGGTGGCACAGCACAGTGACCCAGCTGACCACAACTGGCTCGGTCTCTGTTTTGAAGGGAATGACAGATTTATTATTTTTCCCCCGATTTCCACTTCTCCCGTTGTTCCGCCCGCCTGCCGCCTGGCCAGGTCGCTCCAAGATGGCTGACAGGAGGGGTGGGGGAGAGCGCGGCTCGCCCTGCGGCGCGGCGGGGGGTGCTCGCTGTCGAAGGGGCGGGCAGGGCTACGGGCACGGCGGGACATCCCCTTCCCCCCGTGGCTCTCTTCGCCCGGGGACGCCGCGCCCCGGGGAGGGCCCAGGCCGGCGGAGGCCGCGACGAGGCCCGACCGCCTCGGCCTGCGTTGCCATGGCGACGCGGCGGCCGCCCCGGCGGGGAGGGCGCGGCGGCGGCTTTTCCTG
>VZSF01000520.1:292540-397191 GCA_013398295.1 Chionis minor
CGCCGCTCCGGACCGGTAAGTGCGGGCGCGGCCCCTCCCCGGCCCTCGGTGGGCGCCGCCGGGGGGCCCGGCACTCCCCCTGCCGCCGGGCCGCGGCTCGCCTCCCCCGGCCTGGCCCCTGCTGCGCTGGCCCCGTCACCTCGCGTCCCGGCTCCTCACCTCAGGGCCGTGCGGGGCCCCCTTCCTGCGCCCGTGGTCCCTGGGGGGCTGGCTCCTCACTGCCGGGGCTGCGGGCTCCCCTGGCTCCCCCTGCACCCCTCTCACCCCGGGGGCTGTAAGCCCTCCCGGCCCCCCACCTCCTCCCCTCACCTTGGGAAGTGCCGATCCCCCCAGCCTCTCCCCTCATCCCCTCTCCTCATCCCAGGGGGTGAGGGTCCCCTCTGCCCGAATTCGGGGCCGGAGGCGCCGGTGCCCGTGTGTCAAAGCCGAGCCTGGGGGAGTTCGCCCCGGGCTCCCCGTGGTGCTGGGGTTGCCCTTGATGGGCCTTGGGGGCTGTAGCGGCGTGGCCTTTCCTCTCCCTGCCCGCGCCGGGGAAATCGCGGGTGACACGTGTGTGGTTTCAGCCATGCCCTTTAGTGCCCCGGAGCTGCTGCTTTTCATATGGAAAGCGATCTGCATGTTTCTTTGGGGCTTCTGATTTCTGGGGTGATTTGTAGGATTGTAGCCTCTGGCTGCCCTGGTCACAGGGCAGGGTCCTGTGTCTAAGCCCCTCCGAGCTCCTTCCAGGGTCTCCTAAGCCAGATCTGCACCTCCTTCAGGTAGGTCAAGGTTGTTGTGCTCTTCCTCCCATGGATGGGGAATGTGGCAATGTAGATAAGTTGTGGGATTTCCTCAAGGTCACCCTGGGAGTTGGACCCCAAGCATCCTCTCCTCTCTTGCTGCACGCTTTGGAGCTGCCAGGCTCCTGCTGGCGAGGGCACAGTCATGGAAATCGGATTTTCCAGTGCCTTGGGCCTTGCTCCTGCAAGGGCTTCTCAGCTTTTAGTTTCTACACCTTGCCAGGCTGTCAGAGTAACAAACATCAGAGCAGGAACCCAGCTATATATTTTTGGCCTAATATATTTTAGATATTAGGTGTCTACAGGTAAAGACACATTCATCTCACAGAGCCTCGCAGCCGTTAGGATCTGACCTCTCATGGCATGACTGCTGCTGTTGGGATTGTATCTGCAGTGATTTTGATCACTGCAAGTCACTGTGGCTCTGACTCTCAAGAACTTGCTTCTTGGCAATAGCAAGCGAAAGGCAATCAAACTAGAGTGGTACCCAGCTGATAACGACATATCGTGTGGGACTCGGATGGCGGTTGTCTTCCTGTCCTCAGCTTGTGTTTTTGCTTTCCAGGCTGTTGTAAATAAAGGTATAGATGAGGTCTGCTAGGAGGAGTTACTCTTCACCAGAAAATAAACACCAGTATTTAATGAGCATTTACCCCTTTCAGTGTCTTGCCTGTGGGATTTTAAACTGTGCACTACTACTTCTTGTCATTCACACAGGTACGATTTTTTTTTCCTGGTGCTGTGCCCTTGGGCTCATCTGTTCAGTGAGTGCCCGTTGTAGTAAGGAGAGTTGTGTTTTGAGGATGATGGTGATTGGTGGCAGAGATGGATGGCCAAGTTGGAACAGGGAGCAAATCTGTGTCGTAAACTGGAGCCTGGCACTGCTCTGAAGAAAAGTCTGCAGTCTTGTTTGATGCCCAGCAATCTTGTTAATGTCTTACTAAGATGCCAGGGCCCTAGAAGATCCTCCTGCTGCCATTTTAAGAAGGGGTAGTGTGCTGTATTAAGTTACTAAGAGGTAGAAATGACTGACACCCTCTCCGGGGCTATTTTCTCCCCTTTTCCTGATGAGATTTAAATTAGTGGGCAAGACAGGGGGAAATACCCACCTGGCTGGCCAAGGTGACACCAGCACATACACAGGGAAGCAGTCCCCCATGCTTGCTTGTGCATCATGTTTTGTGTTGTAGGTCTGTAGCAGGGCAAAGGTATGATGGAGAGAAGGAATCCAGATGCAGTGCCTGGGGTTTGGTGTGCCTGGGAGCTGTGAGGATTTGGACCTGTGCTCTGATGAGGGTATTATAATGGGGAGAGTCTTGCTTAGGAGCTGTAAACGTTTTGTGTGCCTATACAGTTGTTCTTGCATAATTTGTCCTGCTGAGAATTGTGAAATAGTAGGAGGGAGAGGTTTTCTGGAGTAGGGCAGCAGCATTTTTAGGTGAGAAAATGTCATGCTGTGTTTAGCTAGAGTAGAACACAGCTAGATCCAGCATCCCTGACCAATGGCCCAGTTTTGCTGATTCTCCTAAGAACAGCTTTTCTGTGCTGGGTAAAGCCTACAGAACGCCCTTGTTGCAGCATATGTGATGACCGTGCAATCCTGTAAAAATAGTTAGTTATCCCTGGCGTTCTGTGTTTTATCTGAATAATCTGCCGCTAGGAGGCTGTAAGAGGAGTGACTGATGAGTTGCTCCTTCTCCCTCGGTGAGGAGCACCTAGGTGTGATGTTCGGCTGTGTGGTCTCCATGTCCAGTTCTCCAAAGGGCTGGGCTTTGGGTTTCTGCGGGGCTGGGGGTTGTTTTACAGATGTTCGCAAACCTCTGGATTCTCTTTCACCCCGCTGTGGAAATAAAGAGCTCTTGGAGGGTAATTGCCGAATTGTCAGTGGCTGCTGGAAGGTGGTATGTTCTTGTGAAATTTGCGGGGTGAAAGGCCTGTGTGGCGAGAAGAAAAGTTTAGCAGCATGGAAGGAAGCTGCAGAGGGATTAGTGTATGGTGGTGCCATCTCACAGCATGTCCGCCTTGTTCCAGTGTGGTGCTTTCTTTTGTCATTTGATCCCTGGGCTCACTTGGGGGCAGGGAACTGCAAGTGTTTTGCACTGCCAACTTTCCAGTGCCTGCAAGATTACCTGTGTGGGGTGTATCTCTTAATGGGCTGTTTCTGTGTGCCTAAAATCATATTGTAGTGCCAGAATGACATAAAAGAGCTTTGAACTACGCCCCAAGGGGGAAGGAAGAGGTGTGGAAAAATGCAAAATATTCTTGTTCAGTTGTTAGGAGATCCTGGGGGAGATGATGTGTTACCAAACCGGGTTTGGAATGGCTGGGACAAATTAGTTTCCTTGTGATCCTGAGTGCTGCAGTTCATGTGTATTACGGTAGGATGCTACTGTCCTAGGAAGGGATTTTCTGCAGCTTACCCTTTTCTAGGCTTTTTCAGAACAGAGAGGCATTTCTCTTAAGCCTGACTTGTTCTTGGCTGTCCTTTTTCAGTGTTTTTATCCTTGGGGTTTTTTTGTTTTGTTTGGGGGTTTTTTTTGTTTGTTTGTTGTTTATTGGTTTGTTTTGTTTTTCCTGAGAATGAAGTTTCTACAAGCTGCTGGCAGGTCAGCAGATTCCCAGAGGTGTGCACCTTGGCCCTTGACTGTCTGTTGATGTAGCTCTGGCAGAGGCAGTGGAGCACGTTTGGTTTGCACCAGCTGAGGTTGGGCTGTCATGTGGGAGTGCTCAAGCTACAGGAAGAGCCTGGGCGCACAGTCTCTTTAGCCTGTCACAAGTTTGTTAACATCCTGTTAGGCTTCCAGTTGGACACGCTTATCTCCCAGCTGCCTCTGCTCCTCTGTTTAAATCTACAATATTGTGTAAGGACAAGTTCCTGTGCTGCTCCTTCAACAGCAGCAGTGCAGGATGGGAAGGGATCTGCCTAAGTTGGAATTATCAATTCCTAATCATGGCAAACGAGCTATGGATGCTGCCTATGTAAGCCAGTGTGTTCTTTTCATTTTTTAGACTTGAACATATTGTAGACGCTGCTTATGTTTCATTGTGTATTTCTCATAAATGGCTGTATGGACTCTAGCCTTGCTGGAGCCAGTTGCGTCGTCTGCAGTGAGACAGCAGGACGTGACTGCAAGCACCTCTTCTCCTCTGCTGAAGAGGTGCCTGAGGTTTAACAGGACTGTGTGTTTTGGCTTCCCCGGCACCCTTATTTGATGGAGACTTTTTTCTTCTGCAAGGCTCAATCCTCTGGCTTGTTCCTGATTGCAGTCGGGACCATCATTTGGCCACGTCCAGCTAACAGCATGGCACGTTGTTAGACCTAATGCTGTGCTGCTCCAGCTAATCCTAACAGCAGATAAATAATTTTTTTCCTGTCCTCTTCTGTTTGCCTTCCAGTGCAAAGATAGCAGGAAGGAGGGGGTGGATTGAGCTGTCCCATGCAAAACTGAGTGTTGCTTTAACCTTGCAGTATCGATTGCCAGGTAGTTCCAGTTGTTGAGAAGATAAAGTAACAGGGGGTACAAAAGCTTAGAAAACAATGCAAAGCCTCAAACCCAATGAAAAGACATTGTCACTCTGGGCGGTTTGGATTTCTGTCTGGCAGTTTCCTCTTACACATCTGCAAATATAAAACCTTTGAATACTTGCTGTTTTAGGAGGGCTGCCCACATGGAGATTATTTGTCTGGGGAAGGAAAAGGCACCCAGGCAACAACGCTTGTTCTGTGTCAGGAAAAATGTGATGGGATGCCGTTTATTTAATCTGTGGGGTCTCTGTTGATCTTGATTTAACGCTGCCTATGATGAGCTGCTCACAGGAATGCAGTCTTATGTTTATTTTGTTAAACCTCTTCATAACCGGTTCTTGTTCTCGTTTTGGTGGTGCTGTTGTGGGTGGGTGGCTATCCCTTGTCAAACCTCCCGGTGCCCTGCTCCTTCCCTTGGTGCTGCTGATGGTGTGTGGCTTAACAGGAGAGCTGTCTTGTTTTTTTTTTCTTTTCTTTCCTGTGTCTGCATCAGTTATTCAGAGGCCAGAAGGTGAGAGGTTGATTTTGATCCAGCTGAGTTTCCCAGAATAGCATGAATTTGAGCAGCTGGAGGTGACTGAAGTCCCATCAAAGACTGTAACTGCCCCCCCTGGAGTTTGGCTCCATGGCTGGGGCTCATGTCCTCGACTTAAAGTCTGTCCCAGCTATGAGGAACTTCATGGACAAAGTGGAGAGAGGGAAGGAGAAGGAAAGTTTCCCCTTTTAAACAGGATGTCAGTGCTGCTGCACTAACTGTCTTGGAGGAGGCTTTTGGGAAGAGAGAAGGTGTGTGCTTTTATTCTTTCTTTCAGCAAGTTGTTTTGGTAGCAAAGAGATGCTGTGCGAGTGAGGTCTTGTTTGGATCAAGCTGGAAGCTAGTCCAGTAGCCATCATCCTTCGTTTCTGAATTCAGACACAGCTTCCAGTGAATCCTTTTTGCTTTGACAAGAGGCTGTGCTGTGTGATGCGAAAGCTCCTAGCCAGGGCGAGCATTAGCTTTGCCTGGATAAACGTGTGGAAAGAGGTGATAGCATGTGGTGTGCTTAGTCTGGACCAGTGCATCTGTTGTTTCTGGTGCTGTTGAGTGCTGTGTCCTTGTCACTGCGGTGTCTGACCCCTTGGGGCCTTTCACGGGTGTGCTGCCTGTGTGCCTTGGCAGCCGAGACAAGGGCAATTCCCTGTTGCGTGCTGGGTAGGGTGGGATGGAAACACCTTTTCCGAGGCTGTGTGCAGACTGGGAGCTTGTTTGGTGCCCTGTTTGGTGCTGTGCCCTTTGGGCTGTGATAGTTAGGGGTTTATAAAACAAGAAGAAAGAGGGAAGCATGTTTTAGGGACAGGATATGTTAGGGGCTAACTGTGAAATTGGGTACTGCTTTCTTCTTTACCACAAATTCAGAGCACAACCTTGGATAAGCAGTAAAATGTCTGTCTCTGAACCTGTCCCCTACAATCAAATAGGGACAGCAGCACTTCCAGGGTTTTGCCACTTGCACACAATAGCAATGGCAGCTGTTGGAGAAGGTATGATCTGATATAGTAAATGGTCTCTCCTTCTGGGTGCTTCATTTTCCTTTTTTAATTTCTCAAGGAAGGGGGTAGCTTCCTTTTCCATGCCTTCGTTAAGCTGAGCTCTTCTCTGTAAGGCAACAGGAGCACTTGTTGGTTCACCTCATCCTTTGGGAGCAACTGTTGTTTATGAAGGTTAAGGGTAGTAGTGGTTTCTTTAAAGGACATAAAACACATTGTGTGGGCCTGAGCCCCTTCCCCTGAACTCTCCTTCTTGCTTTATTAGCAGCTAAATGTGTGCATGCCCTGAGCAGCTGTTGTCTTTTCGATGCCTCCCTGCCTTTTTCTTTTATTATTTTCAGAAACTTAAAATGAAGATTCATTGGTGCCCCGCTCTGGTTCTTCAAAACTAGTGGAGAGCTTGAAGGAAATAGCTTGGATACTGAAGCGATAAGCGCTACAGAAATGCCAGACACTATATAAACAACTAAACTCAGCCCCCGGCCCTTCCTGAAAGAGGGGTGATTTGCAGAAATAATTCAACAGATGGTCTGAATTTGCCTTTCGAAAAGGGGGAAGAAATGCCAGGCTGCTGCTGAGCTGTGTGTGGGCGTGTGCGGTGCGGCATGCTGCCTGCCAGCCCACTGCCAGGGAGGCTGAGCAGGCTGCTCCCGCCGCCTCTACGTGCTCGGGAGGCATCTGCACGCTGCTGACTCAGGCTCTGTGGCTCTGCCAGGTCCCTGGTGTGGAGTGAGCTCCTGTGGTGAGGTTTGGCTGTGCCCGCTTGCTGGGCTTTTCTGCCGGAGGTGAGCTGTGGCCAGTTTGCAGAGGCGCAGGGTCAGCTCGTGGGACAGAGGCTGCGGAGCTGACATGCAGCTTGTGAGATGTTGTTTGACATGGGGGTGAGATTGCAGGAAGGCCATGGAGTGATCTGATGCTGGGTCATCTCTCACGTTGGTGCAGTTACCTAGATCTGTGGCAGTGCAAATTCAAGTGGTCTGGAGCTGGAAGCAAACAGATTGGCTGTGGCAAAAGGGCATGTGCTGTTTGAACACACCTGTCTATGTGTGAGCTGACAAACTTGCTGGTAGCCTGGGATGGGACATGTCATAGGGACCCTGATGAACTCTGGCAGAGCTGGCTGCTGTAGCCAACCTCTCCTCTCCCCTGATGAGGTTACTGCTCTTGCACAGAAGGGAGAACATGGTTTTCCCAGCTGGTACCAGAGCTGAAGTCCTAACGCCAACTGTGGCAGCAGCAGAATGCTGCACCACCTCTTGTGTGGGCTCTGCCACTGGGCAGGCAGGTTCCCATGTCAGGAGGCACAGCTGGCTCCACTGAGGATCATGGATTGGAGCCCAGAAGTCCTTGCCTGAGACCTCTGGAGCAGAGCAGTGGGTGTAGTTTCTGTATTGCCAAACCATTCTTAGTCTCCCAACGTAATGTACCTGTTAAGCTGCTCGTTGGCAGGACAGTTCATTGTGTCTAACGATACTTGCTGTTCCTGCCATGCACTCTTTGGCGAGACAGTGTTGGTTGGTAGTTAGAACAGGGCAGTGATGTGTGCTTCAGGGTTGTTTTTTTTTTTTTGGGGGGGGGTGAACTTTCTGAAAACAAGTCTAATTATTAAGCAGTGCAAGATGAATTGCTTTACTGAGGGTGCTGTATGTGTCAGGTAAATTCTTGTGAATACATCTAGCAGGTAGCAGCATTACACTATGCACGTGGAGTAGCCAGGGAAGACATTTAATGTCCAGAGAATGACTTTCCAAGTTCAACTTATTTCACTTTTTTCCTCTCATTCTTTTGCCTTTTTTGTGTTACCCATATCCTTCTGCTCTGTTTAGATGAGCAGGACTGAATGTGTTTTTGTTTGCCTGTAGCTTCCTAAATATATTGTCATCCTGCTGGGAATGCCTTGCCTGCCTTGCATCCTGCTGATTCACAGCACTCTAGGTGAGCAGGGAGCTGGTGGATGGATTATACCACAGACTCCTGAGCTATCAGGTGGTGGTTGCAGTCCTCTTGACAGTTCCTCTGCTTGTCACAGAGCACATACACACGTTTCCCTGGACAAGCTACTAACATCTTTAGGAGCAACATGACCCATGCAGGGCCGCTGATGTGCATTTAGCATGGAACCGTTTTGCTGTGATCTGAACAGCTTTGGTGTAAGCAAACAGCTTAGGTGGGAGGAGAGAAATGCTTTTGTGATGCAGGAGCAGAGCAGGTATGTTCATGTAACCCCACCTCAAAGGGACTGGCAGCAGTAGTGTTCTGTATTGCCATTCCTGTGGCTGAGAGGCAAGGAATTTTGATTAACATGACATTTCTTCTTGTGTACTGGGAGCATTAGTCAAATTCTGCCTTCAGTGGTGGGAAGTAGTAAGGTAAGCTTCCTTCCTCGGAAAGGTCTCTTACCTGCTATTGCAAAGTGTATGGGAGGCTGGGAGATGTCCTTTTGTTATCCTCTCTGCTTTCCATGTCTGGTCTCTTGTACAAAAGGCACCTGAAATACAGTCTCGGCTCTAGTGAGCAGCTGAGCTTGCAGCCTGTACACCAGTGTCTGCATGCTTACATGGTGGCTCCTGCTAATGCTTCTATGTCCCCTTGCCTCAGGTGGAGCCCAGCTCCTAACTCCAGAGGGTGACAAAGGAGGGTTTATGTCCTTTCAGACCCGGGGGTCCCATTTCATTAACCTATGATATTTTAGCACTGGCACCCATGTGGGTGGCTGGCGCTCTCAGGGCACTGTGGCTTTGCTACAGGGGCAGGGCGTAGGGTTTGCTGGGTGCGTTGCTGTTCCAACCAGGCTCATGCAGTCCCTCTTTGGTACTCTGAATGACAGCTATCAGTTGATGTATAGCGACACAAGGCTCTGGATTTCTAGGTCTTCTAAATCATTTTGTTCAGGGCTCAGAAGCCCTTATCTCTCTGGCTGCCCTGGAGGGGTTCTTATTCTATTTTACTGTTGTTTACTGTTGGGTTGGTTTTTTCCAGTGCCCGCAGCAGTCAGGCTGCTACTGAGAGGGGGCCGCCCTGCTTCTCAGTCCTGCCTCTATCTTTTTGTATCAGCACAAACATTCACGTGTTCACAGCTATGCATTGTCCTGGGAGTAGGCCTGGTCTGAAATGAGTTCCTCTAGTTGCTGGGGGAAGGAAGAACTCTTTCCTTTTGGCAGTAGCCTGAAGTTATGCTGGACTAGTGGCTGAGTAACCACAGCCTCTGTTGGAAGACAAGCATGTGGCTTGAGAGATGCACGTTCCAGGGGCTAAGAATCCTTAGTATGGTTTCCTTCACGAAAATCTTCGCATCTTGTCTGCCAACCCACTGTCAAGACTGCATCGAGCCTGTACCGCTGCCTCTTTGGGCAGGTCAAACTGTGTTGTACTACCCTTCTGCAGCCCTGGGTCTTGCCTGATGCCTGACTGTAGATTCTGTCTTTGAAGTGGAGAGTAAGCATCATGTCTTTAAAACACCCTGCAATTCACATGGCATAGTCCTTACTGTCAGAGAAAGGTGGTCACTTTTCAGGCCTCCTGGGGATGGCCCTCTGTAGTGCCAGTATAGGAAAAGTGGGGACGGAGGAGGGAAAAACCCCGAGCCTTTGCTTTGCTCTGGCACAGTCCCCTAGTGTTCACAGGAACAAGTGCACGTTTCAGAAAGCACTTGGTGAGCACGTGTCCTTCGAGATGCAAATAGGACCGACTTCCTCTCCTCTTCCTCTTCCTCTCCCTCCCTCCCATTCCAGGAGGTGGTGGCAGTGCCTAGCAGACACCCTTAGTGTGAGCACAGCTGATGCTGAGGAAGCCTCCTTGCCAAGGGTGGCAGAGGTGAGGGATCTGGTTACCCTTGGGCTGGAGAGATGGGAGGCTCCCCTGTGAGTGCATCTGAACCTTGTTGGGATTATGTGTCTCTCTTTCCTGCTGTTCTTTTTCTTCTCCCTGCTGCAGTCTGTCCCTTCCCGTTTCTGAAGGCTCTCTGTTCCTATTTTGACATGGGAGGTGCGCATGGTCCCACCCGCCTGCCCCCATTGCCTGATAGGTTTAGGGAGCTGGCTGGGATTGCTTAACCTGGTTGAGCTCACGCTGCAGCTTCTGTGTGTCCGGCCAAGCTGTCTCTGGCTGGCTTTGGGGACATGAAGGAGACGGGTCCGCCTGAGGAGCAGCGTGTAGCAGGATGCTGGGTGAGTTGCAGTCCCCGTTGCTGCTCTGTGGCTGCAGGCTGCAAGTACCGCATGGTCCCTGTGGGAAAGGGGCTGCCTGCAGGGACCCAGGCTTGCAGTCCCAAAGCAGCAGGGTGTCATCCCGAGGCTCGGCTCGCGATGTGCTCTGGGCTGTGGAGGTGGAAAGGGACGAGCCAGCTGACCGTTTGGAGAGAGGATCCCATGTCTTTCGTTGCACTGAGGGCTGGGTGAGCAAGCCAGGCTTTTTGCGCATTAACCAGGCAGCTGGGCTGAGTGAGCCATAGGGTGCGAGCTGCAGTGCTCCCGTGCTGCTCTTCCACAAGCTGTGTCAAGGCAAGTACTTTCCGCTCTCCCACAGCTATTATGAAAGAGCCTGGGCTTGATGCGCCCTTCTCTCCCTTTGCCCTCAGGGCATGCTGGGCTTGTTTGAATTAATGTAATTAGCACATGCCTTATTAGCTCACTAAGGCACAAAGAACTCATGTATATTTGTAGCCAGGTTAAGCAGCCCCTATTAATTTAATAACCGTGTCCTCCTCAGTGCATGGCAACAGTTAATCGCTGGTGGTGACTCAGGATCAGCCAGTATGGAGGGAATTTGGGCAAGGTGTATATGTCTGCGGTTCTCTTTTATTGTGTTGTATTTTTGTTAATGAGCAGAGCTGTGAATGGAATTAGCAGCAGGCACAGCAGACAGAAGGAAGCTTTCAGTGCAGGTTTACTAAGCAGCTAGCCCTGGATATTTCCTATGCTCTACCCTGTCTGTGGAACAGTATCTATAGAATGAATTAGTGTGATATGACACAGGCTGGGAAGCAGAAATACACAGAAATAAACTTTAGCAACCCACACTTGAACTCCGTTCCAATTGGGTTATGAACTAGGTACTGTTAGCAATTTTGCTTTGTCGTGTACTCTATTTCCCATTGGTGAATCCTGGGACAGACGAAGTGGCTGGTATATTTTGGCACTGCTCATAACTGAGACTGCGAAAGGGCAAGGTTCTTGTGAAAGCGACAAAAAATAGTTGCAAGCAATTTCATTCTTTGTAATGCTATGGTCCTCAGTCCCTTTTGCCACGTGCAGAGCTTGGCTAGGTCCCATGGGGCGCTGCTAGGATGCTTGCCACCAGTTTTTTGGTGTTCTTTTTTTTCCCCCCCTCCCCCCCCAAAAGATGCAGGTCATGGTGGTGAATGCTGGTTTGTGCTCCACCATCCTGCAACGGTGCGGCCTGTGAGCCCAGGACGGTGGCGTATGTCTCTGTTCCTGTAGTCCTGCACTGCTTCTAAAACTAGCGAGTTAAGCATTTTTGGGTCTCTTTTCAGCCAAGATCACTACATGTGCAAAGGAGACTTCCTGCATTTCTTCTCTCTTCCCCTTCCTGCAATAATCACAGGTCATGCTCTTTGTGGTAAGCATGAGGTGGAAGGAGGAGCAGGAAGAGTGGTGCTGGAAAGCAGCTGATGTGCTTGCACAGTTTTGGTCAGATATTCTGCAAGTAGCTGTTGAGGTGAGATGCAGGTATCCTGCCTGCTCCCACTCCCTCCCTTTAATTTTCTTATTTGCTATTTCTCCCCCTTGCCAAGTGAGTTTGGGCTGTCAAGGCTTGAATTGTCCCTGATCATCATGAGCTTGTGTAGGAGCATCATTGAGGAGATGAAGCTGTTACAGGCAAGGAAACCCCATGAAATTGGACAGAAGTGTGTATGTGCTTGTAATAATGTGCCCTCTCACTGCAGCTGTCAGGGACCAAGTTCCCAGGCTCTAGCATGATGAGCTCTTACGGCTTGTGTCTGCTGAGGACCTGGCCCTCCTGGGAAGCATGGCAGCAGAAGAAAAAGAAGTCTCTGTGAGATCTCCGTGGAGTGACAGGGGATATGCATGAGTCTGCAGCAGGTTGGAGCAGTTTATTTCTCCTTCCTTAGAGCTTTTTCCCAGGACAGCCCAATGCTTGGGTGAAAAAACTGCAAGTGGTTTGAAGGGTGAGGAGCTGTGATGGTATACGTTGTGTTGGTGGTATGGAGGTACCCATGTGCAGCTCCTAACATTGCATTGGAGGGGGACAAAAAAAAAAGTCTGCGTGAAGAGAAATGGTTGCTGGGGCACCTCAGATGCTGGCTGGAGGTGGCGATTTTTAATTTTTTTGTTTGTTTGCTTTCTGTTTCCAGGGCAGGAAGGGACACTGCTTGGCTTGGTGGGTGGGCAGGCAGCTTTCTGTGCAGGATCAGAGCAGCCCGCTGGCTCAGAGCTGTGGGCTGCTTGGCACACACTGAGACAGGGTGGATTTTCCAGGCCAGCTTTTTTAGCCGGTGAGGATTTTTTTTGCCCCATCTCTCTTCTCTGTCTGTTCACTGGCTTGGATGAGTTTGGAGAATGAAGGAGCAGCCTTGACAGAGTGGAGTTTAACCTGGCAGCTTCATTGGTCTTCCCTGGCGCTGTGCTATCGGAGCCATGTGTCAGAGCCAGCTCAGCAGGCCCCTTGCTGGCTGCTGGGCTGGAAAGGAGGGAGCTTAATTTATAGCCCTGGAGTAGCTGAAGTTGGGTCTATTTCTGGAGTCTTATTCAACATCTGCCTGAAGGAACACAATGTAGGTGAAACAAACTTGGATTTGTGGCTTGTTTTTCTTCTCAGGAGAAGAAGAGATTTTATTTCCCCCTCTTTCAAGGAGAAAAAGCCTTTTCTAGGGCTGCATGCAGTGTTCTGAGAAAAACCATACTCGTGACAGGAAGGTCGTGGTCACCCCTAACAGTCAGGCCTTGATACAGCTGCTGCCAAGCTCTCCAACTTGTAGGCCATCATCAGGGTCCTGGAGGCCTTGAATTGCATCACGTGCATCCTGCGTGCCCTATGCTAGCCCTGAGGCAGGACGGCCAACTCTCAGCAGGGGGACCGCAGCAGGCACAGCAACCTGCATTGTCAGTCCTTCCTCTCTGTAGCCTTGGCTTTGGCTGCAGCAAGCTGGCACCATCCCAGGAAGAGGCACTTCAAGGCATCTAACAGAGGAGGAGCTCTGTGGCTGTTTTGGTCTTGCTCTAATGAGGTACTGCTGCAATTTGGCCTGAAAAGATGCTTATTTCTCCTAGCAGGGCCACTGACACCCCTTCCAGAGGAGTTTGGTCTGCTGAGAGCCAGGAGCCCTGGTTTTGTTGTTGGTGGGGACTGAATGGTCCCTTTCACATCCCAGGACCTCAGCTCAGTGCTCTGCCTCATTCCTACCAAATGAGCTAGAATCCAACTCTCACTTTCCCTTGGGCTTTTTGGTTGGTTGTTTTTAATTACTGCTTTGTACACGGTGATTATTTTAAATTGGGAGGGGGAATCATTCATCTGCTCTGCTGGTCTCTTGGCAGAGCACCTGGGTGAGGGATTTGCACTATTTAAAGTTTCTTAGTGGTAAGTTTTTCTAGATCAAACGATTGGTCTGTCTGTCACTGTCAGTTGGCTCTGCCTTTTCTTGACCACCACAGATTGTTGAAGAGGAAATGCTGTATGTGAGTTCTTGTTTGTTTTCCCAGCTGTCTCCCATTTGCCAGACTCCCAATTTCTCAGTGAAGCTATTCTCTTTCTCCAAATAATGCTGCATGTCTCTGGAGCTGTAATTTCATAAAAACTAGTATGAGAACTAATCCAGAGGAAGGTGGGTTTAAAAATAGTTAGAATCACACCAGTTCAGTGTGTGACTACATGATTTCTCAAGTGACGCTTGGGAAGGGGCATCACTGGTAGTAAGCATGTGCTTATGTCATCCAAAGATGTCCAAGCTGTGGACTTGTTTGTGCTTCCACTGTTGGCTTTTCAACTGCAAAATAACATGGCTCATTGTAAACAATTTAAATAATCATTTTCTCTACAAGTTTCCACATATATATAGTTCATTGTGTTTGCATAGTTGTTCTGTAGCTACTTTTTACAGATCCCTTTGGGTTGGTGCAAGGACTTACAGGTGTCTACAGACCAAAGGCTGGAGCCCACCACTATTTTCAAGCAAAATGCTGGGCCTGAATTTCTGCTGTGGCTGTGCTCTGAACTTGTATCACTGCATCACTGAAGATTTTATGATAGGAGATGCATGGAAGGGGCTTTTGACCCTGTGAATCCTACACCTATTGGTTCATGTTTCTTTAGAAGCCATAGAAAGCCAAGACTGAGTTTGCTTTTGAGCACGAGTAGTTGTCTGTAATTTAGAGTCTTGTTACTTGTGTTGTAAATGTTCAGAGGAATGAGAGAGGAGCAAGGCTGCAGCATGCTTGATGTGGCATTTGTGCAGAGCAGAGGAGCCAGGTCTCTTGAGACTCATCCACTAGACCCAATTGCCTTTTTGAAAACTCAGGAGGCAGGTTGAGATGGGATGAGTGCCAATGGCTCCCCTAGGTTTCCTTTGCTCCCTTCAGTCTTACTAGGGTGCTGTGAGCACTTTTAGACCTGTTGTCTCTTTCTCCTGTGAGAGACGGCACTGCAGTTAGAGAGTGTTTTAATGTGTTGCCCTCCTACGGAGCAAGATTCTGCTATATGTTCTCAGTGAGATGATTGCAAGGTCATTTGTCCTGCTGAAACCTTTCCTCTGGTTCCTTCAGCTTGACAGCCCAGATATCTTGGACAGCAAGACTTGCCATGTGAGCCCTGGGTGAGTCACTTCTAGAGTCTGTCCTTGCTCATCTCATCTTGCAATTCAAGCTGCAAAACCTCTAGGACAAGGGACTGTCCTTGACTGAAGGTCTGTGCAACTCCTAAAATAACAGGTCCCAGATCTGCACTGAGGCCTCTTGATGTGATGCAGTGCTGAAACCCAAGCCTAGCTTCAAGATGAACATCAACTTTACAGCTCTTGATCCATGGCAGTTTCCCAAGACATGCAAAGTCGAAGGGAGTATCTGGCATTTGTTCCAGATTATCTGACTTGAATGCAGATGGTTTGGGATTGCGCATTTGTCTTTTGCAAACCTTTGTGCCCAAAGTGGGATGTGCTCTGGTAACCTGGTGTTAGGATGGATGAACTGGACTCTGTTTCCTGAGCTGTCCTGAAGCAGAGCTCCTGAAGTAGGAGACGTGTGTGGGAGAGATCTTCTGCACTAATCTAAGCATGTTGCTGGTTATTTGGCCTGGTAAGGCTCTCTAGGAAGGTGCTCTTGCTGCGCACAGTGCTTTTTGGAGGTCTTTCTCCAAGCTTTAGCACTCACAGAGGTAACAGCAGATGCTTGTTGTCTTAGTTTGTTGCTTAAGGTTTCTCAGCAAAGCAGGCAAAGTTATATGATGCAGTACTGGGAGTCCGGGGCCAGCCTGTCACTTCCAGCAGTATGGAGAGCCCAGAGGGGAGAGCATGGGAAAACTGGGTGTATTCCTCCTGCTCCTACTGCCTGGAGGCACGAGGATCCCCACCTCCTTCCCTGCTCTTTTGTCCCCTTCCTTTCCAGTAGTACCTGCTGCTCCACTCCGATTCTTGCTTTGGAGTCAGCAGGTAGGTTGGCTTTTCCCAGTGTGGCTGAGGCCAGGCAGACAGAGGGACTGTTGCTAGGTGCAGTAAAGTGTCTGTCTGATGTCTCTGCTCTTTTGCTTTGCATTGAGGTGGTGTTGGTGACTGAGGCCTGCAGGCAGATCTGGAGAGAGAGCTGCCTCCAGCACAGGGTGGGACTTTTGCCCCTGAGATGAGAGGGTTGGTTGGACCAGATCAAAAGAAGTTCTTGAGTGCTGAGCCCTCTCCCTCCTTGGAGAGTGGTGGAGGTGCCTGCGTTTCCAAGGCCAGTCTCTGCTGTCTCTGTTCAGTCTTTTTGACTGCTGTTGTTTGAAGGTAAATGAGGTCTCTGAATTTCCTGTAATCTCGAATAAATCCTGGGGAGGAGGATAGTTGCAACACTGTGCGTGCAGTATCAGAATATAGGACATTGGTGTAGTCCCAGGGGATTGCGGGATTGTCCCTGTGGAACTTCCACCAGGGCCCTGTTGTGGCTCCTCTCCTGTCACGACATTATGGGTAACTACACTGATCCGGATGGGTAAATGATGTGGTGAGCAAGCGCCTCTACTAAGATGTTGGACTGTTTTTGCTCATGGCTTGTTTTTTCCTAAGCTGGAATGTTGTCATAGGAGCAGGGTGTTTCTCAGACTGCCAGTTGTGGTTGGAAATCCTGTCTGAAGGTAAAGGGCAAGTCAGCAATGGAGCTGGGATGAGAGTTTAGGAACCTGTGCTGCTATTCAGGAGTTTTGGTCCTCTTTTTTCCCCCCCTCAGTGGGCATCCAGCTAAATCTATACTGCTACCACCTGTGTTTGCAAAGCCAAACACCTCTCTAACATGCCCTCAGCCTGGAGACTGTCCTGCACCGCCAGGGAACTTGTCTATTTCTTTGTGACATGAGGGAGGTGTTTTGAGGCATTCTTCTATCATCACAAGGTCTTGCATGGAGAAGTTAAGACTTCCCAGACTGAGTCCAGTTTGCAAGGAGCATGGAAGCCAGATACAGGGACAAAGTTTGTCTGCTGTTTTGCAAGGGTGCCGGCCTGACTGTTTTCACTGTGAATGTGCTCTGGCTCTTCTGGCTGTAGATAGGAGAGTGCCTGGGACCACCCATTCCAAGCAGCCAGTGGGAGGGAAGCTGCACAAGGCAGAGGTAAGTTGTGGAGGTCAGATGGTATTGCAGGAGCTCAGGGCTCTCACAGGGGGCTGTCAGGACCGGGAAGGAGGAGCAAGTGCCGTGTGTCCTGGGGCTCAGCATCCCTGCTGAGTGGGCAGTGTGCCACTGAGCCTGTCCCCGTGGGGATGCGACCAGCCAATGGTGCAGGCAGGTGGCATGGCACCTCCCCACTGGGACTTTGGCCTTTTTTCACCTGAGGCTAGGGGAGGACCTGCCCTGGGCTTGGTGTTTCCAAAGCCCAGCCTTGTATGAGAACAGTTGGCTGCTGACCGTGAAGCAGGTGAGTTTATGTCTGCAGCCTCGGGGCTTCTGCCTGGTTGCGGACCAGTAGGAAGGGGCTGCCGTGCTGTCCTGCTGCACAGCCAGAGAGGTGACAGTTTTTGATATTGGGGGAGTGTCCACTAGCATTGTTCGAGAGGTGCTTTGTTTTATTGAGGACTAGTGCGCTGCCTGGCGCTGCAAGGAAATTCATGTCAGTCCCGGATTTTGAGAGCCTAAGGGTAAGCAAGCAACAGAGACAAAACTTTTTCCCCTCCATCCTCTCTATCCTGAAATGTCCTGAGCAGGTGAGAGCCACGTTGACGGCTTCTCCCTGGGTGAGATTTCCTGGTGCTGACTCCCTTGTGTGCTTTGTGCCCAGCACACATCTAGAAAGCAGCTTCTCTCAGGAAATATTTGCAGTTCAATTTGCACTCCTTAAACCTTATCGATGGTTTAAGTTGTGGAGGCAGCTTTGCTTCAGTCGTTAGCATAACTTGGCAGGGTGTTTGCACCTTCAGATGCTTTTGTGCTGAGAAGGTGTGCTGATCCCAGAGGATTTCTCGTCTCCTAGCAGGTACTAATTGCAGATTGCTCCCCCACTTTGCTTCTTTCTCTGACTGTGAGAGGTTGCGTGGCTGTCCCTTCTCAACACAGTGGATGCTGTCACGGCTTTGCTCCTCTCCTGTCCCGTCCCCCCCACCCCAGCACTGCTTCTTGGTGTTGGCTTCTCTGGCTTGGGCACTAAGGGAATCCTGTCTTCCCCTTCTGCTGTTTATTTTCGAGTCAAGGTTGTAGTTTCAGTGTTTGCTGTCAGTGACAGCTCCAGCATGTGCTGGCCTCCAGTTCTGTCTCATCCCTGTCTGACCACTCTGCACAAATGTTTGTGCTGGCACAAAAGCAGGGATGGGAACACATGTTCGGGTGTAGGGAGAGAATAGGATTGCTTCCTTCGGCTGCAGTGCCAGTAGACGTTGGCTAAAGGTCTTCTGTCAAAATGGCAGGCTGTGTGCGCTCAGATTAAATTGGCATGTCCAACAGTCTGCACGCAAGAGGCTGCACTCAGCTGCAGAGTGGGGCTGCTGTTGGGGGGGTGTCTGGAAATGGGAGGGCTGGTGGAGGGCTGAAGTGAAGAGCCTCTGTGGAGGGGCTGCTGGCAGGACTCGGGGAGCTGGTGGAGGCCTGCAAATGTCTTGGAGGATGCCAGCAGTGACTCTAGCAGAGAGAGAGCAGGGCAAGAAGGAGGGTGCTGAGCTGTGGGGACCCCCAGGGTCAGGCTGTGGGCAGAGCAGTGGGTGTAGAACTGGCAGCCCACAGCCATAGGGCAGTGCGGTGGCAATAAATGCTACGAGTGTGGTCAAAGACGTGTGGGTAAGCTTAACCTGTTCCTTCTCCCATGATGTCTCGGCTTGTGGAGGTGTTGGGTGCCTCTATCTCCATGGAAGCTTGCCAGCAGCACACATGGCATGTGACGAGACTGTATGGTCCGGTTCATGCCCCAAGCTGGGCTGTGATTCTCTAGTAAGCACTTTTCCTTCAGATGATAAGGTGAGAACCAAAGGTTAAGAGTCCTGCCCTGTTATCCAGGCTGATAAGTGCAGCAGCTCTGGAATATGCAAAGGTTGGCCATCCTGGAGAATATGTTACTGTCTGGGTAGCGTAGGTGGGTGAGTGTGTGTGGCAATGCAGGGGAGCAAAATAGTACCATTTTGCCGGTGGCTGAGGCTGCAAGGACCAGATAAATTCAAAGCTGCCTAGGTGTGCATTGTGGTACCCCCAGTCTGGCTGCTCTGTCACTCTCTGGAGCTGGATTTTGGGAGCTGGGAAAAGGGAGAGACTGGGTTGAGGAGGCTTCTGGGCTATCTACATGCGGCAGCGTGAGCTTTGGGCTGTTTGTACCACTTCTCCACCTAGCACAGAGGCAATTCCCCATACCGCAGCGTGTGCGTTGCTCTGAAACTAATTTGCTTGATCACTTTAATAAATGTAGAAGGGACGTCCCGGTGTGCGAGTAATGGGGCATTAATCCATGCCTAGCTGTGTTAACAGCACTCTAGGAAGGAATTAACACCATGTAATTCATCGCCTGTGCAGCTCACTCTCTTAATGACGGGATGTTCGATTTAGGACTTCCCTTCCATGAGGGCTGCTCAGCCTCTTCAGCTTTGAGGTGGGTCTCTGGCAGTTCTTATTTCCTCTGCACACCTACTGCTTATTTCCTCCTGGCTCCTCTGCTCCTCATGCCATGCAGGTTCCCAGTTCCAGCAGCACCATTGTCTGCCTGGCTGTGAAGTTTAACCATGTGAAGACTTCCTGAGGCATCAGCACCTTTTTGGTGCTACTGCCTTGTCTGCTGCCCCAATGCAGGTGCTGATGGGAGGCTTCCTGGGAAAATGCAAGCCCTGCTCCTATAGGAAGCCCTGGAGCTACACACCTGCTTGGCTGCAAAAGCTTTGCTTGCCTGCTTTTGTTTGCATTTTTTGGCTCCTGAGAGCACCGTGATCCTGGGGAGATAGAATTAGGTCTTTATTTAATCTCTTTCCTTTCTAGGTTAAATGTATAATGATGGTCAGGATTTTTTTTTTAGATATCCTATCAAATTACTAGCATTCTTTTCCCTGTCTGTGTTTTTCCTCCTGTCAGACTGTAGCAGCTCTTTTCCTGCCCCGGGAGGGACTGGGGTCTGGCTCTCCCCAGGATCTCCCTGGCCAGGCCACTAGAGTCTTCATCATTCACCATCTTTTAAGGCACTTGGGGGGTTCTGTAGATTACAGCAAAGTGCTCAGATAGACTTTGTAGTGACTTTTGGTTTGTTTTGCAACTGTTGATTTGCTGGAGCTCTGTTTAAACAAAGAGAGCTCAAATAAGCTTTCCATTTCAGTGCATTAAAATCCCTTAATGCATTAAAATCCCCTGGCCACGGACATTCAGGCCTCCTCTGTGCCATGTGTTGTATAAACAGTTACCAAGTGCTGCTGTCTGCTGTAAAATGATCACATTGTTCACTTCCCCTCAGTGGTCTGTGAGTTGAGTAGCTTTTGTTAGGGGAGATGATACTAGTCCTGGCATCTGCACTGCACATTTACTCAGCACTGAGTAAACCTGTAACTTTGCCCGATTTTAAAGCCAGGAAGATTGTTTTGACCCTTTCCTATTGCTCAGCTGCAGCAGTATCATCTGTTCCCTGCTGGGACCAGCAGCAGTTTTCCAGCTGGGTCAAACAGCTGGGGAGAGCTCTGCAGTTACCGAGCAGGTGGAGACCTGAAACCAGGAGTCAAAAGAGAAGGGAGGAGAGAGCTAAACCCAACTGTCCCAAGTCCCTCTTTGTGCGGTAACATCTTCTCCCACCCCCATCACCCTACTTGTGTTAGCAGGTAAGAAACAGCACTGTGATAAGTTTATGTGTCCATCTTGGTCTCTCGCTACCTGTCAGTGGTGAATATTAACAGCTTTGCTGTCTTCTCTTGCATTGTTCTTTGCGATGGGTGCCTGACCTCCTGGATGCCCTTCCACAGGGAAGGCTGCAACAGGAACAACAATGGGGAAGTTTGCCAGAGCTTGGAGTGGGGTGTCAGGACCACTTGGTGCATGCATTTTGTCAGAACTGCTGCCTCAATAAGCACAAATATTCTGTTGAGGGTATAGATGTTATTAAGTGAGTTTTCATGGTTCAGAACTTGTTATGCCAGGGTTACGGGCTTTCAGCAACTGGTCTCCCTATACTTTTAGATTTTGGTCTTATTCTGGTTAAGTTGATGGAGAATTAGATTAACCTGAAACAAACTACTCTTGTGGATGTGCAGCAAAAGGTGTAAGTGATTTTTTTTCACTCAGAAAGTGCGGACTTAGCTGATCTGGAGATTTTTAAGGTCTGCTTCCACAGATCAGTTGAAAACAGGTAAACTGCCTGAAGACGGATGACCGAAGGGATGGGAAGTATAATAGTGTAGTGGGTGAGGTTCGTGTGCAGTGTTTTGGAGAGGAGCCTCTTTCCTTAGTGAGCTTTATGTGCTGGTCTCTTCTAGCTTTGGCTGAATGTGGGACTCCAGAAAAGGCAGTTTTAGTCTCGTGTCATCCAAGCATGGAACTGTGCAAGTGCTTTCATGCTGCCCTGTTCTTGGCACTTGATGCAACAGGGAGGGGAGCAGGTCATGCTGAGTGCGTGTAACCTCACCCCCTCTCGTTCCCGTACTTGTTTGCACCACACCAGCTCCTAAGACTTTCAGGGACCTTTTATTCTCAGGAACACCTCTGACCCTCAGGTTGTGTCTCCAGAGCAGAAGTGTCAGCCTAAAAGCTACCTTGTTGGATATGAGATTCTGTGTGGCTTAGGAGATCTGCAATTAAGGTGCAAATTTCATTCCAGAGGCAAAGGGCAAAGATATCTCCTCCGCTTCTGGCTCGCCACCCAGGTGGTAGCTCAAAGGGAAGAGGGAGGAGAGTGGCTGAGTGCTGCTGAGATGCCTGATGAAAGCATGGGGCACCTGATTCCCAGGTTGGAGGTGAGGAGAAGATAAGGACACCTCTGGAAAGTGGAAGGTTGTGGCTGCTTCTGAAACTTTCTCTGGTGTCCAGATTTCTTTGTGTGGCAGCTTCTACCAGCTCTCGTTAAACAGTAGCAATTAGGAGTCTTAGAGAGAACTGTTTCCTGCAGAGTTGAAGCTTCAGTGCTGTGCCAGTAGGCACTGAGCTGAAAAGAGTGGTCCAAAGGGCAAAGTCCCATCAATAGCTTGGGGAGGGAAAGGCACTACTACTACATTGTCTCTTAAGGCAATGTTGGCATTAGACTGAGCATGGACTGTCTGTTTGGGCTGGGAAATTGAGGAAGGATTGTAATCACTGGAGGAGCAGGTTTTTGAAGACTGTCCTTTAGAACCAGCATATATTTGTTGAAGGGAGGTGCTGAATGTCTTGCAATGACGTGTGATTGTCTTTGGTTGGCTGTGTGGACCTGCAGAGGGTTGGAGGTGGTGTGGAACGTGGTGTGGTGTGGAAGGCTCCCTGGAGTTCGAGAGCTGTGATGGGTACTGCTGTCCTGGATGCTGGGCAGAGCTCGTGCGCTGCCTGGCTGCTGCCCTTCCTCATGTGCTGCTGGAGCATGATGACTCTGGCAGCTCTTCCCTCTGAATGTGCTTGTGTGTGTGTGTGTGTGTGTATATATATATATATAGTATATTTGTACATATGCACTTTTATAAGGTTCCCTCTGGAGCTCAGTCTCCTCTCAGATGAGACCAGGTGCCCCCTTAAGTCACTTCATCCTCAGCTTGTCTCACCTTGCAGCCTGCCCAGTAGGACCTGAACTTTAGGAAGAGTATAAATGTCTCAACTTTGTCTCCTTGGTGTCTTTCCTTTCCCAGGAAGAAACTGAAGTGAAAAAGAAGGTGCTGAAAAAGAAATTAAAGAACAATTTGAAGGAACAGATTCATTTCTTAACAAGATCAAGTTTGAATTAAATGGCTGATAAACAGATCAGGTAACTTTTTTTAAAAAAATTCAGCTGTTGGTTGTTCTTAAGATTTTTCTTTTAAAGTCTTTCAAAATTAATCCCTTTTGTGATACAGGACGTTGGAGGAAATCACCTGATCAACTCTTCAGGCCTTAAACAGTTCTGATACCTTCTCTGTTAGTTTCTTACTTGCTTTTTTTCAACCTTCTGTTCCTTTCTGTCCTTGCTATGCTGTCACACCTCTGCTTTCTTCAGTTCTTCTGTCTCAATGCCTTTCTCTGTCTGACCTCTGCTTTTTACCCTTCACGAGTCTGTTCCTCTTTGCTTCCTCTTTCAAAGGTCAGCTTGACCTGCTGACTTCAGCTTGCTGACATAAGGGAGCAAAGCCAGGTCCTTGATCAGCCAAGGATGCAGTGCTTATCATTACAAAGTCCATGTAGATGCAGCCTTGTACCCTTCTTCTGAAGCCAGTCAGTGCCTGAGTGACTGCAGGAACGTGAAGTACCAACAATAATTAGTGACACTCAAGTGCACAGCAGGAACTTAAGAGTGTTGATCCTGGCATATGCAAAGGCTGGATTTGAGTCCTCACTGGAAATGGATCGGGATGCATTTTCTGGAAAGATACAGTTGTACCCTTAGCTTCCTAAGAGGTATCTCAGATGGATCTGCACAGTCCTGCACATGGGTTTAACTTTCTTCTGCTTGTGAAGTTGCCCCAGAAAAATGACTCCTACATGCTGTGGGATTCCTATGGGGTTTTTTTTGGTCCTCTTCTAACATCTACTTTTCCAGGTTACCAGCTCAGGACAGGAGGGGTCAGTGGATGAATGAAACCTGGTGACAGAGGGCCAGGACTTGGCAATGCCTGAATGCTGCAGGCAAGAGGGCTGCCCCTTCATAGCATTTGCCATGATTAGGATATCTTCCTGCGTGCCTGCCTTCTGCAAATCAAAACAGTCCTGAGGTGCACTGATAACAAGACAACGTTGTGGAGTGTTTATGTGCCTAGATTTGACTGTCATCAGTTACCCAATTTGGAGAGCACTCGGAACTCTTACACCCATGAAGGGCACACTGAGATTCACCTCCGTGGAGCCTGATGGGTGTATGTCTCTGATAGTCTCAACAGAGCAAAAGGACCAGATGTCCGTGGCCGTTTGAAGATTGCTATTTTGAAGGAAGGGGAGATGCATCCTCCAAGATCTCCTCCAGACCCTCCAATGTGCTCTTGGCAGTGTAAACAGGAGCTTGCTGGCTACAGAACTAGTTAATAGGGCTGAGGAGGAACACTAGGTGAACTGGGATGCCTTTCTGTCCCTTCTTGTGTTAAACTGAGCAAATGGCTTTATTTGTGTGCTAGCATGTGCTGTCTCCATTTCAGTAAGCCCTGTGCACCTGGGTACTCGGAGTCAGTACCTGTGCATAGAATCATAGAATGCTTTGCGTTGGAAGGGACCTTAAAGATCATCTAGTTCCAAGCCCCTCTGCTATGGGTGGGGACACCTTCCACTAGACCAGGTTGCTCAAAGCCCCATCCAACCAGGCCTTGAACACTTCCAGGGATGAGGCATCAACAACTTCTCTGGGCAACCTATTCCAGTGTCTCACCGTCCTCAGAGTAAAGAATTTCTTCCTAATATCTTAGCCTCCAACAGCAGAAAAAAAAGTTCAGACCCTAGGTTCTGTCACACAGTCAGTTTAATAAGGCTTGAGCTGCGTGCCTCTCAACTCTCTCAGCTTGTCCTCATAGGGGAGGTGCTCCAGCCCTCTGATATCTTTGTGGCCCTCCTCTGGACTTGCTCCAACACGTCAATGCCCTTCTTATGTTGGGGGCCCCAGGGCTGGACACAGTATTCCGAGAGGGGTCTCATGAGCGTGGAGCAGAGGGGCAGAATCCTCTTCCTCGACCTGCTGGCCATGCTTCTTTTGATGCAGCCCAGGATACAATTGGTCTTTGGGGCTTCAGGCACACATTGCCAGGTCACATTGAGCTTCTCATCCACCAACATCCCTAAGTCCTCCTCAGGGCTGCTCTCAACCCATTCTCCACGCAGCCTGTATTTGTGCTTGGGATTGCCCCATCCCACATACAGGACCTTGCACTTGGCCTTGTTGAACTTCATGAGGGCGCACCTCTCAAGTTTGTCAAGGCCCCTCTGGATGGCGTGCCTTCCCTCCACCATGTTGACTGCACCACACAGCTTAGTGTCATCAGCAAACTTGCTGAGGGTGCACTCAATACCACTGTCCATGTCACCAACAAAGATACTAAATAGTACCAGATCTACCACACCCCACTTCCCTTGTGTGCGTCTGTCATCCCTTAGCAAAAAAAGATTGATACCAAAAGACTAAAATCCACAACAGTAGTTTGCTGCAAGGTGAGATCAAGGGCAATGCATTTCTGCAGCAGAGCACATGGAACTTGATCTCAGCAGCACATATGGGCACACCTGGTTGCATTTAGGTGCGATAGGGGTGTTGAGAAATTGTTTCTTGCCAGTGGAGTGAGAGGTGCTCTGCAGCTGATGTTCCCCAAATTTTTGGCTTGCCCGTGCACATTGGACTATTGCCGTGGATTGCTGAGGTCTGTGCTGAAATTGGGGAATCTTGTGCACTTATGGTGCCAGCAGGCAAGGTGTTTGCCATGTGTCTGTCTCAGTCCCACCTGATATAAACGCTATGATGATTTCACTGTTGGAACAGGCTGAAAGGGCAAGTGTCTGCCTGCCCTGGGTGTTACGGGGACAGTTAGAGAAGTGATGACAGTGCTGAGGCGGGAAAGGGGCACTGGTTGTGCCTTCCAGTCTGTGACCTGCCAGCAGTGACTTCAGAGCTAAATTTGGGGGGGCTGATGTGATCCTGTCTTGAAACACCCTCCTTCCCAGTGGTGCCTCCATCTTGACGTGCTTTTATCTGGTCTCTAACCTCCTCTTTCAATGTGACTATGGGTTAAATAAGGAGAGAGCCACCATGTGAATGGTAACTGTTTGAAATTTTCCCATGTAGGAGCATAGGAGTTTTCAGGCAAACCTATTTCCTTCTCAGACTGTAGTGCAAAGATGCCTGAGGCAACAGAATCTCGATCTGGTGAGATCTTGCAGTCTGGCCCTGTGCTGAGCTCATGCACTGATTTGGGCCTGCCTTCCTAACATGCTGTGCTTGATTTAATCTCGGTTAGTCTTGTCTGGGGATGTGGGCTGAGCTCAGGTCGGTCTGCCTGTCCTTGGCACCTCTTCTTTCAGCTGTGCCAGCCCTGGGGGTGCCTGTGTGTGCAGGTGTTGAGGAGGAAGAAGCTCTGGCTGCAGGAGAGTAGAGGCTGAAGGGGTTTGCTTAGCATTTGTGGGCAAAGACTTTTTTTTTTTTTTTTTCACCCCACTTTTATCTGCTTCCCCAAAAGAGACCTCAAGTTGAAACCCTGAGTCTCCATATCCCGCCTTTCCTTCAAGCCTGGAGCTGAGAAGCAGCTCTTTCAGCATGGCCGCTTATTGATCCTCTCTGCAATTGTCCCTCAATGCAGAATGCTCTGCAGCGTTACTGGAGGTGAATGTGTTTGCAGAGCTTCACCCCACCACCCCACCAGCCTCACCGCTGCTGCTTCCAGCGGGTAATGCAGTCTGTACCTCCATCCAGAGCATTATGTCACCATCATGAAAGGCAGCGTGCCTGTTCCCTTTGGGGGAAGACTCGGCCTTGCCAGCTCACCCAGCTGCAATCTAGGACTGCTGTCAGCCGTCAGTTTAATATCCGACACATCCTGTGTTCAGAGAGACATATCCTGTGCTTTATTGGAGGGAGCTGACTCAAACAGGCTTCCTTTGTCTCTTATGTGTAGTGGTTTATCAAGCATATGAGTGCTGAACATTTTTTGTAATTGAATCTTCTGGGAACCCATGTTTAGCTGAACTGGCTTTCACTCAGTGCCACTGGCAAGAATACTCTGTGGGAACAGAGGCAAGCAGAAAAAGCCCCATACTTTGGAAGCACATGCAGCCAGCCAGGTTTTGATTTCCCTGAGAGGTATGAGCTCATATCTCTGTATCTGTGATTGTGCAGGCTGCCAGTCCAGTGGTTTCGCTGGGCTGTTGGTTTGCGTGTGTTCCCCTTGCCCCAGGTGGTGGGTCTGGAAACAGTTTCCGGGAGCTGCAGTCATCTGCTCCTCAGCTACCAGCTGGGCACTTCTGCTGGGCTTGTTCCCACATGGTGGTAGCAGCTCAAGTGTCACAAACCTCTTATTAGATGTGTATCTGATGGTGGTGCTGAAAAGCATTTGCCAGTAAGCCTGCTGGCTCGGATGCCATCAGGCCCTAACTACAGTCTGTTCATGTGGTAGACAGTCCAGCAGTCTGTCTTTTCTCCTCTAAGGACAACAGAAACCCTTGGGTCCTGAGAACAGGGTTTTTCCTTGCTTTTAGTGATGTGTGGCTTAGCTGTTTGGCTCCACTCCACTCATGAGTGGTTTGTCCTGATGCTACGTGCTGCTCTCCCCTCCTCCCCTGTATGTACAGCAAGAGCCAAGCTTTGCCTTGAGGCAGAGCTTCCTCTGTGCTGAGGAGGGACAGCCTTGTCGCACAGTGATGTGTTAACTCTGGTCATGCAAAAGATCTCCGTTCTTTCCTCTTTACCTCCCTTGATGTTATCCCAGTGCTAAGATACCCGTTTCTCTGCATCTTGTCCCCTTACAGTTTACCTGCCAAGCTGATCAATGGAGGGATAGCTGGGCTGATTGGAGTCACTTGTGTATTTCCCATTGACCTGGCAAAAACTCGCCTGCAGAACCAGCAGAATGGCCAGCGGATGTACACCAGCATGTGAGTACCACCTGCACGGGCAGCATTCCCTGGGGCTTTCGGCGGGGAGTCCTTCCGCCTTGTTACCTCGTTCAGGCAAGTTCAGCGTTTCTAGGAACTGAGCTGTCCATAGGAAAACCAGGGAACAGTCTTGAACCAAGCTCTGCTAGAGCAGATAAAACAAATAAAGCAGCTCTTCAGGCTGCTGAGCCCAGCAGGCAAGATCTCTGCAGAGGGCACATCTGTTTGCATCCCTTGCTTGGGAGCAGCGTGTTTGCTGCTGTCAGGGCTCGTGACTAAAACACAAGGAGCCCCGTTCAGTTCTCCGCTGGGCTACAATCAGGTGCATGAGAGAATTTCTGTTGCTTTTCTGTTTCCATTACTCCCATATTGGAGGTTGCTATCCCTTCGTTCTCTGTGTCAGTTTTAAAAAGAGGAAGAAGTCACCCATTTCCATTCTAGAGCACTGCATGCAGACCTTTTGAAGGACCACAGGTTGACACATGCTGTAGTTACCCCAGCGGTTCTATGTCCAAAAAAATCAAGTGCTGCAGGCTGTAGGAAAAGAAGACATGAATATATCCAGCCCACCAAATTCACCTGGGATTTGTGTGGCATGCTTAGGGCTTTGTATCTGCTGTGAGAAGGTACACTACACTCAGCACAAGATGCTTTATTCTAGGAAGCGGAGTCAGGCCTTGGTTTTCCAAAAGTACTGATGTCATTGAAGGAGAAGAAGGGACTGAGACTGATGATGCGTGGCCTGTCCTCCTGCCACTTTGTTCAAAAGTAGTGTTACCTGCTCCTCTGCACCGATATTTTCCTCTTTCCTGCCCAGGAGAATTTGAGACATAGTGGGAATAGGAAGGAAATGCTCTCTATGCTGATAGTTTTAGTCTCCAGGCCTCCTTGCTCTAGCTGATGACATGTAATTATGCACGAGCTTGTAGGCTCTGGCACGCTATGGCAGACTGGTGCTACCCTTGACAGTTACAGCACTTTCTGCTCCCTGTGCTGTTTGTGTGCTCAGGCATGCTGGCAGGACGTGGCCTCCTGTCTTGCCTTGTCTCTCCTTTTTGTTGTGTCGTGCTTCAGCAGCTACTGTGAATTGCTTCTCCTGCCTGAAGGCTGCTTCTGCCCCTGAGCTGACAGGGAACAGCAACAGGCATTTGGCCAGGATGAAGGATTTGTAGGCTCCCCTTGAGAGCCCATGCCAGGACACCTCATCTCTGGAGAGGAGCTCAATAAGAGAGAGGCTTTTCACCTCCAGCAGCCGAGTGCAGATCTGCTCCACAGCCAGGAGTTATGGGATGAGGTGCTGTTAATAAATACACAGAATTCCCCCTGTATATTTGGGCTGACTCCTCCTAAAAGTCTGCGACAAAGCCTGGATGTGAGTGAGTAGTGCTGGAGATGGTCCTCTGGCATTGGCAGCAGCTGTAGGGAAAGTGAGCTTGGGCTGGTGAGGATAAGAGAAAGGGTCCTTTGGGGGCTGAGGGGCCAGCAGGGACGAGGAATTAATGGGGATAACACATCCTCTAGATAACATCAGGCCATCCTGTGTCCTGCCTAAGCAAGCAAGGGAAAAGCACTAAGAGGATGCTGTTACCATGCATGGAGCATGTCTTCACAGACACCTTTATGTTAGCTAGGGATTTGGGAGGGCTTGTTCTTTGCTCACAGGTTACAAGGGCTTATTTTTCAGGAAATACTGTACACTCATTGTGGCCAGATCTTGGAGGTGTCTGTTGAACACTCAAGAAGGCAGCAAGTTCATTTCAAATTTTGGCTGTCTTGCTTTAAGACAGTATGCCTTGCTTCTGCTGAGCTTGAGACACCTTTGGCATCAGGGGACCCGTTCCCCTGAAAGAGCCAAAGATACTTTGGAGCAGCCCTGGGGGATGGAGAGAGCTGGGCTTTTGGGCTCTGCTGGCCAAGGTGTGTTATGTATAATTTTAGCTGGTTGTTGGCTCCCTTTTTCCAGGGAGAGGAAGGAGCTGACTCTGGCCTTGGTTCCATCCCACTCTGCTGCAGCTTGAGGGGCTGGGAGTGATGTGCAAGCCTTACGGTGAGACAGCAGGGCTGCGTGAGGGCAGTGGGGAGCAGCGCTTCCCCCTCCCCTCTCTGCTGCAGCTTCTTCAAAGCAGCACGGCTGGCTCAGGAAAAATGCCTCCAGCATTGCAGTGGAAGAGCTTGATGGAGGGGACAGGAGAAATGCACCCAGCGATTTCAGAGGCTTGCAAATGTGTTGAGGGGCTGTTCCCAAGAACAAGATGGGTGCATGCAAGGTGCAGGAGCTGGGGTGGGGTGTGTGAAAGACAGGGTCTCAAAAAAGGCAGGGAGTCCCAGCAGAGAGGGGAAACTCATTGCCATGACTGGCAGCAATGCAGGATGGGCTATTCACAAATAACGCAGAGTACCCTAGAACAGTCTTGACCCAAGTAGGGCCATAAGGCCCTCAAGGGAACTCTGTTTGCTTCTCTCCCACCTCAGCACTACTTCAGAGCAGAGATGAAGTTTACTCCTTGTGTTGCCAAATCTCTTAGAAACGTATTCTTGTTTTCCAGCTATGCTTCCTTTATTACTACTTAAAACAACCTTTTGTTCCTTAAGTACGTACGCATGCACGTGCACCTCTCCCTTCCCATGTGGTCATGGCAAGTACCTGTCCCTTCCCAAAGACCCTAAAGCAACCTTCAGCCAGTGCCCAGGTCCAGAGAGGGAAACTTTACCAGGGGTCTGTGCTGCATTCCCAAACTGTGCCTCTATTTGTTAGGTGTGTGTCTGTGTCTTTGAAAGGCTTTGAGCCATTCTGGCAATCTGCACAGTTTTCCCATTTGCAGTAAAAGTAGTTGAAACAGAAGAGGTGACAGTGTTACCCCTTGGAGTGGGCCTCCATGGCACCCTGCTGCCCTCTCCCCAGGGTGAGAGCTTGAGTGCTTGCTGCCTGCTATGGAACCCAATGTGTTAAAAGTAAGTGCTTTAATCTTCATAGGAGGTTACAGATGACTGAATGTTCAGGTCACCTAGTGTTTGTGTGCCTTGTGTAGAATTTCACAGAGTAAGTCAAGCAAGTCAGCACTGGGGGTTTGTCCCTCTTTAAATCCAGATCTGGAAAGGAAATAAAAACATGTGCATGGGCATATGCCTCTTAGAGCATCTCATGTGTGTTTGCTGCAGGGGACCCTGGATAAACACCCCTTGCAGTGACACTTTTACCTTTTGTGTTTCTAGAAAGCAGACAGCGCGTGTGGGGTGAGCTGAGGGTTTCAAAGCCCCTGTGAATTAGGGGCTGAAATTGGACTCGGGCCGAACAATGGTGCATTCAGTAGCTGTCACAGTTCCCTTCTCAGCTCAGGGTTTTGCTGACAGATCGTAAATGAAAACCACTCCAAGAGATTTGTTTTGTTTTTCTCTGCTGTCACTCACCTCTGAGCTCCTGTGGTTTGTCTGTCTGTTTTGTTTGCAGGTCTGACTGCCTCATTAAAACAATTCGGTCGGAAGGCTACTTTGGCATGTACAGAGGTAAGTAAAGCTGAATCAGGCACAGCGCAGCTTTTGCATTGGAAGCACTGATGCCTAAGTGGGAGGAAAAGCCCGTATTCTCTGTCCTATAAAGCAATAACCTAGCAATATCCTAAGATGCTCAAAGATTCAACTGTTCCTGAAAATAAACCCCTCCACGCTCCGCTCTCCGCCATTGAGAGTTTGAGTCCTCCCCATGGCTCTTCTGATGTTAAACCTTACCTTTTACTGAAGTTCATCTTTACTAGCAGTTTAAGTGAAGCTGCTGAACTCTGTTTTCAGGACTCTCTGTGTGTGTTTCCCAGCTTGGGCACAGTAACTTTTGTCAGTGGGGAAATAGCAAACCTCTTGAAGTGTCTTACTTTTGTGTTGATGACTGAATTTATGTCAAAGCCCACCACCAATGTGGTCAGGCCTGCTGTCTCATCTAGTTGGTAGCTTATCTCTCAAACTAGCTGTCTCTCAAGCATGCCTGAGTGCTTTGCTTAATACCCCTAAGTATTAAGAAAAGCTGCAATAAGAAAAATTGAAAAATAAACTGCCCCCAGAAAAAACTCCCTTAAGGTGGTAAGAAAAGCACAGATTGGCTTGTGGTGGAGCTTCAGCTGTTTGGTCACTGTGTGCTAACCGGCTAGAAGTCTTCTGGCTTCTTGGCTTAGGCTGTCTGTTGTAGCAGTGAGTTCCTCAGTTGATGTCATACCTTTTCTAGCTTAAACACAAAATCCTTTAAAGTTTTCAAAGATTTTGAGAAGAGAGGAAGAGGAGGCCAAATTTAGTCTTAGCAGAGGAAAATGTGGAATACCATGTTGGCTTTCAGCAGTCAAGCTGGCTTAGCTGACACTGAACTCTGGTTCATTTTATATGCTGGTATTCAATTGCCTGAATGCGCAGTTTTTATCTCGGAGACATTCAGATAGCATTCTTTGTGGCACTCATTCACTGATAAAGCCTGAGTAAAGTACTGCTTAAAGTGAGGTTTTTCAAGCTTGAATGTGGAGATGCTGGTGCCTTGCTGTTGGCAGCAGTAGCGTCTCTTGCCACTTCTACCCGTAGCTTCCAAGGAAACACAGACAATGCGGCTGGCCAGCCTGGGAGCAGGCACTGGCTGTTGAGGCAGTGTCTCTTGCCCAACTTGCCGGTGGGCGTTTCGGGGGAGTGGGGTGGATGCTGGGGATGGATTGGCTGCTTCACGCCAGCTTTCCTGGGAGCAGGCAACAAGACAAATAACGCTGAGGAACCCTGGCAAGCTCCATCTTCAATGCTAGCAGTGACGTGTTCCCCCTTTTTTCCCAGAAGCTGGCTGCTTCTGTGTTCCTAGCCAGAAACAGAGCCTGTATTAACTTTGGCTGTAAATATGCAGTGTCAGGCTGCTTGCTGGGGAGCAGAAGGAAGAAACTGTTCCTGGAAACTTAATAGGGAGACTGTAGGACCCATGAGGGCTTTCGGGAGACACAGATCAGTCCTGTAATCGTAGAGTGGTGGAGGGGGTGTGCATCTCCAGGCCACTTTTCACTCCTAAGCAGAAATCTCAAAGGGTGCAGAGGGTTTTTCATGGCTCTTGCTTTTCCCAGCCATGATAGGTCTAGTCAGCTTGGTCCATGTCCCACTAATTTTGTACCCTCTCTACAGGGAGCTGGTAGTGGCTTGAATTTACTTGTCACCTCTGACTATTAAATGGGCAGCTGTGTTTGGAGAAGGATTTTGTGAATAGCTCTAGCTCCTCGCAGAAACTCATAAATATTTCAGCATGGCCAAGGGGCAAAGGTGAGTCCTCCAAGTGCACCAATCCTGGTCTCTCTGCCTCAGTTCTGTGAACTGACATTAACAGCCCTTCCCTCCCTGTCGGGGAGAGGATGGGTGGGTAAAATACATCAAAGATTGTGAAGAATGCAAGTACTTTTCTGGGCAGAACTCGGCCTTGCGGACAGGGGAAGATGGAAGTCAGGTGGTGGGATTGGTTCCTTCTCTCTTCATCTGTCCCAGCTCCCCAGCAGAAGTTGCTATATGACTCACAAGCTCTTATTTTCAGCCTTTAAGCTGAAACTGGGAGGATTATGTGTTAATGTGCAGCTGCTGTGCCCTGTGGAGGAGTCACAAGCATGTCAGTTGTCCTTGTGGGACACTTGGCCTCTGTTGGAAGACAGAAAGGGCCTGCTTGGGTGCAGCCATTGCCACTGTGTGATTTCAAGTCTCCTTCATGCGTGAATCCAAGCTCCTCAGTGGGGACAGGAGAAACGCTTGAGCTTGGAGGATGCTTTTCTGCAAATCATCTCTTCAAGGGTGCGTGTGGGCAGACAGTCCTTGCTCTCTGAGCAGCCCATAGTGAACTGTGTGACGCATAAGGCAATCCCAACACTTCTCTCAAGCTCTTCCCTAAAAGTTACAAGGATTCTTGTGTCTGTTTGGGGCAGGAAGCAGAGGAAGTTTCTTTCCTCATGTGTTTTCCGTAACATCTAGATAGCAGCAGTGCCTCAAAGCTGGGTGGTACTGTCTAGCCCTGTCTGTGCTCAAAAGGATGACAGTGTGGTGCCTTCACACGTGATGCCAAGCAAATGAATCCATGGTGCCTGTGGGCTCCTGGACCTTATGGACACCAGTGGAAGGGGGCCTTGGAGACGTCCTCTCTCTGCTCCTTGCTACAGTCCATCCAGAAGCCAGCTGTAGATCCCAGCATGCATCCTGGAAAGTCCCACTGCTGTTTGGCAACCAGCCGTTTAGCCTAGCTGACGGGAGCCAAAGGCCTGGATCAGGCTGGGGAAGTGGCTTTTGCTCTTGATGACATTTGGAGGGTAGCTACAGTAGTGTGGCAGCCTTCCCTGGCTTCTGCTAATAATACCTCCCACGTGCACCAGTGCCGTGCTGGGGATGACTCACTCCCCCTGTTATGTAGGTTGCTGGTGAGATATATATATATAAAACCCAAGACTCAGTGAGAAGGGAGCACTTAAACGTTCAGTTGGCAAACAACTGGTTTTGCCTCTACTGGATTTCATTCTTTGTAGCGCTTCCGTAATTATTTTCAAAGTATTTTCTATTTTTTAATGATTGCAATTTATTTTTGCGTTCTATTTGTCTGTCGTTGCTTCTGGTACGTGTAGTGTTGCCTGTAGGCAAAGGTTAGCTTTAATTAGGGAAATAGTCATTGGCATAGCTAGAATTAGAGAGCTGTGAGATTTTGTAAAACAGTAGAAAATGCTGTGGAAAGCATACAGCCAGCAGCTGAAGTATCTAATGTCTCCTTCTCCGCTGAATTAAAGCTGTTATGGATTATTGAGGACAGGGATTATCCATTCTCTGCTAAGCAGCTTTACTGAAAATATCAAAGATGTAGGAGAAAACACAGGTTCATTAACTTTTCTCTTATATATAACATCTCTCTGTATATTGCGTGTTTTTACACTCTATTTGCAATTGAAGGAGCAATTGCTGTGAAAGCCTCGTAGTTCCTGGAGGAGGTCAGCATGTGGAAGCCTACTTCTCGCTTAGCTTTCATGCTTGATTGGTTTGGAATTTGTTTTCTTTCTTTCATTCAATGAACCCTTTGCACTGGTGTTAGAGTAGCGGGTTTATTCTTTCTTCTTTCCTTGTTTTTGCAAGGAAATGGTTATTCATGCTGCCTGTCAGTAGTGTACAGGTGTTTTACTTCGCGGCCATTAGGAGTGGGCTTGACATTGTTTTCAACTTGGCATTCGAGGAAACACTTCACAGGTAGCCACTTGCACTTAAAAATCAGGCTGTGTGGATTTGCTTTGTATATCTTGATATTACTGACATTAAAAGGTGGCGGTAGAGCATGAGGGTCACTTCTGTGTGGCTGCTCATCACATGCAAGAGCCATGGCCGAGGAACATGATGTGTAGGAAGCACATCAAACTGAAGCAGTGCAATCACTGGTACGCTTAAGTCTGCAAAACCCCAGGAGTGTGAGAGGGCTGCCCTGCTCCCTGGCTAGTTGATTTGGCTCCTGTAGAAGATGATGGCATTTGTTGGATGTCATGGCCAGTGTGGAATGAAGGCTTAGCTGGCTACAAGGCAGCAGTACACTGTATTCTCTGCAAAATCCGAACATGGCAGTCAGATGGGGGAAAATGTGTCCAGTCTTGGCCAGCAAAAGCTGTCTGTTTTCTTGCTGCAATTTCCCTCATGATGGAGATGTGTCCTCTGAGCAGAGAATGTGGAGCCAAGGATTCTTGTTTCCTGGTCCCAGTTGTACTGGTTCCAGAAGTCCCAGTTGCGACTTTGCTTACTAATCTGAGGAAAGTTCCTCTAAACCTATGTCTTTCCATGTCTAGTTTAGTTCTTTAATAATTTTTGGAGGAAGGGGAGTCCATCCTTGGCAAGAGAGGACTGAATTGCCTTTCTTTAGGTGTGTTGAGCCCTTATAGCTCTTGTCAACTTGTGTTCAAAACTCCTGAAAATGAACCCTGACAGATCTTCAGAGCCTAGTGGGAGCACAGGCTTCTCTGTCTGCTTCTCTTTGGGAAACAGAGATTTGGGACAGGTTGTTTAAATCTCTACAGCAAGCATAAAAACAAAAGGTATGCCCTAGTATTTGTGTTTGTCCCTGAAAAGGTCTTTGTAGGCCTTTCGCAAGTCTCAAGCAAAATTCCTCTGGATAGCTTGGAGCTCAGTATGCTTCAGTGCAGGCAGGGAGGGCTTGTGGTCATCCACTGGAGGACATCTTGAGCCATAAGATTTAAAGGGAGGAGAATATTCTGGAGCATTAATCTAATGGTGCAAAACCCAGTATGCTCAGAAGGGACTGGCTCTCCCCTCACCCCATTTATCCCAGGGCAGCTTAAAATCTGCCTCCCGGACGCTGTACTGGAATAATGCTGGTGTCCATGGCCTACAGTAGCCAAGTCAGGCAACACAGACCTTTCATTGTGGCACGCACAATACAGGGATTTACTGTTTGTTGCTCCTGACAAAAGGGCACTCTAGCGGGTGGTGGGGAAGCCAAGGTTTGTTTGCACCCCAGGTCCCCCAGCAAGCCTTGTCATGGTGCTTAGAAGGGAATTTCTGCAAGCTGTAGTTTGTGGTGGACAGAAAGCCACTTCAACGGTGGCTGTTCTGAGAGTGACACCCAGTGGTGATACACAAGGGAAGCCACTTAACTCCAGGTGTTGATCAAGAGCTGGCTGACTTCTGTACAGATGAGCCAGTTGACTTCAGCCAGCCTCCAGGTCTTTCAGTGACTCTGCGTCTTCTGGGCTGCCTGGTAAAGAAGCTGCTCTGCTTTTGGTGGTGGTGGGGCAGGGACAGTAGCAAGAAGGTGGGAGACTTTTGCTTCTCAGCATCACAAAATATTTGCAAAAGGATTGGGACTGGTTATTAATCCAACTCGTACACCTTTCTTGAAGGTCTGATTTGAATCCTTCTGGATTCGTAGGAATGCATCCTTGGATGAGAGAAGAGGATGCATGTATGCGTGGTGGGAGGTAGTAGTGAAGCTAAAGAAATTACAAAAAACATATTGTGAATGGAGTAGAAACACATCAGAGGATGTTTTAAAAAACCCAAGGTATTGGAAGGCAGAAATCCTATTAATTTCCAGTGATGTTTCTTGTTTCTAAATTCCTTTGCTTCATTGTGAGCTCTCCTTCATCAGTCCCTGGTTTTGAGCAGGAGTTACAACACATTCCTGAAAGATCCAGTTTAACAGTTCCTTTATTCTCATTCTCCAATGGACTTTTCCTCTTTTGCTTACCCAGGGGCTGCAGTGAACCTGACTCTAGTGACACCAGAAAAGGCTATCAAACTGGCAGCCAATGACTTCTTCCGGCATCACCTCTCCAAAGATGGGTGAGTAGGGGGTGCGGGCCTTTCATGTTCAACTTAAAAGACACCGGCTCTTGGGACAAGTCTGGGGAGATGTCATGGCGGAGGTGGAATGGGGTGATGTGATGACTGAAATATGAGTTGACCTTGAACAGCTCAGCTGGTTCATTCGGGCTAAGGATGTAATGTCTAAAATGGGAAGTGAAAAGTACTCCGTTGGATGATTGCTTTTTATTCAAGCTTCTAAAAATAGTCCCAGATCTAAACCAAGGTTAGCAGATCCAGAATTTGTAGGGAAAATACTTGAGAGGAACCCAATGGCACTGATCACTGCTCAAACAGCTGCTGGGAGGACCCTTGTCCTCAGTATCCTATTGGATGCTGTTATGCTCTTTCTGGCTTGAACAGATGGCAAATCAAGTTCTGTAGACCCCACACTTAGCATCCCTCTTATCCTTTTGCAGCTTGAAAATAGTTTTAGAGAGGTGGTGAATCTGAATTGACAAATTCAGTCAAATATTCAGTCAAATAAATGCTGAAGGAATAAAATTATATGTTCAGCTTGCAAGTGGCGTTTGGTTCACGTGAATTAAATGTGAGTAAAAGATGATAGCTGAGCAGTTGAGAGGGGCTGGACCCTGAATATCTAATGCTGTTTTCACCAAGGTAACTTCCCTTGCAATTTGGAGAACACTTTTGTCTCCCTTCAGACCGAGACCTTTTTCCAGAGACAGCCAGTGAAGGGCACTGTCTTCAGTCCTCAGTGACAATAGTTAGAAAACAGCCTGCTTGGGTTATGGTCTTGACTCTTCCGATCAGCAGTGACGGGGTGAAACCACACTGAAAATGCAAGGTTCTGCCACGATTACTTGCTTTAACAACTTCCCATAATGTACCACATCAGTCTCGGCTGCTGCAGATCAGTGGCTCAACAATTTCAGTGGAGATTGTGGACTGACACAGACTGAAGATCTAGTTTTTTCCATGTACCTTTTTTTTTTTTGTTCTGGAGGCTTTTAAAATAGCAGTGAACATATGTTTGTGTGACTCATTGGCTCGCAGCTGTTTGTGATTTTCTGTCTCTTCAAATAATGTCTCTTCTGCACTCTGCTCAGACGGTGGGAGGTAGTGATGTCCTCATTGCTCATCACTTCTACCGAGCCGTGGGTCTGATCCCTGCAGCAGATGACATGGCGGGCCCTGGTGTACTGCAGTAGACAGGAGCACAGCTAGCTCTTTGCCACTACCTACGAAGTGAGAGCTTAGTAGGTTGTACAGGGAGGATGAAAGGGTGCCAAGCTGCCACACCTTGTGCTACCACTGAGAGAGTGTCCCGTGGAAGAAATTAGACCAGCATTGCAACGTATTGGCGTTCTGTGAGAGCAATCACTGCTGTGATGTTTGATCCATTAAAACATGACATGCCTGTCGTTACATGTCTTGCACTAGGAGAGGTAAAGACTTCCTCATGGGACAAATGTATGTGTCTAGCTCTCAGTGCTGAGGTGGGCTTTGAGCAGGTGTTTGGCTAAGTGGGATGCAGCTGTTTCCATGAGCAGCTGAGGTCTTCACCCAGACCTCTTCCAGTTAGACTTCTGCACTCCTGGCTGATCTACACGTGATATGAATGATGTGCTGTGCTTGATTCAGAATAAAGGGTCTAGAGAGTTTTGCCAAGAGTAAGACCCTGGTCTCCTAAAACACACACTAATGGGACTGGCACTACAGCAACCTGGAGCAGGAGCGTGATGCTGCTCGGGTAGTGGGCAGCCTTTTTGTCTCAACACAAAGCATTTTTAACTCCTTTAGAGAAAAGAAAGGTTGTGCCATAGTTAAGTGACAAGAGCTAGGCAGCATGTGGAGTTGGGATCACTCATGTGATTCAGCCACCACGGGCGGCTTGGATGAATGCAATCTGGTCTGCTCTGCTTGTGAGGATAGTCAGCATGAGCTGGACAGAGAGGCAGAGCCTTGATACTGCTTGATGTATGGCATAAGGTCTTTCTAACTAGAAATGTCACTCAAAGATGCAAAGGGAAAGAAAAGTCTTGCGGGTTGGCTGTGGCTTGTTATAGGCTATGACCCTGAGATCTAGCTCGAGCGTCTGGTGCGTGCTGTGACCTCGCTTAGTGCATGGGGAGCAAGGGGTGATCGGAAAAAGCCCTGACATTACCAGTGAGGATAAGGGCCCTTAAAAACCACAAGACAACTGCTTATCATGGCTTTTCCACCGTGCTAGGGAAATCCCAGGCCTGGGGATGGAGGGGTTGTGCCTAGCTGTGCTGCAGTTGTTGCGTGCTACCTTGCCTTTGGCGGTTCACAGGGTCTTTTACCACGTGTAGCATATGTGGCGAATAGGAGTGATGGCGAGGGGGCATTTCGTTGAGTCACAAAGCTGTCTGTTCCCCAAGGGTTTGCCTTGCTCTTGCTCCCTCTTTCCAAGCCGTTAGCAGTCTGCAGGTTTCTCCCTTGAGATGCTTCTGTCCCCTCCTCCCCACTTGTCTTTGTAAGGCAGGGCAGGACTAGCAGTGCTGGAATCCAAACACCTCTCCTACCCAGGGCAAAACAGGGTACATACATGCTAGCACATTGCAAGGCTGGGCCACCTATTTCACAACTCCAGTCAAAGCCTAGGTATGAACAACAAATTAGCCTGGGGTTAGAAAGGTGGAGATTCAAGCTGCCTGGAATGTCAATGTGGTTTCATTTCTGGATATGTAATTGCAACAGTCAAGGTGTTATATAGTGTAAAGCACAACTGAGGGAGTTAAGCTCAGTGTAAGACTGGGGGCTGGTTTTTTCATGGTGAGCCACCAAGATCTTGGTTCAGCTTCACCAAAGTCATTTTTGCACAAGCTAAACTATCTGCTATACATTCATAATATGCTTTGCTCTTAGACCAGCATCCCAAGGGATGCTCTGGTGCTTTTCTGACTCAGAGCTGCAAAAGCCTTCTAGACCTGTTTGCCATTGAATGCCTTTGTTGCTAAGCTTCTAGCACTTGTCTTGCTTGAAATGTGTTGCCTGAATTGGAGATCCTTGTCTGATAAAATGTGCATGTTCTATCAGTATTTGCTGATTAGAATATGCTGAGTGTGTCCTCCGTGTGCAAGTGGAAGAAGCCTGTGTGGACCAGAGAGTGTGGCAAATCCAGCATGACCCAAAATAGCCTCAAGTTACACAACAACTTTTAGTGTATTTTTTTTTTTTTATCCTTTGAAAAACTTAGTGTTGAAATGAGCTTGCTTTTAAGCTGCTAGGAAAAAAGTGGCATAAAGCCTGTTTTCAAAAGGTCTAACTGAAAACAACACCTGCGGCGTAGGAAGCTCCTGGCTGCAAATTGGTGGAAGAGTATTTTGAGGATGTATCACTGCAGTTTTGTGCTAGACTCCCTTTTCCCTGGCTGTGCTCTTGGATGCTTCTGGAGGTAGAGTATTGCGGCAGTGGGACCTCATGCCCTTGTTGGTGCACATCTCCCTGAGTCTGGAGATGTCTGTTCCTGCAGCCCTGTCCACCCTGGGACTAGCTGAGGGGGGCACTCCTGCCCGTACAATGTTTTTCCCCTCCTTTTGATGCAGGAAGGATGTGTGCTCACAGGCTAGGGGACTTGATTTCTGCTTCTTTGCCTGTTTCTATTTTGATGTTGAAACCTTTATGACAGCTTACTGCTACAGCTTCTTGTTTCATGAGGAAACAAAACTGCGTTGGTCCTCCCAAGCTATCCTGGTTGTTTAGGAACAAGGGAGGCCTGGGTGAGTTGTGCGAGTGCTGGAAAGCCCCTTGCTATGTCATGGAGGAAACAAGGAAAACCAAGATACTGAAAAACCTGAAGGGCACCCCATGACCCTGATTGAGAAAGGCAATAAGGGTCAAGCACTCTGTGATGATTTTGGCTTGAGGGCCTCTGCAGTTCTCAGGAGAAGCAGTAAAAGAGGTGACCCACAGAAGAGTCTTCAAGTCTTCAGGCAGGTCCTTGTTCCTGTGGCACTCTGTGCTGGCTAGAAGACATGGCTGAGGAAGGTAGGATGTGAGAGAGGGGGAACTTCCAACCTTCAGGCTGCTGTAAACAGATGGGATTTTTTTTTCCCCCTCTGGATTTCTGAAGCTGGATGTGTTGAGAGACCTATAATCCTACAGCTGCTGTTGAAGTAGAGCAGAGCATGTGAGGAGTCATTAGGGCTGAGTGAAAGCACTTGAGTGTGAAGTGCACGGGTATAAAGCTAAGAAAGTGGTTTAAATTGGTAGTACATCAGCATACATTTAAAGTACGTTGTTGATTTTTTTGGTGCTCGGTGTGTGAAGCCTCTTTGGTAGATGTAAGTATTGCCTACTTTTTATGCCCTCTTTCAATTTGGGTGTTAACACTTCATGAAAAACAGTCCCTTTAAAGTGTCCTACAAGGTGTCATGTTTATCTCCAAAGTGTTAAGTGCTAGATAGCAGTTTGGCATGTATTTGCGAGGTTCTGCTGTTCATTTTTCACATTCTTGGTTGAATACTCTGCCTTGGCTGCATGTCTCATGGCTTTTATAAAAGTGATTTCTTGTTCATAAAAACTCTCTAGCGTCCCTGGATGAGTTTCCTGCTGCTCTTCTCTAAGGTGTGTTATTCCCTTACTTCTCTTGTCCTCTTTGATCTTGACCTTCATTTTGTTTTCTCTTCTGGAGCAAAGGCTGGCAATCTGCTGACTTAGCAGCCCAGAAGACCAGCACGATTGCGTCAATTATCTTTGCTGATGCCAACAAATTTTCTTCCTTTCTGCTTCCCCCTGCCTTGTAGCTTTGCTCAGAGAAGAGAAATAGCCTATTGTAATCCTGAGACAAGCAAGGCACTTTTCCTTCTCTACTATGCAGGTGGGGAGACTGGAGCTTGTCCTCCGTTGCATTCTTAGCTGATATGTCGCCCCAGGCCTGAGTCCTTAATCTTCTCTTTCAGGCTCTCCTAAAATACTTAGACCATCTCCTCTGTGGCATTTAAGTAGCTTTAAGTAGCCATTACATGGCCTGGTTCATCCTTGTGCTGCAAAATACTCATAGACAGGCTGGTAAAGTGAGGTTTTTGATTTAGGAAGGAGGGATGCTGCTGCTAGTCCTGGTACTAAGCTGCTGTGTCACCTACACTGTGCTTTGGTCTTTCTCCGGGCAGGAACACTTGTGGGCCAAGACAGCCTCTCCTGTAGTTACCCACCAGATGTCCAGACACTTCTTCGATGTAGATAATCCTCATCCAACCCACCAGGACTTGTAGGTGTAGGAATCCAGCCCTTGCCCTAGAGAAAGAGCCAGTCAAGGTCTGAAAATTTCACTGTGCCTATATTGGGATAGCTACTGGGGGGGACAGGAGGAGGGACAGGGACATGGACAGACTCTTTTATTTAGCACACAGAGGCTCAGGGAATTACAGTGGGTTGAACCTGTAGACATGAAACACCACCCAGAAAGGAAATGCACTTTCAACTGTTAATCTAGAGGGAGCTACAGATGGGCTGTTTAATCACAGAATACACCCATGAGGGTGTATTCCAGGTGCACATCTTGGGACAAAAAATGGGTTGTGTCTGTGTTCAACATGCCCAGACGTGTTGCCCTGCCCATTGTTCACTTACACAGACATTCATATTGGAAAAAAACACTTGGGATCTCCTGCCAGGGCAAACCTGATGTAATGGTGCAGGCACAGTCACCTTCCTCTTGACTTAGTCCAAACATGTAACACAGAGCTCCTGCAGCCAGAGGTAGGTTGTACCGTACCTGGAGTAACATCTGCCAGAGCAACATTTAATCTGGTGGCGTTACTTCGAGGTGGATCTGTCTCACATCAGTGCTTTTGGGTTTTTGTCCCTCATCTCCCTTTGATCTGGCACTAGAAGTGAGAGGGATCTTGTAATGGGAACTTTCTTGCTTTTGCATTTCCCAGCATCATAGGTCCAGCTTTTCTGAAGTGTGGTTGCAGTAGCTTGTTGTTCCCACGTGGAAGATCAGGGGCTGGGCTGGGTTCAGACTGATTGGCAGTTTGTGTGCACATCCCTGTGTGGCTGTGGCAGACAAGTTGTCCTCTCTTTGAAGGACAGCTCCTGTATGTTGGTCCCCTAATGCATGTCAAAGACCCACTATTTAAATTGTTTGAAAGCAGCCGAGACTGGTTTGAAACTTGGGGAACTTTCTGCAATCTGTTGGGTTGACAGACCAGAGGCAGAGGTTATTTTGTGAGTGAGGAAGGCGATGTCCAAGCTGGGGACAGTAGTCTTTCGGGTAGCAAATAGAAACACACACTTTTCTATAGATGTTTCCTTAGGTCAATGATTTCCTGTCTTTGGGAATCTTGTCATCCTTGTTCCAGAATGGCTGGTTTTGGTCCCTACCCAAGCTGTCAACTCCTACACAGTCAAGATTTTTCAGAAACTTGAAAGAAATCCTACTCTGCTCCCATGTGACATCAATATATCAGTGCTTTCAGAGATCCTAACTTTGGACTGATACATGGGTCTTGAAAAGTTCTCCATAAACCTCTGGTTCCTGCTTTTTGACTGTCTTATTTCTCAGCTCTAGTTTGAAACTGTAATTTAGGTCGAGCATGAATCTTTCCATTTGACATTGTTATTTGTCACTAATTAATTGCATGCCAGTTAAAAAAGTGTAATGACTGATTTCTGCCAGTGCAGAATTTGGGGCTATTGTGTATATGTTATATTTAACACCCTCTCGCTGCAATTAAAAAATGGTTTCTGCGTTTGTAGGACCAGATCCTTGCTGGTGTGGCAGCTTTTGAAGTTAGTTGAGATATGCTAGTTTTTAAACCACTGAGGATAAGGCCTGTGGTGCCTTCTATATTTAAACCCCTTTGTCATCTGGAGATGAACTGTTTTCAAACTCCTTTTATGTGCAGACTGGTGAGGTTTTGCAAAGTGAGTTTGACCCCCTGTGGCAAATTTTAAACCTGACAGAAGATTTGCTTGCCTTAGGCTATTTTTTTCTTGGACTGCACGCAGTTCCCAGGATACGCAAACCAAAAGCTGAAAGCTCTCATTCTAGATGCTTTTGATGTACCTGTTTGACATCTCTAAAATATACCTACACACATAAATCCTTTGCTGGGTGACACTGGCATTGCTCCGTGGAGTTCAATCAAGCCAGGCTGACTTGTTGGCTGGGATAATGGTCCACAGATGAACATGTAGGGCAAATCTGCCTGATCTTTTGAACTGAGTATCAAAGCAGTCACTCGGGATGAAAGGCTGGAGACGTACTCCAGGGCTTTTGCTGAAGTGGGAGATGCTTTCTTGTGCCGTAGAGGGGGACTGGCAGCTAGCTCCTTTGGGTGGTTTGCTTCTCCCCGCGGCTGGGCTAGGCGTTGTGTGGCCTTGCTGCTGACTGTATTGAGCTGTGCAGAGACTGGCGCTGTTTTTCAGGCCCCCCAAGAGTCACAAGTTGGCCACCTTCAGGTGTCAAGAGGGGGGACCTCTGCATTTCCACACCCTGATACCTGCCTATCTCCAGGAAATCTTGCAGCGCACACTTCAGTGCCTGTGTGGGTAACTCCATGGGAGGGATTGTTCCTTGCAGTTTCTCATCTGTGGGGGAATTTGGAAAGGGGAGACTGTGAAATGTTCCTTCCTTCAGGCTCACAGGAGAGCTCTATATTTAGTTGCTGGTAATCTCCGTTGTGGCTCTGTACCTCTAATCCCCTGCTCTGATATCCTCCCTGGAGATGAGAGGTGGAGAAATCGGCCCAGCTGACGTGGTAGGCCAGCAGGATTACAGCACATCTCCCCTCCCTTTCCTATAGGGTTGGCATTGAAACTTCTTTGCTGGCCTGCAGCACCACAGCTGTGCTCTGTGTGTGTGTGCACATACGAAACCTCCAGTAAGAAAGTGTGGCTTGGTTTTGCAAGGAAATAGGGCATATCACTGTTGGACTGCTTTTCCCATAGTGCGGGGACCTTCCTTGAGTAGGTTAAGATGAGGTATTGCTGCCGGAGCAGGGCTGGGGTGAGTAAAAATAGTGCTTGCATTTAAAACAGAAATAAGAGGAGGCTGTTTCCTTCAGGCTGTGTGACTTACATGTGCTTCCCCACCCCGCCCCTCTTTTAGAAAAGAGCAGATCAGAAGCATTGGATTTTTTTAATTAAGTCGATGTTTTCTGGTGCTGAAGGGTGAGATTTTTTACAGGTGAAGACTCATCAGTTTATGAAAATTGAGGCTTTCTGAGCATTTGCTTCCTGAGTTCCTCTTTTTAGTCTTAGCTGGGCTCTTTCATGGCTTTGGGATGGAGGGACCTATGAAGTCCTGCATTTTGTCAGGCAAGAACATACTGCTGGTAATCCCTGCCTTCTAGTGCAGAGAATGTAAAAAGCTGCAGTGCTGGGGGACCACCCCATGCCTCAGGCAGGACTGGTTTAGTGCAAAGGCTACTTTTTCAGGTTTGAAAAGGCTGGTGAGGTGAAGAAGCTCCTAACCACAGGGGAACTGTCTCCCTGACTCTCATAATCACTGTTTATTTATTTTACTTTTGTAAGAGAACTCCACAGCAGAAACTTGAATATTTTTCGCCCCTTGTTCCTTGTCCCGTGGTCTCTGTTTGTTTGTTTATGGAGATATTGATGGTGTTCAAAGGACTAGGCTGGCGGAAGGAAAGCCGGTTATCTCCCTTAATACTTGGGTCCTCCACTGCCCTCTGAAGAGATACCCTTTCTGAAGGCCGTGCCCTGACTGGGGGCAATGCCAAGCTGGAAGAGAGCTGCAGCTCTCTGCCTGGGGATGGAGATGGTTGTGTGCTCCTGTCTGGGGCCGTTCAGTCTGGGCTTGTGATTTTTTCCAAATGTTCTCTTTCTGGGGCCAAAACCAGTCTTTTCCTCCAGATCAGGTGATGCAGGCAGAGATGCCAAGCCTGGGCTATGCTGAACTGTCAAGCCTAGCATGTTCCCCCAGCCTGCCTCTCCTGTAACACCCATGGTCAGATGTGTGTCCCGAGTCCCTGCACCCAGCTGCCCCGCTGTTACTCCAGGCCACCTCCTCTGACTGACTCTGTCTCTCTTTTCTTTGGGCAGGAAAAAGCTGACGCTGCTGAGGGAGATGTTGGCGGGCTGCGGTGCAGGTACCTGCCAGGTGATTGTCACCACTCCCATGGAGATGCTCAAAATCCAGCTGCAGGATGCAGGGCGAATTGGTACGTGGGCTTCTCTTCCCTGTGCACTGAGCAGGTGGGGGGGAAAGAGCTGGGACTGGGCTGTCAAGGCAGAGGGCGAGGGAAGGAGTGGAGAAAAATCTTTCTCATGTTCTCCCAAGCCAGAGGTATATCAGGCTGTATCAGAATTTTCTCCTTGTCCGAGCTCATTTCCCCCCGCCCTTTGCTCATCTGGTTTTGCAGAGGCCCTTGCAGTTACAAAAGGTGATGATTTATTTTTTTTTCCTCAAAGCAATGGGCTTGGCAAGTGAAACAGCAAATGCTGTTGGAGAGACTCATGAGAGATGACTGAGTGGTCAGCTTGTGAGCAATTAAAACTTGTGCACCCAAGACGGGATTAGCATCCTCCAGTGCTTTTCCTGTGGTGCTTCCCCCATCTCCACGTTTTCTGATGTCTATTCTCTCTCTTTTATCCCACTGAAGCACCTCCCTAGCAGCTTCTCAAGGGGACATGTCCTTTCCAATTGACTTATTGGAAAGTCTCCCCTCTTACTCTCTGGGGTTTTTTTTGTTTTTCTCCTCCTGACAAAAGCAGCAGTTGGCTCGGCTGAAACAGTAAATAAAATTCTCCTGGTGAACTGTATTTGGAAGAGGTTTGAGGTCAGGCTGTCAGGGCTGTGGGCAGGAGCTGGTAGGCAGAGACAGGAGGGAACGCGAGCCTTTTTGCTGAAACACTGTGGGCTCTTTCTGGTGAGAACGGAGACCAGTCTTGCATGGAGACTCTGAGGGAAAGAGCTGTGTGCTGTCGCCTTAATCTCTTCCAGAGGTCAGCCGGGGGCATGGCCTCCTTTCCCAGGAGCCCTACATGACACTTCAGATACTATGTTTGTGGCCCTTCCTGGAAAATGGGCCAATTTGTCCTTTAATCTCTCCTTTGATGTGGCATTCATGAATAATCATGGATTTACTTTTTTTTTCCCCTCTCTTCACTGTTTTTAATGCAGACCTTATCCTCTTTGTACGTATTATACTAAAATGTTTGAAGGAATTAAGCCATGGTTTGAGGGTTCAGAAGAGGTTTGTGCTGCTGTGAACAGCCTGTTCTGTATATGGCAAGAGACCTGTGGTGTGCCCGTGGCAGCCAGACGATTGCCTACAGGTTGATGTGGTCTCCATCTTCTGGCCAAAGAGCAGAAATGCATCACTTTGAAAAGTCTAGGAGAAAGCAGGTTGAGTTTATAAATGTGGCTGAGGAACTCCCCAGGTTAATGGTTGCTTTCAAGGGAAGGAAGCAAAGAACAGAACTGTTGAACCTCTCTCATTTATCTTTATGTATCTTTAGTTTGTCCTACTAGGGACATAGCTGGAAGCAGGTACTGTCATCTGCTTGCTCAAGGCAGCTCCTTTTCTCCGTACCATGGAGGTTGTGCACGACAGGCTGCTCCTGCTTAGGTAAAACCAGCTGGTAGGATAGTGCTTTGGATGGCACTGTGGTGTGGCAGCAGCCAGCTCCTAGACTGGGACAAGCTGAGTTGTCTTAGGCTGAGAGAGATGGGCAGACTGGGAGCAAAAGCTTGCAGAACACCTGGCTGGCCTTAGTCTGCATGTTTTGGTGCAGCTGGAGATCTTCCTCTTCCTCCTTGTCCCGTGGCACTGGGCAGCAAGAGACTGCTGTTGAGCATCTTGCAGACCAGTGCTCTCTCTGCTCCTCCCCAGCGGCACAGAAGAAGTTGATGGCAGCACAGGCCCAGCTCTCCTCTTCCTCTGCGGTGGGGGCAGCGGAGCCAGCGGTGGAAACACGCACCACAGCAACACAGATAACAAGGGAGCTGCTGCGGAGCAAAGGCATTGCAGGACTCTACAAGGGCCTGGGAGCCACACTGCTAAGGTAGGATGATGTGGGCTTGAGCACGGGGCACTGGTGTTCCTAGTCTTGAACCTAAAGCACCAGCCATCCAGGGGATGAGCCTGCAAAGGGGGTGTTGGCATCAGGGGGTGTGGGTTTGACTTGGTTTGGTTTCTGTGCACAGGTTTTGCACATTAAAGAAGGGAAGATCAGGTAAGCAAGGGATGCTGCTTTTTCGTTCCTGGAATATTTTTTCTGCTGCTTTCTGTGGGAGGTTTTTGTCTCACCCATGGTCCGTATTTTAACACTGTAGAAAAGTCCTTGTAAGCTAGCAAAGCAAAACTGAGTCTCCAGAGTGTGAAATAGGTTCTGGCCCATGGAGCATGCTGGATGCAAGGACTGTTGCCTGCTCTGATACTCTTCACCTGGGTTTTCAGAGAGTGATTCCCCTCGAGCTTTAACAAAGGCAGAGCTAAAGCAATGCCCAGTGGGATGGGGGACAGAATATGAATCTCTTGTAATTACTGAAGTGGACCTCTGAATGTGCTGGGGTTGAGTGTTGATCAGGTGAGGCCATTACTCTGCTGGGCTGCGTGGCTCCTGTGGGCCTGTTGTCCTTTGTGCACTCAGTTTTGCCCCTGCTGAGTTTCAGCTCCTGTCTGCATTGCGACTGCAGAACTGGGATATCTGCATCGAGCTTTTGGCTGTGCTGCCAACATGTGATGCTTGCAGCCCTTCCTTTGATGCTCAGTTTGTTGGTGTCCCACTGACTTTGCTCATCCTTGTTCTTCTTTCTTCCCCTCCCTCCCTTCTCACTGCAGGGATGTCCCGTTCTCCATTGTTTACTTCCCACTGTTTGCAAATCTGAACAAGCTGGGCCAGAAAGACCCCAATGTCAAGGCTCCATTCTACGTGTCCTTCCTCTCCGGATGTGTGGCTGGCAGTACGGCGGCGGTGGCTGTCAATCCTTGTGATGGTGAGTCCCAAATAGCCTGTGTTGATGGCCTGGTGCCAAGTGGCAGGAGTCAGAGGCCCATGAGTGGGCTAGGTGAGGAGGAGGGTGACTGTGCCAGCCTCTTTGCAGCGTGAGCGCACAGGGATGTACAGGAGGTACTCTGCTGTCTGAGCTGTCTCCAGCTCAGATGATGTTTCCTTCAGCTGAGCTATACCTTTGGCTACAGCTTACACAGAGGTTTGCAGTACTTGTTAGGTAAGTCATGAAGAGGGAGTCATTCATTTTGGTCACTCTTTGCAGGAATGGTTCCGAACGTGCTCTTGAAAAGGCATGTTTCCTTGTGGAGTGGTAGTAAGCAGGCCATTTACAGTCATGGACAACCAGGGGGAGCCTCAGATCTGTGGCCTTTTCTCCTGGTCCACAGCATCTGCCCTAAATACCACCTTGGTTTCTCTGCTGTGAAAAACACCAGAAGGTAACTCAGATCTCCCTCAGTGGAGCCATGCACACGCTCCAAGGTGTGAAGAAATGTAAGAGCAGCATTGTATATTTTAGATACTTATTCCAGAAGGAGCTGAGTATTTGAAAATCAGTTCCCACTTTGCAGAAATCTCTTTGAATTTGGAAGTTGTCGTGGTTTGGCCTCAGCCGGCACAAAGAACCACGCGGCCGCTCACCCAAACCTCGCAGCAGCGAGGGAAAATTGGAATAAAAAGGCAAAAACTTGTGGGTTGAGATAAAAAGCAATTTAACAGAACAACAAAGAAAAATTGACAAAACAACAATAGTACTGGCAGAGGAATGTATAAATAGGGGTACTGTACAGACGCGCACCGACCCGACCCGGACAGTCCCTGCCTGCTCCCAAACTGGGAACTCCTCTCCCCGGCTAGCTCCCCCTAAATACTGGGAATGGCGTCACGTGGTGTGGAATACCTGTGCTGTGCCAGATATTAACCCTGTCCCTGCCGGAACCAGGACAGAAGTATTTAAAGCTCGAGTCAGCCTTGAAAACCTTGGTCATAGGAAATGGAGGGGTGTGGTTTTTGGACGGCTGTGTTTTTCTTTTACCCGTTTGTAAAGGAATGGGTTTGTTTTCTCCTGTTTTGCTGATAAATACATGAAAATGGTCTGTGTTCCTGGTGATCTCATTTTGACTGCGTTTCAAAGACGTTAATCTCAGGGTGGCTCTTTTCCACTGAAGAGTGTGCTACATTCCCAGTGCTTATCACTATCTCTCTTCTCTCTTTCTGCCCAGTGATCAAAACGCGGCTGCAGTCCTTGCAGAGAGGAGTGAATGAGGACACCTACTCAGGAATCCTGGACTGCACCAAGTAAGGCTCCTCATGAAGCAGGCCACCACATCAGATGTATGGCATCTGCTGCTGCCCACTGCCAGGCAGTCAGTGCAGCTTCTAGGCCCAACCATCAGCTTATCTGTTTCAGGTTCCCTCTGAACCTGTGCTTTTATCTATGTATCTGTATGGATACATATATAGATATATGACCAGATAGATGCCGTTCGTAGATTAGGTATATAAAAGAGAACTTCCTCTTATTTTGAGCAAGGTAAATACAGCACTTATATTTAAATGCTTCTGTCGAAAACCCCAACAGTCATAACACTGAGATTTTTATTTCCGCAAAGGGAGACAATGCTGTGGTTGTCTCTCCCAAGTCCTTGTCTGAAAACCCTACAGCGTGAAGTCTTGTATTCCTCCCGGCACCGCTCTGAACAGCAGCTGCAGGAGCACTGTCCGAGTGGGCTGTCCCCAGCTGCGCTCTTCTCTGACCCTTCACTAAACTGTGGTCTGTCTGCTTCAGAACGTGAAGGGAGTTCCAAAACACAAGCGCTCTGCTGCTGTGTTGCTCTTATAGCTGGAGTCTCTTGCCATCTGGCTGTGTCCCATACCGAGGATGGAGTTGGCCTCAACTTCTGAACAGGGGAACCTCTTGGTGCAAGCACGGGGTTGTCTTAGCTGTACATCCAGACCCAGGCAGATGCTCCTGCTCCCGGCCAGACATGGGGATGGGGCAGGTTCCTACATGGCCCTTTACAGAGCACATGGAGGGGGAGCGGATGATCTGCTGCAGAGCCAGTGCCAGGTGACAGTGCTTGCCTGGGTTTAGTCTCTGGAGGGAAGCAGAAAGCTAGAGCATGGCCAGAGGCTCTCCTGGTGTGGTGGAGGGGTGGAATGGGCACTTACCTGTCTCTGTCATTTTTCCCCAGGAAGATCTGGCAGAAGGAAGGACCCATGGCTTTCCTGAAAGGGGCATACTGCCGAGCCCTGGTCATTGCTCCTCTCTTCGGCATCGCACAAGTTGTCTACTTCATTGGCATTGCGGAATTCCTGCTGGACATGCTCCCCAAGCACCGGGCCTAGCCCTGGCATGCCTGTGTGTGGCCTCCTGCCCTCTACAGCACTGAGTTCATCCCCATGTTCATCATCTGTGTTGACTGATGTCAGAGCAACAGCACAAAGAGTTCGTGCAGGGATGCCGAGGGGACATGGTCTCCAGATAAGCAATTGCAGGGAGGGAGAGAGTCCCTTTTCTGTCTCAGTCTGGAACCTGCCCCCTCCCACTCCTTCCACGGACAACACCTAATTATGCATATTTTCTTTAATTATTTTTTTTTTTAAATTGTCATTCTTAAGGATACTAGTAAGCACAGACTGGGCTTGCAGACCCAGAAGTCTCCTCCCGTCCTTGGGGAGGAAGAGGGATGGGAAAGAAATAGCCTGAACCCTCGTGTACGTCAGTCCCCCTCTTCCTTCCTGGAGTTGTCAGCTAACTGTGGAGGAGCTGGAGGGGCAGCTGTGTCCCCTCAGACCCCCCCTCGGCTCTGCTGGCCCTGAGTCGAGAGCAGGCAGAGTGCAAAGGGGGTTCATCTCATCAGCACTGGAGGCACAACAGGGGGAAAGCTGGATCTGGCAAGTTCCTGGGCCTGGAAACCTGCACCCCTCACTTTTCCCTTTCTCAAAATCAAATTGGACTTAGATGAACTGCGTAGAGATCAGAGGAAGGGAAAGGGTATTGTTATTGTTGATTTTGTAATTATTTTTGTTTTAAAGCAAAGGGATGTCCCTCCTAACTAGGTGTCACAGGCACATCCAGGTGAGATGCAGAGATGAGATGTCTGCTCTGTAGGGAACATGTCTGTGGGATCACACAAATGTCTGAAGGTATTTCACTGCTTGCCTACAGGTAGGGGAGGGAGCGGAACTTGGGATCAAGTTATTTTTGTTCAGAGTTTTTTGGGGGGGGTTTGTTTTTGTTTTTTTTAATGCAGGGGTTGTGGGGAGATAAAACCAAACAAGAAACCAATTACATTCCTTCATCCTGCCTGCCCCTGGGGTGACAAAACAGTGACCACAGGTGTAGATTAGCTGATTATTTTTTTTTAGATTTTTTTTTTTTTTCTAGCCTGGCCCCACATGCGTGCAAGGATGTGCCTGTTTCACTTCTGCGGTGCCCAGCCTCAGGGAACCACGCTAGAAATGCTGCACCTGTGTGCTCACCTTGCAGGGTGAAAACACAAGGTCTAGTTCTGCCCTGATGTTTGACTTGGAGCATGTTTGGAGCCAGCTGGTGTTGAAGAGGCAGAGGGTTCCTGCACCCTGAGTGAGGAGCTATTTGTGTGTTCATGATTATGGGGTTGAGTCCTCTGGATCACAAAAACTTGTCATCCTGCTCTCTTCTTGAGTGGTGATCCTTGTTGGGTGGCAGGGGCAAATCCACATCTACAACCCACTCTGTCAAAGGGACACTGCCCCAGCTAACATCACTTGTTAGAGGACTTCCTCATTCAGTAGTGTCTTGGGCTGTGTAATTAATTCTAGTTTAAAATGATCTTAAGTGTGAGATTTACCAACCCAGTGTGATCTTCTCCATTATTTATTCCATTTGGTGCAATCCACCTGACTTTGGTGTTTAAATTAAACTGGTTGAATTCACTTTTCATTCCTTCTTCTTTTTGCTTTGTTCTCCAGGCGCTTGCTTGGTGTTATGTTTCAAACGTGTATTTAAATTAATTAAAAACCAAAAATCCCTGGTTTTAATGTTTAAAACCTCTGTTTCAACGTTCTTGGGTTACGTTTTTCCAAAACCTGTATGTTAAGGGCCTTCTTCCTTGATGTGTCCTTTTTCTCTTCAAAAAAGTTGTTCTGTGGCTGTTTTGTTACTTGTCACTTTGCATATGTGAATTTTCTTTTTTTCCTTAATGATTTCTCTGTGTATCTGGGAAGGAATCTGTGCAAAGATGATGATAGATGTCTGTACTGTGTGTAGTACTGTGATGCTGCTCTTGCTCTGGATTTCCCTTGGGTGGATTAAAAGAGAAAGATTTTTTTTTTTTTTTAATTTTTTTAAGGTGCCCTGTTCCTTGCTGCTTTGTAATTTACAAGGAGGGTCCCCAAAAGAAACCTTAATGATAAAAGTAGTGCTGTTTCTGCTTGCCCTTCTGCCTGCAAGGATTGCCTCCTCAAGCGGAGTGGCTTGCAGGGGGTGTAGGGTGCAGCTTTAAATTGTGGGGTTATGTTTGGAGGAAAACTTGATGCTGTGAAGGGCTGAGGCTCAGGGAAAGCTCTCTTTGTCCTTTTGGATGCTTTTAAAAATGTCTGACATAAAACAGAGTCTTCTTCCTGAAATCGCCAGCTCTTATTCCACCACCTGGGAGCAGGTGATCTGAGTGGGGCTGATTTTTATCAGCTTAGACATGCCCATGAACCAGGAGGAGATGGGGAGGTGGGAGGGGGAGCCCCCCAGGCGGGCAGGGTACCGCTGGCTAAAAAAATAAAGAGTTTAAAATGGGAGAATTCCCATCAACTTAATCATGATTAACAGAAACCTCAAAGCATTGATTGCAGTATTGAGAAATAAATGCACAGAGAAACACACCTCTGTTCCCCTCCCTGCAGCTGCCACTTGTCCCTAGGGCAGGGGACAATAGCCAGCATGGGGTCACATCTTTGTGTGTCCTTCCTGGTCCCACTCACCCCAGGCCCTTTTCAATTGTACCTTGTCCCATGTCAGCCCTGTCCCTTGTGGCTCCAGTTTGTTTGGGTTTTGTGGTGTTTACTGCTCTTAAATACATTTTGGGGGAGGTGCCATACACCCCTGTCACAGATTCAGGTGCATGGGTCAGTTTTGGATGGTGGAATTTCTAGAATGCAATGAGGAAATTTCCAAAAGACCTGGGGGAGACTTCCTACAAAGCAAAAGGGAAATTTCCTGGAAACCAGTAGGGGAATTCCTGGAAAGCAGAGGGAAATCATTCTAGAAAGCTGCAGTAAAATATCTTGGAAAACGAAGGGGAAATTTACAGCAAGACAACGTAGGAACTTCCTTGAGACCCCTAGGGGGAATTCCTCAAAAGCAAAGGGGGAAATATTCTGGAAATTTGGAGACAGCAGTGAAGGAACTTCGTAGAAGGCCAGATGGGGGATAGCCTAGAAACCAAAGGGGGAAAATTCCTAGAAAGCAAGGATGAAATTTCTGAAAAGCAAAAGTGCAATTTCTTAAGAAAGTGATATTTCATAGAGGGGAAATTTCCCAGAAAGCAAAGAATTGCTGGAAAGCAAAAGGGAAATTTCCTGGACAGGAAGAATGAGATTTCTTAGGAAATAAGTTCTTGCTTCCTGGGGAGCAACAGTCATTTTGCTTGAAAGCAACAGAGTTCCTCTAAGCAGAGAGAAGTCTCCTAGAAAGCAATGGAGGACTGTAGAAAGCAACAAGGAAATTTCCCAGGAAGCAAGGGAGAAATTTCCTGGAAAGCAATGGGAGGGAAATACCCTGCAACCTGGCAGGGAAATTTTCTGGTAAGCAATAGGGGTATTTCTTAGGAAGGAAGGGGGAAATTTCCTGCAAAAAAAAGGGCAACATCCTGGAAAGTGGTGCAAGAGTTCCTAGTAAGCAGTAGGGAGATGTTCCTGAACAGAAGGGGAAATTTCCTTGAAAGCAAGAGGCGTAGGGGGAAAGAGGCCAAACCCCCATGCCTTAGCCCTGATGACCACCCCTGTAGTCCTCAGATAATAAATTTGTAAAACTTCTGCAACTGTTGGGGGTTTTTGGTTTGTTTTACCGCTCCCCGCAGAGCTCAAATCAGCTCGAGGAAGAGCAACAAGGGCAAGTGCTTTGGGCTGCATGTGACCCACCTCATGTCGTGGTTATTCGCTAATTCTCTTCTAATTTAACGCAAAAATCTACATAGCCTGCACTACAGTGGTCTGAGGCACAGGGTGACCATTTTCTATCAGGGGTGGCTGCACCTGGGACCCGCATTACTGAAAACCAGCTGTAGGCCTGGCTGGCCACCGCTTCCCCTTTCTGGGGTGGGGGGCACGTCCTGCCACCATGCGCCGGCCACCAGGACCCCACTCCCACCTCTGCCCGCTCCCCCATTTGCTTTTGGGGTCTGGCATGGCCAGTGGGGACCCCCACAGGCTTCGTCCCTTTGCAAGGGTGGCCCCAGACCCGAAAGACAACACACGGGGATGACGCATGACCCTGCGGTTGGTTTTTCCTCCTATTTTTCCCCTTTTTTTTTTTTTTGCGTAAACCCGTGGTGCCACCACGCCGGACAGCAGCGCCAAAGATGCTCGTGATGCCCATTTTGCATGCCAAGCCGTCCCCAGATCCCGTGGAGGCAGCTGTGAGGCACAGAAACTGCCCTGCCCGCCTTCAACCCGAGAAACCAGGAGTGGGGCCAGGCCCACGGGAGCACCCTGGCTTTACTGGAAAAGGGAGTGCCAGGAAAAATGACTCCCGGATCCAGGGAGCATGCCCAGTGCCCACTGCCCTCCTGTGTTTTGCTTTTTTTTTTTTTTAACATGCCGTTAGGGTGGAAACCAAGGCAGCCTGAAAGAAGAAGGATTAAAATAAATACAATAAATAAATAAAAAGGCATGGGAGTTTCCAGCCCTGAGGCCAAGGCTGGCCCTGCGTGCCGAGGCTGCGTGGCCGGTGCACCCCGGAAAGCCCCAGTGGTGGTGGGTGCAGCTGCTTTTGGGCTGAGCCTGAGAGTTTTGGGGTGTCCGTGCCCACGCACCTGCCCTTTGCTCTTTGCAAAGCTGCGCTGTTTAATTTCGGGGTGCAGCCGTCCTGCGCCAGCGCTTTTGGGGCCACAACAGCCCGTGGGGAGCCACCCCAGCAACCAGGTCCTGGGCGTTTTGGCCCTCCCAGTTCGGGGCCTGATCCTGCCCGTCGCCCATCAAGGTCTCTATCCCGCGCTGGTGCACGGCAAGGTCCCAAACTGTATTTATTTTTTTTTAATTAGCACTAATTTGGAGAGAGGGTTGCTCCCGCAGCCAGCATCCCCCGGGAGGTGGACCGGGCCGGGGCAGAGCATCCTCCGGGGTGCATCACCAGCACCCGGCGGGGACCCGTCTGTGCGACCCGCCACCCCCCGCGGCGGGGGTGGCCGCCAGCGACACTTTCACTTTCGGAAGGATCACGTGTTTTCCAGGAAACCGGACGCGAGCGGAGGGCGCGGATAAAAGGGCCGGGCGGGAGGCAGCCGCGCCCCGCAGCGAGGTCACCCACCCGCCGCGGGTCCCGCGGGACCGGCGACCTGCGCGACACCATGGCAGCGCCGCGGAGCGAGGGGTAAGCATCCCCCGGCGTCGTCCCCCCCGCCCTCCCCCGGTCGCCGCCCCCGGGCGGCCCCGACATCCCCCCGGTGACGGCCCCGCGTCCGCAGGGAGCCCCAGAAGCTGCGGTTCGGGCCCTGGCTACTGAGTGCCGTCAGCAGCGGGAAATACCGGGGGCTTCGCTGGGTCGATCCGGACCGCAGAGTTTTCCGCGTCCCCTGGAAGCACAACTCCAGGAAGGATATCACCAGCAGCGACGTGGAGGTCTTCAGGGTGGGTGGGATGGGAGCTGACCAGCAAGGAACTCAAGGTCTTCATGGTGGGTGGGATGGGGTGTCACCAGCAGCAACCTCAGGGTCTTCATGGTGGGTGGGATGGGGTGTCACCAGCAGCGACCTCAGGGTCTTCAAGGTGGGTGGGATGGGAGCTGACCAGGGGCAAGCTCAAGGTATTCAGGGTTGGTGGGATGGGGGGATGACCAGCAGCAACTTTGAGGTCTTCAAGGTGGGTGGAACATGGGAATTGGGAGGGTGTGGGGGAGACCAGGCATCCCTGAAACCTCCATGCCTGTGGAGCCAGGGCCCCATCTTCACGCCCCCGCACTCCCCAGGCCTGGGCAGAGGCGAGTGGGCGATATGAGGGGTCCCCTGAGGACCCGGCCAAGTGGAAGACCAACTTCCGCTGTGCCCTGACGAGCACCCGCATGTTCGTGTTGCTGGAGGACCACTCCAAGTGTGGTGATGACCCACATAAGGTCTTCGCCATCACCCCAGGTGAGCTTTGCCCGATGGGGTCTGTGTTGGGGGTGGGGCAGGCTATCTCAGGGCTCCCCGCTCATGGTGCTCTCCTTCTAGCCACCTTCTGGCATGGCAAGGAGGGAGAATATGACAGCCCTGACCCTGAGGTGGACCAGCAGCTGCTGCACCAGCAGCCGCAGGTAATGGGGTTGGCGCAGCAAGTGGGGGGGTTGTCACTGCCACTACTCAGGCATGGCACCCCCATGTCCTCGGGGTGCTCTCGAGCTGCAGCCCAGCACCCGGCTGACACACAGGGCACGGTGAGGCTGGGTGCCCCCCATCCACAGCAGTAAGACCCCTTCCTGCTTCCCTTCTGCAGCTGGAGTTCACCCCCCAAGATGTGGTCCCAGAAATCATCCCCCCAGGTAGGTGCTGGTCCCCCAGTTTTTCAGGGGGAGAACCCTGGTAGGCTCAGCCAGGGCTGGTTTTGGGGTTGTGAGACCTCCCACCTGCTGTGCCCCCTCCTCAGGTACCACTGACCCTACACAGCCCCTCATGGTGGAGGACCTGCAGTGGGTGCTGCAGCAGTGCAACATCTCTGCCCGTGACCTTGGCCCCCCAGCCGCATCCTGGGCACCTGCAGGTGAGACCACTCCTGCTTGCGGGGTGCGGGGTGGGTGACGCCATGGGTGGGTGACCCCAGCCTCTTCCCACGGGTGATTTCTCTGCAGTGGACACCCCCCACCAGGACACCCTGCTCCAGCCTCACCCGGACCCTAGCCAAAACAACTGTCTCCTCCTGTCGGCGTGTCAGCAGTGGGTGCCCGTGGCACAGCAGCCCCCCTTGGGCACCTACGATCCCTCAGACCCCATGCTGCTGGAGGACCAAGGTGGGTGCTGTGGAGCAGGATCCAGCCCCCGGTGTCAAAATGCCCTAACGAGGTGGGAAGAGGGGGAGGGTGCTGCCGCCTGGCCTGCACTCCATGCCAGAGCAACCCCCTCCCCGCCGCACCCCGAATCCTGATGCCAATGCTGCCCTTCTCCTGCCGCAGGGACCATGCCACTGCCCTGCCAGCCGCCGGCGGTCACGGTTCCTGTGCTGTCCCCAGGGGAGGCAATGCTCTTCACCCCCACTGCCAGCCTGGTGCCACCGCCACCGCCACCAGAGGATAACACAGGTGAGGGTTATTATTTGTTAGTAATTATAAGCAATTATTATAATTACTAATAACAAATAGCATATATAGTTGTTATAATATATTATATAATATATTTGTTATACGATTATACAATTATTAATATTTATTAATTGGGGGGCATTTTGGGGAGGGGTGGCACTGGGGTTTGGGGAATGCTGCTGCTGATCACTGCTCAGTACAGATGGCATCAGCCCCAACCTGGACGTCAGCATCTACTACCGGGGGAAGCTCTGCCACCAGGAGGAGGTGGGGGGCAGCCAGTGCCTGCTGGTGTACCAGCCCTCCGACCCAGACGTGGCCCAGCGCCCCGGCCGCCTGGTGCGCTTCCCCAGCCCTGCCGAGCTGGCCGACCGCAAGCAGCGGCGTTTCACTGAGAAGCTGCTGGGTGGTGCGGGGCTGCAGCTGGAGCAACGTGCCAGCAAGCTCTTTGCCACACGCCTCAAGAAGTGCAAGGTCTTCTGGGCCCTGTCCCAGCAGCTGGAGGGCGTCAAGGACCCCCCGCCCAACGTGCTCTGCCGAGACCAGGAAACCCCCATCTTTGACTTCAATGAGTTTTGCACAGGTTGGCAGGCGTGTGTTGTGTGTCCATCCTCCTCTCTACCTACCTCTCCCCCTGCCATCCTGGTTTTGAGGCTCGTGGAAGCCAACTCCAGGATGTCATAAGCATCTGAACCCTCTGAGCCCCTCCATGTCCCACCGGGCTCACCCCAAAACTGAGTCCTGTCTCCCCTTGCAGAGCTAAGGGACTTCCGCAATGGCCAAAGGCAGCGGTCTCCTGACTTCACCATCTACCTCTGCTTCGGGCAGTTCTTCTCCAAGGACAAGCCCAAGGAGTCCAAGCTCATCCTGGTCAAGGTCAGGGGGCCAACACCCACCCCTGCCCCACTGCTGCCCAGGGAGGGGGAAACTCTTGAGGGCCAGGGGAGATAGGGGAGGTCTGGGTGCCTGAGGAGGGGGACCCTGGAGGTCTGTGGGTGATGGAGGTCTGGGAGCCTAAGGAGGGGGACCCTCAGGAGCTGGGGAGAAATGTGGTCTGGGTGGCTGAGGGAGGAGACCTTTGGAGGCTGGGAGAGAGACCTTTGGTGTCTGGGTGCCCAGGGAGGGGGATCTTTGGGGTCCAGGGGAGACAGAGATTTCTTGGGGTCCAGGGAGGGGGACCCTCAGGTGAGATGAGTGTCTGGATGCCAGAGGAGGGAGATCCTTGGTGTCCGGGGAAGTGGGGGGTCTGGGTGCCCGAGGAGGGAGACCCTCAGGGTCTGGGGCAGATGGGAATCTGGGTACCCAACGAGGGGACTTGGCAGGACTGAATGGCAGGGGATGGGGTGCCCTTAGAGACCAGAGGAGATGGGAGGAGGAGGCTGGGTGTCCAGGGAGCTGGGACCCTTGGGCGCTTGGGGATGGGGGGAGGGGAAGTGGGTGCCCAGGTAGGGGAACCCTTGGGGAGCAAGGGAGATATAGGGAGGCAGGTGCCTGGAGAGGGGACCCTTGGGGGCCAGGAGTCCGGGGAGGGTCACCTTGGGGGCTGGGCAGGATGGGGTGGGAGGCAGCTGCCCAGGGGTGGGGACCCTCAGGGGCTGGGGGAAATACAGAAGGTCCCGCGCCCCTCCTTCCTCTGCTCCAGGAGGACAGGACCAGGACCATGCAGGGCATTTTAGCTGCATCAGGCAGCTGACCCTAACCCTGCCCGTAACCCTGACGGTTTGCTGCCGCAGCTGGTGCCCAAGTTCTGCGAGTACTGGTACAAGCAGGTGCTGCGGGAGGGAGCCTCCTCCCTCGACAGCGACACCGTCAGCCTGCAGCTCTCCGACTCCTTCAGCCTCTTCGAGCTCATCGAGCAGTACACCATGCAGATGGACTGACCCACACCCACCTCGCTCCCCGTGGCTCCCCAGGACAGGCACCAGCCAGCGGAGGACCACTGGGCGTTGGGTGCTGTTCAAACCAGCATCCGTCTCAGGAACGCCATGGTGGGATGCCTATGGTGGGGACTTTTCCTCCTCCACTCCCCCCACCCCAAGGACAGCTTCGCTGGCCAGTGCCGAAGCTGACATGTTGCTTTTCCACTCCGTCAGCTGCTAATGTGTGTTTTCTGTAGAGTGCGGTCATTTACAGAGTTATTTTCTTATTCTAAGTTTAAATATATATGTATAGAAAGGTGTTTCCTGCTTGCTGATGTTGCTTAGACATCTGCCCCCACTCTCAGTCCAAGACCTTCACCCCCAACCCCCAAAACCTTGGGAGGGGGGTCTGTGGCCAGCCCAGCAAAGCCCCTGCTGGCAGCACCTTCACCCCCTTATATTTGTGTAAATGAGGTGACTTCCCAGGCACTAAGGGGTGCATTTATTGTTGCATTTATTTCCTCGCGTTAAGGTTGCAAACATGACTTGCAAGCAAAGCATGTTGAGGACAGCTTGGCTTTGGCTAAACAAAAATATTTCTTTCTTCGGCGAGCGCCTCCCCTCTGGCCAAGAGTCACTCACTTGAGATGTTCTGGAAAAATAAGGCCGTAACTACAATATGAAGCACCCAGAGCTCAGCTCTGAGGCACAGAGGTGATGGTATCTCAGGGAGGAGCGCGATAACCAGAGCACTGCCCAAAGATGGGGTGGCTCCTCCCCGGGCTGGGAGCAGCTGCACCCCCTCATTTCAGGAGCGAGGGGAGAGGATGAGCCTGGCCATCAGTGTTGGACCCCGGGCTACGGGAAGGGGCAGCCTCCTTACCTGCTGATTGACATGGATACTGCTGAGTCCGAAGGTGGTGGTCCCGTAGCTTGTCACATAATAGTGAGCAGAGGGCTGTGCTGGGGGCTCCTCCAGCTGCCTGGGCACTGTGGGGATGGGGCGAGGGGGGGACGACACACCATCAGACCCTCAGCTTCATGAAACCCTCAACCCTCCTCCCTCCTCTGAGCACAGTTGTGGCACAAACCCAGGACCATTGGGCTCACCTTTGGGCAGGAGCAGCTCTGCACCAAAGCAGTGCCCACACGTCCCACAGGTTTTAACATCTTCTTTTGTCCTGTGGAGGAAAAAAGCACGGAGAATTAGAAGGAGCAAGAGCTGCCCTCAGCATTTCCCATGGAAGGTGATGCCAAGGCGATGGCAGAGGCTCCCTCTTTCCAGCCTGACCTGAGGTTCTGCTGACGGTGGGATGCCTGCTGCCTTACTAGGTGCCTAAACACCTTCAGCTCTTCACGAAGCAGGGGAGATGTGAGCACCTGGCCAGAGTGGACATGATGTGCCTGAGCCCCAGAGACTCAACTTGTTCACCCTTCTTGCCATGCTTGAATTTCCCGCACAAGTAACGCCCCGTGGGACATGGGCTGCTACAGTCAGGAGAAGGCCAACATAGTGCCTGGCGAGTTTTGCAACTAATTTCACATGGCTTTCTGACCAGCCCCACCAACACTGCAGCAGCAACCACCCAGCTCCAGCCCTTGAATTGGAGAGGCGCAGCGTGTACATACATGGCGTTTGTGCCATCCATGTCTGGCCAGATGAGCTCAGCGGGACAGCCAGCCGTTCGGCAGGGGGTCTTTATGCACACATGCAGCCCTGGCCACTCCTCAGCGAGCTTCTGGACGATGAACACAACTGCCATGAGGAAGTCCCAGGCAAACCGGAAACCTTCCAGGCAAAAGGAGAACGTGTCACTTACAGCCACCCAACTGCGGCAGCCTGGGAGATGCTGTGGTGATGTATGGACCACTTCCAGTCTGCCAGGCCACAGCCAGAATGATTGGGCCAGCTCCGTTTCTCAAGTTACCCAAGGCCCATCAGCTTTCACGGGGAATTTAAAGATATTTTGAAAGAGTTCCCCAACTCGGATGGCCCTTTTACTTATTACTTGGAGACCCAGCCTGAGATTGTACTCTGCTGGGACCTTAGGGTGGATGACCCATTTCCTCCATAAAGCTGAAAACTTGACTTTCCACTTTCATGTGATTGATACCTTGGGAGGAATCCTGACCAGGTTGCTTGGAGATGGGGGAAAACTTTAATTGAACTGCTGGTTCACCCTGGCCAGACTCGGATGTGTGGCAGAGGCTTCTAGGACGCTCTGCCCAGAAGGGTGGAGGTGGCAGGGGGGAGCTAAGGAGAGACACATGGTTGGGAGTCATGAAATAAGGATCAGGGATCCTTACCTGTCCTTCCTGCTGGCTTTCTGCACCGGAACTCCAGGTAGCTGTAGGCCCTCTGGTTATTCTCTTTGATCAGCAGAGGTTTGCCATTGCATATGAGCAGGCAGGTTGCCTTGGCCACCCAGTGCGTGGAGTAGAAGGAGCAAGCTTTCACCAGAAACCTGCAAGGAGGTTGCCCACAGCTTTCACCACCCTCCTCCCTCTGTATCTCTAACACTTGGAGAAAGCCTAGCACCAGGTGAATTTGAAAAATATGAACCCAGTTTCAGCAGAAATGGAGGGCGACACCAAATGAGTACCCTGCCCTACTGAAAGCCCAAGCAGCAGGAGCAGCCTCTTAAGCCAAGAGCTGCTTCCAGAGCTGGCCATCAGATAAAACTCTGGACACAAGTTGAGAACCCCACAGGGACAGGAGACCTTCCAGAAAATGGAACAGTCCCAGTGCCTGTAGAAACTGGACCATTCTCAGGCAGGACTTGGAGACTTCTGACTGTGTGGATGGGCACAGACTAATCAAAAACCACCCCAGATGACAGGTGAACCAGAAGGACTGTGGGCCTTGCTCATGTCCAGTCAGTGAACATCAGAATGGTTCATCCAGGGCTCCACACGTCTGTGGCAGAGCTGAGAAGCTGCCCTGGTCTCCTGAGTCTCAGCCTCATGCCTCAGCTGATACGATCTCACTAGCCAAGGGTGGCTAAAAGACATACTGGCACTGCACCGACCAAACCCTGAACAACGCCACCTCATCGAGGGCTGTAAACCACTGCTTACCTCTGGAAGAAAGCCTCGGGTATTTCAGGTGAGAAGTAGGCACGGATGTGGAGGTCCTCGGAGTGATCTCCTCCCCACACCTCAGAGACTTCTTCGGTCTGGTTCAGATAGGTTGGGAACAAGTACCAGGATTCCCCTTGGCCCCGCGTTGTCTCCCACGGCTTCCCAGGCACAAACTCACTGGCGTGTGGGTTGAGCACTTCAGTGTGACGCACCTCCAGGCAGAGCTCAAAGTGCTCCAGGAGGCTGAAGAGCTTCCCTCTCCCTCCGTGAGGCCTGTGTCCCATGATTTCCTCAAAGACCTCCCACATCCCTTCTGAAGAGAGCTGGTGCTTCACCAAGGCACGCACGGCCCGGTGGCACAGCATTGCCTTTGACTTGAAGGTCCACACCCAGTTGGACCTGTCTCTGATGGTGGCATGTTCCGCGATCAGCGTGTCCACAGAGATGCTCTCGAGCTGCTGGACTAGCTGGTACCTCACAAGGAGCTGGATGGAAAGAGAAGGAGAGAAGAAGCAGCACTGAGAGGAGCTCAGCAAAGCTGCAGAGCTTGGGCCCTGCAGAGAAGACAGTCCTGATCACCACGCTGACCTTGAACATAGTTATTAGGAAGGTAGGCTGGAGAAAAACAGTGCTTTCCAGGTGCTTGATTTCCTCGTACCACACGACAAGCCCAATGCGGTGGAGGTACCGCAAGATGTCCTGGAGAAGCTCTCTGCCCAGGTTGGCCAGGTGGTCACACTGGGAGAGTTTGCTGAGCAGGTACTGGAGGTCCATCATGCCTAGAGGGAGACATGGGAGCTCAGCACACATCTCTTGGACACCAGCATTCCAAGGCAGGTGCCTTAGAGAGCCAACAAACACCAGCAATGCCCAGTGTCACCCATGCTGTCCCTGGACAAGCAGGTGGGACCAGCGCAATGCTTGGTGGCTGTGGCCCAAAATGCTTTGCCCATCCTCAGCTGTCCCATTGCTACCCTGAATCTCCCATGGTCTTGCCTTGCCTCAGTGGTGCCAACAGCCTGTTAGGACCTCAACGGACCATCTGAAAAATGAGATTAAATGGATTTTTCATTGCTTGAGAGACCAAGTTTGTTTGCAGCCAGAAAACCTCAGATCGGCAGTTAAACCTCAGATTGTCATTTAGTCTCACAGCAAGACAGGCAACAAAACCCGCCTTATCTCCAGTGAAGAAAAGCATTTGCTCCTCATCCACTACACTGGCCAGGGGAGCCAGAGATGACACTGGGTGCTGGTGGTGTTCATACCTGCTTCAGGTATGTAAGCGAGGAGCCGAGGCTGCCTGCTAAGTCACAGGAGACATGGAGAAGGGTTAGGGAGGGGTAGAGGCCATTAAATAAGTTAACGATACTTAGGTTTGGAAACCATGCAAGTGTTAAAGCTGTGGAGCTCCTTCCTGCAAGATTTTTTAATTGCTTATAAAGGCCAAAGGGGAGAAAGAACAACGTTATGGAAGGAAACAAACCAATCAATGTGGCCAGCTCAGGGTACCTCCAGCCAAAGATTGGTAGCGCCTCCTGGTGAAGACACACTTGGCCTTTTCCTATGCTTTTCCCTGGGCACCTGCCTTGGAGGCAGATACTCATAATGACAGAGCTGGGTAGTAGCAATTAATGCTCCAGCAATAACGCTGCAAGGTCTTCAGCAGTGACCCCACCACATGTGAGCAGGGTCAGAAGGTGCAGCAAGCACTGGAGAGCCTGTCCCAGCTGCAGGACAGCAAGTCCTCCCAGGAAGGTGCAGTGGGGGATGATGGACCACTCACCATGATCTGCCATCTCCTCGCTCTGTGCAATATCTACAATGGCAGCTTCCACCTGCCTGTAGACAGGCGGCAGCACTCGGACAACCTCAGGGAAGAGCTCCTCATTCTTCACATGCTCCAGAATAGTGGCCTCGAGCTTTTTGATATCATGGTGATCCGTGCAGTTGACAGCAACTAAGTTTAAGATCTGGAAGAGAGAAAACACACACCTGCCAAAAATGCATCCAGCAAAGTCTTTTAGCTTGCGAGGTAAAGGAGGGACCAAGGAGGTCACCAAGGATGGGACACACCACTGGCTCAGCTTCAGAGGGTGCTTCCTTCACACCTTTGCTCTGCAGCAGTTCCCAGAAAATCATCTGGGAATGGTAAATGCCCCCTCACACTCCTCCCCAGGCACTTGCTATAAAACCACAGGAGACGACACCCGTCACCAAGCAGGGACAAGGACACAGCAGGTCACAGCCAGGGTTTACCATGTCCACCCCTGCCCTGGGAGCAGCTGCAGTAGCAGCCTGGTTCATTGGCACTGGGTCACCAGTAGTACACCATGCTGCCACAGACAATGGGGTGACCACAGACAGCAAAGAACTACGATAATCTCAGCCCTACGGTTAACGTGCAGGTCTCCATCTCCTTCAGCCTCTCCCACTGGTCCACGTAAAACTCCAGCTCCTCACTGCCCTCCAGGTTGTTGATGAAGTGAGTGAGGTTGCTTTTTCTCTCCACCAGCATGGCCGTGATCTTGGTCATGATATCACGCCTCTTCTCCTCCACCTCCTCCTCCCGACAGCAGTCCACATGGGTTCCCACAGGAAGCACCACCGAGTTTGGAACTCGCATGGACAGATTGTTGATCCAGAACCCAACAAGGTCCTTGAAAGTCTTGTCATTAGTTTGATACCTAGGGAAGGAGAGAAAGAAAATCCTAAATTTACGTCTAACCTTCCGGATCTCCAGCCAGCTTCCACCAGCACAGGCCTGACCATGCACCCTGTGCTGTACCACAAGCTTGCTGGAGAAGGGCTCAGACCTCCTAAGCTGTCATGGGTCATATCCAAGCTCATCCTTAAAGTTTTTCATCCTTAAGTATCCCATCCTTAAACTAAGCTAGTTGAAACTACAGGGTGTAGCACAGTTTTTCCCTGCTGTGGAAGAGAGCATCCTTCTGTATGACAAATCCCTGATGCTCCCTCCACGTTCAGGGAGCACCATAAGATACAGGAGAGCTTGTAGAGGTATTTCCAAGGCAGAAAGCAAAGCCATTTAGATGGGGGTCAATTGTCCCATAAGGAGTTAGTGCTTACCTAAGCCCTCAAAACAGAGGACTTTAGTAAGGTGATGACAAACCTAGTGGCTTAATTAAAAGAGCGATCTGCAAAAAGGGAGAGAGGGAGAGCTAGCTGCTCCAGTTGTGAGAAGACCAGGCCTCAAGGTCCAGTGGAAGTGGTGTGAATCCATGCAGGGGAAAGCTTTCCCATCCCCTTTTTTTTTTCCACTCCACTTTGAAGCCAAACCAGCTCAGCACTTACATGTGGAGATTGATGACAAGGATGACAAGTGCCTGTGGGGTGATGAAGACATGGTGCGTCACGTAGTACTCCAGCTGGCCGGCAAAGTCCCAGAAGAGAAATGTAAAGTCCTCAATCTGGAACTCACTGATCTCTATCCCAACCGTTCGCTCTTCCTTGGGCACCAGTTTGGTTTGCCCTTGCTTCAGGCTTTTGCAGATGGTGGACTTCCCTGCCAGCGAGGCCCCCAGGAACATGGTCTTGACCCTTTTGTCCTCCTGCCCCGAATTATGTTGAAGCTGGTTGAAGTAATTCCGAATCTGCTGTATGCCACCAGCGCACACTTCACTGGGTGGCTCCCGGAGGGGGTTCCCATTGGCCTTGAACATTTTCAGGGATTGCCCCTGGAAGAGCTCCCTGGGGAGCTGGCGAAGGGCATTATTCTGCATGTGGAGCTCCTGTAAATGTGCCAGCTGCAGGACAGGCTCGGGGAAGGTCCGGAACAGGTTATTGGAGATGTTGAGGTACTGGAGACCTCGACAACCTGCCAGGTCCCTGGGGAGGGCACTGAGACGGTTGTTGTTCAGCCGCAAGTGTTTAAGCCTGGGCAGATGGGAAAATACCCCCTCCGGGATGACCCGGATTTGGTTCTGATTCAGCTCAAGCTTCTCTAAGCAGACCAGGCTCTGGATTTCATTGGGAAATTCCACAATCTCGTTCTTGGACAGTATTAGCTTCTTCAGGTTGCAAAGCTTAGAAATGCCAGCGATGCTCCTGAGCTTGTTCCTGTCAAGGTCAAGGCTCTCCAGCATGGGATTGCTCAGGACCGCTTCAGGAAGCACGCGCAGCCTCTGGGTAGAGAGAGTCACTTCACGCAAACTGTCCTCCTGCTCCTGACCTGGACACATGGGACAGAGCAGGTGGTTAAGAGAGACTTTCACCCTTTGGGTTGCAGACCATTTTTCCCTTGTGCTCTGCATGACTTTGGGATCATTTTGGCCAGCAAGGCAAAGCAGAGGCAAAACACAGGAGCTGGTTGAACAGCACAACCACAGCTGCTGCTTGAGCAGCTCGTGTCCTCTCAAGAGAGGAACCAAAGCCAAGGCACAAGGATCTTGGGTGGGCCTGAAGACACAGCAAGAAACATCTGCCTACCAGACATTGACCTGTACCAAGCGTCACGTTAATAGGTTTGCTCTCATTAAAGCGCTGCGAGAGCTCCAGCTGCAGATGCATCTGTCCCAAAACCAGCAGGTTTCTAATCCCAGCAGCAGGCTGGCAGGGCAGATCGGATATCAGAAAGTGACCTGCTCTCCAAATATCTCGCCCAGCTTCCCCTCAGCTCTCGACCACAGCTAGGGAAATGTGTTGATGCCAAGACTAGCAAGTTCAGACACTTCCTCTCTCACATCCTCCCCCCGTTCCAGCTGCACGCTGCAATTTCCCACAGAGATGCTTCCAGCCCTGGGATACTGGGGAATAACACAAGGGTAGTGGGGTCCCCTCCAGGACAGGGTGCACGAGAAGGCACTGGGTGATGGCCGAGAACATGCCCAAAAGGAGGGTGTTCAGAGCAGAGAGGTTGGCAGACGTTTACCAGGGGGGTGTGGGATGGGGGTCACACGATACCAGAACAAAACACAACCAGATTTGCTTTCTCTCATTTCACTTCCTCACCAGATGACGCGAGTGCGGCATCCCCTTGCGCAAGGCGCCCTGCTCAGGACTGTCATCAGTTCTCAGCATCACAACCTAAACCTGGGACGTGCAACAAGCCCAGCAGGAAAGCAAGTTTTCACCCTCTCCCAAACACGCGGTGCCTCCTCCAGCGCCACCAGCGAGACAAGTCAAAGGCTCCCACCCCTGCTCTGAAGCAGAGCAGCAAAGAGCTGGGGCAGCTACTCACAGGCTCTGGGCTGGGTCATGGCCTTGCAGTGAGGCACTGGCTGGATCCTGCTGGTCGCTCAGCCGCCTCCTTTCGTTTCCTAGTCTTCTCTCCCCGCCTCCCCAAGCTCTGCCCAGGAACCCCACCCTCTCTTTCTCCATTCATCCTCAGAGCAGCTCCCAACAACCCAAGCACCTCTGGTTGATTACCAGGGTCACCGACAAGACGAAGAGCAGCTTCTCCATCAACTTCTAAGAGCAGTGTCTTTGCTAAAGGAGCTTTTGGTGTTACCACTGTTGCAGAGCGGGGAAAGGACACTAACAAGAGGTTACACTACTACCAAACTACTGCACATGTTGAATAAATAAGATTTCTTCCCTTTAACAGGTGGCAGCATCTGATGCAAGAGGATCAATCAGAAAGAAGAAAAAAAAAAAAAGCAAGTAGGATACACGTATGCTAGAAAAACTGTTTTCTAGAACATGCCAGAAGAGGCATTTTTAGGTTTGTTTCTCATTGCTTCTCCCAAGGGGTAGCTTACAATTTGATGGGATTTGTTTTTAAGAGTAGACAGAATGCAAGAAGCAGTATTCTTGTGCACGTAACTTCACAGGAAAGCATGTGCAGAAGGTATCATTTTCGGCCTTATTGCTCCTCCAGGCAATGGCAGGTGCAGAGGTAACTGAAATTTAAGTGTCTTTACACTACATGCATTCCTCGTATCTTGCAACAGGATCTGTTATCTTTACTGCTAGTTCAAGGCTAACACCAAGAATTTAAAGCAGTGAATCAGTCAGAGAACAAAACAGATTGACATTGTCTTCATGGTCAACAGTGTAGTTGCTTCTATTATTTGGTCAGGCTTTGTTTTTCACACCACCTACCCTTTTTTCACTGACGTGGGCAGGTTATTCCAGAATTGTTCCTCTGATACATCCAAAGGCATCCACTTTCCAGCCTAAGTGTATTTGCAACTAGATCACATTCTCTTGTTCTTATGCCAACAGTACCATCAATGTCTCTGAACTTTATTTTGTCAGAAAAAAAACACCCCAAACAAAAAACCCCAAACAAACTATCAGCAGTGTTTGTATTTACAACCCCACACCCATCTGCTAGGTATATATTCAAGCTAAAAGTTTAGCTTTAAAACTAAAGCTTCTCTTCCAGCTATTCTTTTGCACTCTTAGCCTTTGTTCCAAAATCTTCAAAGAAAGCACGAAGTTATCAATCTCTTATACTCAGGCTGCACAGCAAACAAGTAGAGCCAAGGAACATCAACTCCAAAATGCTCAGGGCTCATCCATCAACACGATGAATGATGCGAGTGAAGCATTTTGCCAGTCCAGACAGTACAGGTATAAGGGCTTGTTTTGTTTAAATAAAATAAAATATAAAAAAAAAAGTCCCCAAACCAGCTACTTGGAACCACAGCCAAAATTTCTTATGATCAAAATCAGAGTTCACTGAAAAATTAGGAATGCCAGCAAGGGATCAAAGGTCTTGCTATTTGTAAGTTTTCCTATGCTCATGAGGGGAATAATAATAAAAAAAAAAGCTGCAGTTACTTGCTTTATAAAATTAATCCCGGAAAGCCTGTTTTCTCTTTGAGGACAAGCAGCAAGACTGCCCTTGAAGAAGGCAGTTTCCAAGTGCACTCTAACAGGTTAGGAAAGCCCTCAAGTAAGAAACGTTGCTGCTGTCAGGTCCAACAGGCCACGTACACTCAGTTCCCACGGAAGGGAAAGCCAGTTTCTACATCATAACTTACTGGTTTTCTCTGCAGCTTCCCTGTTAAATGTCTTCTCCCTAACACCATTAGATGGGGAATGATGCTTTTTTTGTCAGGTTCAAGGGTGCAGAATATATTTGTAAGTGACTGTATTTCAGATGGTCACTTAAAAGATTGTTTGCTCTGCAGTACATGCAGACAAGGAGTGCTTTTAAAGAAAGCAAGGCGAAGTCAGGAGGTGTGTTGGACTCCTCTGCTTCTTGATAGCACACCCAGTCCTCCTGCAGAGGAGGAGGAACAATTGCTTATCCAACTCCAACCCTCTTCTGGAAACACAGCATTCCTTACACAAAAGCCAAGCATGCAGGTTTATGGAAAACAGCCAGGGCAAGAGGCAGCTGTGACACAAACAAATGACACCTGCTGTAGGACTAAAACCATTCAAAATAACTTTATAAATTCTGTCACATTTCTGCTTTTGTACATCAGTTCAACCTTATTCCTCCAGCCTGTTACTCAAAATTCACAATGCTTGCTTTTTGTTTCTTTTTTTTCCTGAAAGGCAGACACAAAACCAGCCATCAGTGCATTATTTACAGAAGTGCAACACAGTCTCCCACCCTAAAATTAAACTTTTCACTAACAAGATACTTCCAACAGAACGTAAATAAACACCACGGCTTGAGCAGTGTTTCTGAAGTCAGTTTATAAAGGTTAGCTCATTTCTGCAATCCCCAAATGACAGAGTAAGTAAAGCTTCGCTCACCATCAAATGGGCTAAAAATACAACATTTCAAGTATTAAATCAGAAGTTTCTAAAGACAATCCATATTTCGATAAATAAACACAAGGGAAACAGTATACAGCTCTCAATATACTGTATATGAAAAGTGGTGTCCAGTTTCAAACTTTTAGCAAGACAGGTGCACAGCCCAAAAATATAATCAAAGTAACCCTGAAAACTATAGCAATCCGGGAGTCCCAAACATTAATCTCTTCTGTGTTTCCCCTCGAATTACTCTGCTGGTCTGAGGCATTTGATTGTTATTTAGTTCTACATCTGTAGGTAATCCAAAAAAAAAAACCGACCCCTGTTCATTCCCATACGGAAACAATTCAAAAGAAGGTTCCACAGATAAATCTTTTTATAATCTTTCTTATTTTCAATGAAATGCAACTGCAGATCTATTATTCCCTCTGGCACAGTGTTCACAGCCAGAGTAAGTTCAGTCCAAGTCATGCTGGTTGTGGCATGCTCTCAGTTTTCCACTTCACGTGTGTCTTCACTATCAGATTTCTTATGTTTCCTCATATGTTTGTATTTTTCCACATATGCCTTCACCAGATTAGCTACCTTCATGGGGTTGATCTCTCCACTTTTGCTGTGGCAGATCTACAAGGGATTAGAAAAAGGCATTTGGTCAAGTAACAGTATTAACAGCAGTTCAGACAGGCAACAGACAGATGGCAAAGCAGTCCTAAGCTTTCCAGGCAAACTGATTCCTGCACAGACCCTCGAGTCTCATAGCAGGATGCATAATGCAGAAAACTCAACAAGGGTAAGAGTAGTATTTTACTTCAAGCATTACAGAAATGGCCCAGGGCTTATCTACTGAGCACCAGCTGAATCCAGAAGCATCTCTGAAAGCAGAATTATTCATTTTTACTACAGGCTTTTCCGTCCAGCCAGTTTTACACAACACATGGTAATCACGGAAGTGCTGATTTCCTGTTTTTTCCAATGATTTTGAGGAAGTGATGATCAGATTAAAAGAATCTGGCAGTTTTGAGGGCCTGTTTTCAGAGATGGGAGAAAGAGAACAGAACCTACCAAGAACTGTATTGGTGTTCAGAGAAGAGTTTACAGTGACTTCAACAGCAATTGGTGTTGCTCAGCTCTCCTACAAACCACACCTGAGGTTCACATGGGTCACACAGAAAACGTGAAATTGCACACATTATCTCAGGCATTTTGATTTATGATGGAATTTCTCAGTGATAGCAAGAACGCAGAGCAGGGACAGAATACAGTTCTCCAGGGTATCACTGAACTGCCTTGACCACAAGAGCATTACTTGCTCTCACAAGACAACATTTACCTGCTGATCAGGCCTTTTTTAGCCACACTCTGGACAGCATTAAGATTTGAGACAAAAGTCAACATCAAGCAATTTGCAAGGCCCTCTTCCAAAGTTCAGGGACACCACAGACACTCAAGGAATTAATGCACAAAAATATTTTCTCACTTTATCACAAACAGCTTGCCAATTCTGGCCGAAGTTCTTAATGAGAGATCTGACCATTCTCACCCAAGGCACGTACCATGCAACGTTTCAGCTCAGGCAGCTGAAGCTTAGCAATGTTCTGGACCAGTGAAAACACAACCTTCTAAAAGGAACAGTCTGACAGCTTTCAGGAGCACCAGTCAGTCCTGGGTAAAGCAACTACTGCTTCATCACAAGACTGCAGAGTATGATTCAGAGTCCAAAGATCTGCTAATCAGTTACAGCAACGTAACTGCTGAAGCCGGGAAGTACAATCCATAAGTACGCTTATTTAACGATCTGCGCAGCTCCTCCTCTCTACAGTGACATGCACTGTCACCTTACCTTTTGCACTGCTTTCCGAAGAATGTTCTTGTACTCCTCCTTTGTAATCTCCCTCTTCTGGTAAAAAGGTTTAATAGCAAGTTTCACTTCTTCCACAGCCCTTTCCTGCATGTGAAGCTTCTTCATGTACTGCACAGCAAAGAGAAATTCACTACCTTTTGCTATCTTCAGAATGGTCTCTGAATCTATTTTTCTTAGAAATGCTCTAACAATGAAAATGCTCATTTCACAATTTCAGCAACCCAATTAAGAGCTAGCCCCAAAGTGATTTCCTTTACTGTAAACTGCAGTCTTGAAACAACCTGTTTGTGCTATGAGGAACCCTTGCTTTACGTAACATTTATTCTATGTCTTACAGAATGTGTTTTAAGCAAGTGACTACAACATCCACTTATTAATTTTGGTCTCCTCCTTCCCTTCCAACAGCTCTGAAGTAAACATACACCCATCAAAAGGCATCAGATTCTAAAAGCAGCACGTCATAGCTGCAAATACAAAGCTTCAGGTAGCTCTAAACACATTCCAAAAACTGTAGATTTCCCTATAAATTAAGGATGACATGACATTAGAACATACTCTAACAAAACAAGTTCATAAAAAGTGCTGCTCATAAATGGTGGTTTGGTGGGAAAAGTATCTTACTATTTTATGGCAAAAAATAAAATAATTGGCTAAGAAGTTTTTGTTCTTGTGTTAACATCCACTACGCTTAGAGCAAATGGTCTGTACAGCAAACCCAAAACAACCAAGGGACTAGCACTGCAAAATCTCCAAAGTATTTCACTATCTCTGCATTTTCAGCACTAATAAGCAACAAGGTACAGTCCTACCTCTCTAGAGGACTATTACGAGAATCGAAATTACTTTCAAAGCTGTAGGGGAAAGGAGAAGAGCCGGCATTTAGAGAATTAGGAGATTTCAGCTTCTGGGAAGTCCCTTACATTCATGCAAGAAAGTTTCACAACTTTAAGAATGTATTTTAGATGCTTTAATCCCTCTCTGTCTTACTGCGATGAAGCCGTAGAAAGTGGAACCACCAAGCGGAGTAAATCCCAATCAAAAGGATTGCCTGCCACTCCTGGGTTCATATAGTCAATTACCAAAAACAACAGTGACAACAGGGGCTGAGAAAACACAGTAGAGAGTTAAGCCCCCCCAATTTTAAAAGTTCAAATAAACAGCTCATTAATTTTATGCATTTGCTACTTGATAGCATTCACTCACTTCCTCGTTTTTTGTTTTATCCACTGGAGGTTTGGGTGCTTTGAGCTTTTCTTCTGCATTGCCAACAGAAGCAGTCTGGATTCCTGGTTCAGATGCAGTAGCCAGGCTGCCTGGCTCCGGAGTCAGGTTCTGTCCTGCCATGCAGCCGAGCACTGGAAGACTACCCTGCATGATAAACTGAACCGTGGGCTGGCTGACAGGGGCGTAGGGGGGAAGGCTCGAGGGCAGAGGTGGCGTCAAAGGTATGTTTTGACAGTACACCTGTGAAACAGATATAATTTTAATAAATATTTGTACTTACAAGAGAGAGCATGCGATCAGGATTTTCAGAGCACCTTTTATCCACTCAAACAGACAAGTAATTATTAGCTTAAATCAGGGAGGCTAACAACCCAGCCCCGAACTAGGTCCCTGAGCACATGGAGTTAGCACCAGACCCACTCACTTTTTAACTGGTGGGCCGCACAGACTGACAACAAGGACCGATACCACCAGGCCAATTTTTTTTTTTTTTTTTTTTTTTACAGCCTGATCACAATCAGCAAGAAGCTCACAGCTTCTCAAACAGCACCATCTTTCCACAAGTTACTGCTGAAAACAGAAGCTGCATGTATAGAGCAGAATTAAAAGAAAATGTGCTTCTTCAACTATAATGACCACTTGAGAGATTAAATGATTAGAAGACTGCTGAAGTGTATGGGCTATATGAAATGTACCACACGCAGAGGAAGGCAAACTCTGCCATGAGAGAAGGGTGTTGCACAACGAGGGCACAGATGAGGTGGGATGCCTTCCATGACACTTGGGTGCTGGAAGAGGAACCAACCTGAGAGGAATCTAGATCAGGAAACATAGGCTCAGGAATCATATAATTGGTTGGAGGAGGCTCATTTAACTGCACCTGATTTAACGTTTGGTTCAAGTCCTCTGCTTTCCAGGGCCCTTCTTTTGCTCGCTGAAGTTTGTAAAACGGCATCCCTAGGTTCCCCAAGAGAAGGAAAAGAAAACATTTAAGAACAAAATAAACCTAATGGGTCAAAGATTCAAAGCCAATTATATTTTTAAAAATCAAAATAAAAAGGATCTAACAACAAAGCAAGCTATAAAAGGATTTTGTTTAGCAGTCATCAGAATTTTAAGGCTCCTGATAATAGAGGACTTATCATCCCCTTGAGCAATTGCTTTTCACTGGGTTTCCATGAGAGTAACCAACAAGAACCACACAAGCAACTCTGTCAACACACATAGCACAGGGTCCCAAGCCAAACTGTTTCTAGCAGCTTTGGCTTAGCAAAGCTCACAGAAGCGAGCTACAGAGACTTGTCAAGCTCCTCAGTTCCAAGAAATATTTATAAATTCTGAAGGCAAACCAAACATTCTAGTTAACTGCAGAAAGGGTGGAACGTGGGCTGCCAGTTCAGAGATCAGGCTGCAATACGCGCTTCACGGCCGAGCAAGCTACCGCTGGCTAGCTGAGCTGTGCTGACAGCTTGTCCTCTCTGATTCATTAATACAACTCACCTCAGGATTTTAACAAGTGCAAAATGCCAGCTCTCAGGATTGGAAACCACAGGATCACCCCAGCTCAGATGACAGAGCTCTTGCACCACAACCAGTTTTAGCCAGGTGCTGAAACCCTAAGCCTTATACAGCCTGCTTCAACTGCTGTTTGTTTTACAAAAGAGAGACTTACTTGGAGCTTTTCCAGCTGACAATGTGCCGCTTTCTTCCTCTTGAAGATTCCAGGTAACTCTTTTCACTGGTGCTTTTGATTTCAACGCAGGACCCTGAGGTACCTCCAGTTCAGGCTTACTGAAATTACTGGTTTCCTCATTTGACACAAGGCACTCATCTTTAACCTCCTTCACAAAATCTGTTATTTTGGATGAACTTTGAATTGGTGCAGCCTCAGCTGGAGCGTGCATGATAACCTCCTTCTTTGGGGATGGCTCCATTAGAGATGGACATAATGCAGTATTTTCTATTTTAACTGTAATCTCAAGGTTTGTATTGCTACAGCTACCAAGCACTGCTGGATCACTATTCCTTATCAATTCTGTTTCAGCAAATGAATCCACATTGCCTATTGGAACACAAATGTTTGTGATCTCTGGCAAAGGGAATGCAGTTTCACTGGTCACTTCCTCGCAGATGGGCTCTACCTTTATAGTTTCTTGAGCCTCTCTCAGTTGAACTGGGGCCACAGCCTGTACTTCCTCAAGTTTGACATTTGGTTGGATGGTTATGGAAAGCTCTTCTAGCACTAGATCCTCCTTTGGATCTTGTTTGAAGGAATGGGGTTGCTCCAGACACTTGGACACATTTTCAACTGAAGGCTTTTGATCCTTTTCTGGTGGAGGAGGAAGAGAAGTCTCTTTTGATCTGTGTTTTCTTTCTTTGGAATGTGATCTTGATCGCATTCTTTTTTCCTTTGATTTGCTACTTTTGTGCTCCCGAGATCGAGATGCAGACCGCGACCGAGACCTCCACTTTCTCCTCTCTCGAGACCTAGATCTCGATCTCTTTCTGTCCCTGGATCTCAAGCTACTATCTTTATCATACCTCTCATAGCTTTTGTCTCTCCTGTGTTTCCGCCTTTTAGTCCTCTCAATGCTATTTGACCGAGAACGTTCCCTCCGTCTTGATCTTGATCGAGATCGTCTTTTCTTTTTCCTATTTTCATAAAACTCAGAAGTACTTCCAGGACTACCTGAACGTGACCTCGATTTCCTTTTCTCCCTCGACCAAGAAGTTTTGGCCTTTTTATCCTTGGTTTTATCCTTCATTTTCTTTTTTTTAGATGGTTCGTGACTGCTGGAACGGTCAGTAGACGATCTCCTGCGTTTCAATGTGTGTGTTTTGCTATGCTCTTCTCCACCTGACCACGAGGTAGATCTGGAGCTTCGGTCCCTTGAGTGTCTATCTCTAGACCCTGATCTGGATCTCTTACGCTCTTTGACAAGTGCCTTTTTCCTTTTCATCTTCTTCTTGCTTCGGGAGCTGGAGTTCGAACAGGATCTGGAACGCGATCGCCGCTCTGTTTGTTCTACCTTTTGGACTTTCTGTTGCCCTTCATTCTTTGAGGGACTATCCGGCTCTACTTTCACACTAATATTAGGTCTAATCAATTCTTCAGCATTAAAGAACACATTAGGGCCCTCTCTGCTTTCCTCCTTTAAACACTCTGCATTAGAACTTTGCTTAACAGCAGATGAAGTGCAAGGACTGCTTAGAAAGTCTTCATCATCCATATTGTCTCGTTCCTCTGTATCAGAGATCTGTTCTACAATCCTGCTTTCTACCGTCACGTCATCATGAGACTCCGTGTTACTAGATGGTACGTCAGAGTCAGCCCCAGATCCAAATATATTTTCTACCAGGTAGGGGGTAAAACGACGGACAGTTTGAAATGTTTGAACTTTTGGATTTTCAATGGAAATAGTCCTGGTAATATTAGTTAGCGGGATCCCTGAGCCGAGCCTTTCAGGACTGCTGCTTGCCGAACTCGAGTCCGATCCTGTTGGCTCGAAGGGATCATATATTTCACTTTTAACCTGCTTTTTCTTAACTGAGAAAAGAGACGAAGAACTGTCTTTCTGTTGCACTTTGTCGTCCACAGGGCGGAAGGTGTTACAAAATCCTGGGTTAGACAGTCTGCTGGGATGCCCTGTATTTCCAGGAATATTGATTTTAAAACTCTCGAAAGAGCTTGGGCCTTTGCTCCTCGAAGTGCCCAGTAGTGATGAACTGCTATACACGCCTGTATTGGTAGAAAAAGACACTCCACTTGTACGCGTTTGTTGCTGAGATTCCTTGGCATTTGACTTCTGACTTTCTACCTTGCCAACCCTTCCCGGCTGATTAGTGCTCTCTTTGCCAGTCAGCTGGGTTATACAGGAGCTGGGGATGTCACAGCTTTGGCTTCCTGTGGGTTTCGGCTCCACCTGCTTGCCGCTGGTTTCCTTTTTAATCTTTGGTATCCTGGGAAGCTCAAAGATGTCAATTCTCTTGGAAGGTGGTTTTAACGGCTGCCTCACAGTTACAGCTTTTGAGCCAGAATTCAAGTTACAGCTCAAAGGCTTTGAAGATGAGTCACTGGGTGCAAAGTTTTTAGAGTTTCCATTAACTCTGGGCATTTCATCTAACTTGGAGCCATGCCTGCTCAAAGTAGCTATATTCTGAGTCTGAACAGACCTGGGTGTCATTGAATACTCTGATTTTACAGTTGCCTTTTCTAATGTAGTCTGTGTAGGGTTTGCTGCAGGCTCAATCCTGCTCAGTGAGGGTGAAGGGGATGAAAACAAGCTTGAGAAGGAGAGTCCAGTGCGAGTACTCAGCCCAGAGGAAACTGAAGGTCCAGCAATGGAGCTGCTTGCTGTTGTCCCTGAGTGCACTGTACTTGGTTGGGCGCCAATTCCTGAACCATCATCCACTCTCAAGTCATTCGCTGATGTTCTATGAAGTGGAGCTATGGCATACAAGCAGACAATTAAGCTTTTCAGTACATACCTAGACAATTCCCCCCGACATTAAAAGAAGTGCTGAGCTAATTAGTTTAAATTCCACTTTGGTTTGCAGACATACCACAAAGTAATAAGGCAGTCCAATAGTTCTTTTGGTCACATGCTCAATGTTTAATGCCAGACAACTGCATCTTTGAGGTAAACACTAATGCTTAGGAAATAAATTATTCTGTTCTGTGAAAATCACCAGGCTTATGTTTATTATCTTGTAGTTGCTGATTGATAACAATTACTGTAACAGAGAATGCTACAGGTACTTATTTTAAGAATAAAGCTCTAAGTTTCAATTTGAAGAGAATCCTTCCAAATAGTACCATGCCAAAGACACAGATGAAGATGCTAGTACATATTCTAGAGCTCGATTTTTGAAAAGATACTTCTTGCCAAGGTCCTCATCACTGCTCTTCAAACTGAAGTACAGTTCACAGGCATGGCAGCAATGCATGACGAATGCCAGAAGAATTGGGTACTAAGATATCTCTGCCCTATCCAGTCCTCCATTTTTTACAACAAGCCATGAATCTACAGTGCAGTACTTCTGAAAGAAGAAAACTACCTATTAAAACCCAAATCCTTCAGTAGCATCTCTCGGCAATTAAAACGGAGACGAGTAAGACAATTTCAGAGCATATATAAGAATCCTATTAGACAGATTACTGCTGGCAACTACTGAATCTATCCTACGTACTCAAATGCTCAATGAGAGTATCCCTATGTTTGAAGCTACGCAGCCTGTAGGACGAGGGCAGACATGGATGAAACAAAGAGGCTAATTGCACTATGAAGTGACAAACCCTTACCTGCCTTCTTGGCCGTCAGTGAACCATCTCTGTTGATGACCACATCCGAACTACTCATCATGAGAATGCTCTGTCCAGACAGGATACTTCCCAACAGATCAGGCACAGGGGCAGCTTCTGCTTCTTGATCAGGACTCAAGGCAGGTACACTGCTTCTGCATGTTTCAGAGGGGTTATATTTCCTTTACTCTTACAGCACTTGTTCTATACACACACATTACATTAAAAAGAAACCAAAATCAAGGGCATAAAGAGAGGTCAGCCAGGGAAGTTCACTTGTAGTTTTGGCTTCACTAGAGTCATTCAGCCCCCATCTCTCTCTGACAAACAGAACGTGAAGCTTTTACTGACTTCCTACAGGAACACCACAGGATAGGAGAGCGTGTGATCATACCAGAGACCTTTGGTAAGAGAATGCTTTTAGTATTATTTCAGAGTGGTGCTCACTGTGTTCTGTATCAAGATTGACTTTCCAGTGCATTTAAGATACGTTTTTGAAGCATAAACCATTGCTCAGCACGTCAGAGATATTTTCATCCCAGCTGCCTCTCTTCCCTCCACCAAATCACCATCACAAATGTATTCCTTGGGCCTACAATGCTATCTAAAAAACTTGATGCAGCTTGAACCGGTGTTTAGCACCGGTCAGAATACACATAGGTGCCTACTGGTAGGGTATCTAAGAGCACGGGATAAGAGAAATTACACAGAAAACCAACAACAATGCTCCCACACATGGGACAACATGAACACTCCTCTTTATCCATTACTCAATCTTATTAAAACGGTTTAACTATAAGTTGTGGCACAGAGTCTAGTTGGAGGTCCATAACAAGCAGTGTTCCCCAGGGGTCAGTACTGGGTCCAGTCCTGTTCAGTCAAGGGCCTGGATGAGGGGACAGAGTGTACCAACAGCAAGTTCGCTGATGACACAGAACTGGGAGGGGTGGCTGACACACCAGAAGGCTGTGCTGCCATTCACTGTGACCTGGACAGGCTGGAGAGTTGGTCAGAGAGAAACCTAATGAAATTCAACAAAGGCAAGTGTAGGGTCCTGCACCTGGGGAGGAATAACCCCACGCACCAGTACAGGTAGGGGGTTGACCTGCTGGAAAGCAGCTCTGCAGAGATGGACCTGGGAGTGCTGGTGGACAACAGGATGACCATGAGGCAGCAATGTGCCCTTGTGGCCAAGAAGGCCAATGGCATCCTGGGGTGCATCAAGAAGAGTGTGGCAAGCAGGTTGAGAGAGGCCATCCTCCCCCTCTACTCTGCCCTGGTGAGGCCACATCTGGAGTACTGTGTCCAGTTCTGGGCTCCCCAGTTCAAGAAGGACAGGGAACTGCTGGAGAGGGCGCAGCAAAGTGCCGCAAAGATGATTAAGGGGCTGGAACATCTTTCTTATGAGGAAGGGCTGAGCGACTTGGGTGTCTTTAGTCCGCAGAAGAGAAGACTGAGGGGGGATCATATCAATGCTTTTAAGTACTTCAAGGGAGGGTGTGAGGAGCAGGGGGCCAGTCTTTTTTCAGTGGTGCCCAGTGACAGGACAAAAGGTAATGAGTGCAAACTTGAGCATAGGAAGTTCCATCTGAGGAGGAACTTCTTGACTTTGACGATGGAAGAGCACTGGAACAGGCTGCCCAGAGAGGGGGTAGACTCCCCAACTCTGGAGACATTCAAAACCTGCCTGGACACCATCCTGTGCAACCTGCTCTAAGTCAACCTGCTCTGGCAGGGGGGTGGGACTAGATCTCCAGAGGTCCTTTTCCAAACCCTGTGATTCTCTGTTTTTGAAATATGGACTGAAAAGGTTTGAGAGTTTTTGGTATTGGGGTGTGGCTTTTTTGCTTTTCTTTCTTTGCTCTTGTGCTGGTGGGATTCTGGGGCTTGTGTCTGGGTTAAAAAAAAAAAAAACCACAAAACAAACAACCAACAAAACACCCCAAAAAGCCAACTTCAAAAGGAATCAATAGACCCAGCTCTTCAAGAGTGCTACACTTCATTTCTGTATGACAACAAAGCAAACTTTCCAAACATAATGTACACCAAAAACCTGTAATAACATACAATACAAAGATGAGATGGGGAGGCTAAAAGAATTGACCATCCAGGCTAGACCAGGAAACTCACTGTAGGCCAGGCAAATCAAGCCTTTAGAAATACTGAATTTCAGCTAAACAGTTGTACCTCCTAAACAATGTGCTACTCAGTTAACTCAGAGGACATGGAAAGCCTCCTGAAAGGCTTCCTTCAGGACTGAGATGGGAAAGGTAGACAAATATTCCAAGTTATCATAGAAATACACTATCTTAATCCTGAGAAACCAACCTTCACCATGCCATGCCAGATGCATTAGAGGACATCCATGTAAACGTCTCACAGCTTTAATCATTCAAGCTGAGCTCCCTCCATTTCTCCTAGTCTTCAGCTCCCTCAGCCTTGCAGTGTTCTGTGACTCAGTTGGTACCTGCCTCAGTCATTTTCCCCATCCCTTTTCTTCTCATCATGCTCCTGCTCCCTGTGTCCTACCCCTCTGCACTCTACACCCCAGTTCTGAAACCCCCCTGTGGCTGCCAGTGGGAGGCACCCAGTAACGCTCCCCGGCAGGCACAGGGGCACACAATTTGCACACACAGAGACATCTGTCACACAGCAAAGCAACTGTTAAATTGCAGGATCAGACAAGAGAGTTTTCTCAATTTCCTGAGCTGCAACAAATGGCAAAGGAATTGGGTGAGGAGGGTACATCCCTCATCTCCTCCTCTGCATATGCAATTAGATTCCCCAGCCTTCCCACATAGGCAAGTGGTTTTATTAAACATTCAGGAGACTGGGGTTTAAAACACACTAATGGGGGTTACTAAACAATCCCAAAACAGGAAGAGCCAGATTAGGGTGGAAATACCTATCTGAAGCTTCAGTGCAATAGTTAGAGCTATTGTGAAAGAATAAGTGTGTATCCTTCGACATAAAAAAAGAATTCTTGCATAAAACACCGTGGTTGTTTATCTACACATGTGCAGGCACGCATGCACACAAGCACACTTTTAAAATACGGTAAAAAGAGTTAAACCAGGATGATCACCCAGTTTGCTCTTTCGTTAGGGTCATTAGATAATTAAGAAAAATAAATTAAAACAAATAACTTGATGGATTTTTACCTGGGAAGTCCCACAGAAATAGGTCTAGCTACGGGACGGTGAGACCTCAGCGCTGACTGGGAGAGAACTCTCCTTTTGGCACTCACTGGTGAACCTGGATTTGCTGGAACATCTTCATTACTATGGGTAAAGCACAAACACAAACCCTGAAATTATCTGAATGTTCTTCATGTCAAATAGACAAAGTAGATAATACAACTAGGACAGATATGGTTAGGGAATATTGGTTGTTTTATTATGGTACATTAAAAAAAGATTTATGCAATACAGTTATTTTCTGTGGCTACATAAATGGAACAGCGTAACTCAGCCAGCAGAGATTCAAACGTAGATTTTTATTTTTAAAATATTAAACGGGTAATTTCCTTTTACGAAAGGATCAAGAAGACTAGTTCAGTGGAAGATTAAATTTCACCAACAACAATTTCAGATGTCCCTTTCCCAAAATCCAAAGCTTAAGAGTGACACAAACTATGGGATAGTAAGACTCCTCCTGAATTTAAAGTGTCTGGAAAAGTGAAGATGGGGAAGAGAGAAACATGGAAGATTCCACAGGTCCATTTAATTCTATGTGAAGTCATTGTTTACTGTACACCAAATACACTATCTTCACTTTAGATAACTAAATAGCAAATGACTGATTAGGATCTGACTCCTTCAGATTCTAGCCTTTGAATAACCCCATAGATCTTATTAAAGGTTTCACAAGGCTTCTTTAAAGAAGCCTGACTCTTTAAGAGGTCAGCAAGTCGGCCAAGAAGGAAAAAAAGAACAGGCCAATGTGTTATTATGAGCTGCGTATCCAAAGCTGTCTTCAGGCACAAGATCTACACTCCGCAAAAAGTCACATGTACAAACAACCCAACACTTGTGAAATTATCAGGTCCTTGATCATAACCCAGCGATATCTCACCTTTCATAAGGATCCAACTCATATGGATCTCCAAAGACAGACAGAGAAGCTGCACCGATATCTGCTCTCATCAAACCAAGTGAGGGCTCCATTGGTTTGTACATGGAAGGAAGCGAGGCCCCACGCACAGGTTTACTAAGACCAAGAGTTCTTGCAATACGCGAGCGAGTAGTAACCTCGTTTTTCACCTGGACAGATAAAGAGATCAGGTTATTTGTATGTTAAGGCAGGTATATACCCTGGGTATAAAGCCCCGAATTCTTAGGCTAAGTACAGACATCAGGTTACTACCATCACTAGCAGAAGTGGTGTGCGTTTATTCTCTATATTTGTTTTAAAGCATTTATTAAACTTCTAACTATGGCCTATACGTCACTTCATACAGTGACTGCACGTATCAGATTTAAGCGACCAGGTAAGGTTCTAAAAATCTTTAATAGCATCATTCAAAATTCTCAATTCCTTATTAAAGGCTTGAGGGACAGTTCTGGCTGTAGGATGTAAACTCTAGTTAAGGTAGCTGAGGACAAAAGTCAAGCTGGTGCAGAGTACTCATTATAGTTCACGTGAGAACACAACTGAAAGATTTTGAGAGCCCTTACAGCTGATAAACTGAGTTTGCAACAATAGAGACACAAACATCCACAGACTATTAAAAAGAATAGGCGGTGGTAATTTTAACTGAGCTTGCATCAGTACCAAGTAAACACTACAGCTGAATGGCAAGGCATAACACAAAGCTTGCAGGATGTGCTTTACAGTGTAACAGGGTTTGTCAGAAAAGCCAGCAGGCCTGCTTGGAGGTTTCAACATACAGCATCTTTCTGGAGCACACTGGACACATCCTGCACATACTCCTACCAGAATAAAATTATCTGCTATCATTATAAGATAGTATTTTTTCCCCCCATCGAATCCCACATTATAGTGCTTTTACAGGTAGCTGAAGAATAACAGGTATTGACACTGGCAGGAACTCACATGTGATCTTACTCTCATCTTTTTCCCCCTTCTCTTCTTTATCAGCCTCTTGCGTCTCTTCAGCTGTATCCCTGAACTCTTCTTCCCAGCAGAAGATTTTGTCTGAGTTCTTTTTTTGCCTCCTACTTTCTTCCTCCTACCTGATGGGACAGAAGACAACCGAGTATCTGGCTAAGTGCTAGCACTGCATTATACCCTGTAATCCCCTTTTCACTCCCCCATGGCACACAAAGCAGCTCAGAGAGACCTACAGTGGGCTGCAACCGTATAAAACAGCAGGGCAGAAAAAGTGAAATCATTAGGATTTATTTAAAAGCAACCTTCAAGACACTTCTGGGCAGAGGCAGTATGGGGAAAGAAGATAATGCATGTGGTATACTTCTGCAGCTGCAGAGGGATGGCAGCATACAGCTGATCTAGAGTATTTTGTTTGATTCAGGCTTATCTTCCCAATGCTTTTATTCTTGCAGATAGGAACCGCAGAAGGTATCCCATGCCCTTACCTGTTTTTCTTTTCTGCCTAGATGGAGCCCGCGGTGTAAGAGGATGCTGGTAGATGGCTGTGTTTAGGCCTGCTACGACTGCCTCTATTGTTTCATCCAGAAGAGAGGACATGAGGTACCTTGGCACGTGCTGCATGGAGGATTAGAAGTTACAGTATTCAGGTATCTAAATGTCAGCAACAAGTTAGTTCTAAAAGCATTTGATGAAAAATGAATTTCAGATTTGAATGAGAAGCACTTTTGTCACCAAGCTGCCAGTTAAGCCATTATGCCACCTTTCTTACCTATTGACTGCCATATTTAAGGAGAACATGACCTTGCTCTTCAACCTCCCTCAGTACTACAAGTCACAGCTACCCTAACCTCTGACTCTTTAAATGAGAACATTCCCCAAGATTGACATTTCCTCAGCTAAAAAGTTCACTTAAGAATTTTCCCAAATCCACCTAACTGACCTCTGGCTCATCACACAGCAAAATGAGATGAGCTAAAACTGAAAAGCCAACACAGAACAGGTGCCCTGTCTTAAATTCCTCATTCTTTAGGTCAGATTTACCTAATGCTGTCAAACATGTCCAGAAGCAACATTTCAAACACACACCCAAGGGAATTCAATGAAGTGGTAGGCGTGAGTCCCCCTCAAGAGCATTACTTCATTGCTGTGAACAGGGTCTGCTCCTACAAGGTTCAAATTCCTCCTCCTCTCTGTACTCAAGGGTCAACCACATTGAAACAAACACATTTTAAGTGTATGGATTCTGAACTGCCAGCCTCAGAACATGAATTTAAAGCTTCCTTGCTAGGCAAACATAGCACAGGTTTGTTTCTTCTTGTGGCTAGAAAGATGCTAAGAGCAGGTTTCTCTCAATAGCTACGTTACATTGGCCATACCCACATCAACCATATACCTAAAATGTCATAGAATCATCGAATGGTTTGGGTTGGAAGGATCTTTAAAGGTCATCTAGTCCAACCTCCCTGCCATGGGCAGGGACATCTTCCCTATCTCCTCTCCTTTCGTCAAGCAATGCAATGTAATTTCACCAGACTTCTCTGTTACTGTCACTAAGGCATGCTCCTGTATTTTTTCAGTAACTATTTTACTGAGCTATTTTTATTAGAACACCATTGTTTTAAGTATCATGAGTGCCAATAAATACCACACAAGGTTCTCTGATTTAGAAGAAAACAGGATGGAGTAAGGAAAGCCTAAACATATCCTCCTGTTCTGGAGATACTCAAAACCCACCTGGATGCATTCCTGTCCAATCTGCTTTGGCAGTGGGTTTGGACTAGATGATCTCCAAAAGGTCCCTTCTAACCCTTACCATTCTGTGATTCTGCAATTTATTTCTCTAGAAGGACGTGAAATACTCTAACTACCATTAGTTTAGATACCTAGAGAACAACAGATGAATTACAAAACAAACTGCCTCCCTGAACACTAAAGCTTTACAAGGATCTGAAATCAGCATCTCTCTAGGCTTTGAGGACAACAGCTTACACGTTCCTTAACCAGTGGAATTAAGCTTCAGTCAACTCCAGGTATGAGCTAGAATAACAGGCACTTTTATTCAGAGTCAACTGACCGACTTGAAGAAATACTTAAGTTTTATCTACTCTTCCCTTCTCCCTCTTATCTACATTTTCCTATCTTTGGGGAAAAAAATGACTTAATGCAATCAAACCCAAAATGGCATGTTATTGTCAGAAGAAACCGAATTTATTTCCATAGAATCACAGAGTAATTCCGGTTGGACAGGATCTTGAGGTGCCCCTTAGAAGGGTCCGACCTTTCTGTTCACTGGCCAACACTAAATTCAAACCAGTTTGGCTAGCTCTTTCTTCAGGCAGGTACTGAATGCCACCAAAGACAGAGATTTCAAAAACTGTCCAAGCAACCTATTCCCATGGTTGATGATCCTCAGGGGAAAAACAATGTCCCTTATGTCAAGTCAGATCCTCCTCTTCCTTTCAAAAGTTGCAGAATTTCACGTATTTCTAGCAAATTGAAAAGCAGTGTTAATGAAGAACCAATTAACATATCACTGGTCCCACAGAGGTTATTTACAGGCTCTGCTTCCACACTAAGTCACCATATGCTCCTGTGCAATTTAAGGCTTTTTCTAGCAAGTGACAGGTAGAGTGCTTTGGCTAAAGCTAGAGGACAAAGCAGGCAGGAGATCCCCAAGTTTGAAAGTTCTCAGTTTGCAGCATACTAATTGTTACCTAAAGCATCGTTATTTTCCCAGCCAACAGAAACATCCAGAAACATCTCAGCTGCAGTCATCTTCAGTAAACAGTTCAATGAGTAAAGGATTTGAGGGACCTTGGGTATTGGGGATACTTTCTTGCATACATTCTCTGGTACCTGTAAATGTGGTTGAACTCACACTGCCACATCACTGAGGACACTAGCACCTGGGTTTTTTCTCTTCAATAAGAGGCTGATTTTCACAAACACAAAAACCTTAAAAATACTAATTTTTTCTCTTCAATTTGGCTGAAGGTGGCCAACAGGTTCTACTGTTACAGGAAAGGGGATAGGAGGACAAACAAACAAATACACAAATGTCAAATAAACATGCCCTGTTGCAGCAAAAAAGCATGCTAAAACACCCCAGAAGCGGTGCACAAACTTTGCATTAACTGGGAATAAAAGATACAATTTTGCTCACAGTTGAGGTGATAAAAATGCAGATTAAGAGAGGAAGCTACCACAGATTTCAAAATAGAGCATCTTGGGTCATGTGCTGCACTCAATTTGCACATGTCCTACATCTTAATTTAAAAGAACTCCACAACTACTAACCACTGTGCTATGAACAGTCAACATAGAGAGCTGAGCTACTTAAGGGGGAACTTATTTCAACTCTTCCACAAGGTTCTGCCAGAGGCTCATTAGCAAATACTCCTAAATACCTGAATTTGTTGTGCTGTTGTTATCCTGTTTCTGTTCACTGTTGCCCTAACTCGTTCGCTCTGACGAGTTCTGGCTATAGCTCGGGTTCGGACGTGAGGACGCAGCCTACTGGTGGTAGGAATAACATCAGCCACAAGGGCAGCAACCTCTTCTTCACTGACATGATCTGTATCTTGAAATAAAAGGTACCCAGGTCACTTGTCTTTCTACAGTGAAAGCATTTCAAGAATTTTGGACAAAACAAACAAACCAACCAACCACCAAACAATAGCATTCCCTTTTTTAAACCAACCACCTCCAAAGGCAGGCACTGTCCTCGCAAAAGGAAATGACCACAGACAGCACTACTTCAGACTGTTACACAGAAAGACAATTTTCTAGGTAACAGAAATTGCTGCTACCTTGGCAATCTGAGGTCAGGTTACTAATAAATTCTTTCCAATGGAATACAATGCAGTTGCACTACAGCACTGTGCTTGCCTCAGGAAGGTTAAAAAATACTTATCAGAAGCAGCTCCTCTGGTTGTAACTGCAGATGAACATCTTAATAAACAAGATTCTCTTATCAGTCAAGAGTTCAAGTCAACTCTTTAGGTTCAAGAGACAATGCCTATCAAAACAATTATTTAAAACAGATAAAACTAGAGGTTAAACATCTCTTCAAAACAGCACATGCTTCACATTATCTAAGTCAGAAGAAAAATATTTACTTTGACTAGATACCACAAAACCCTTACCTGCAGCAGCACTGACATCCATGGGGGTACAGGCTGGACAGAACCATTCGTCTACAGGGACTTCACTCAGAGGTGGATTAAGGCATTCCATGTGATACCTTGAGGAAAGAAAAGGGAAAAAAAGTAAAATAAAAATTAAACAATATGCTCTCTACCAAGGGAAGATAGTATTTTACCTCTAACCACATGCTACACAAGGTGGACACATTTTCTTAAGCTTGAAAATACGGTCTATGCAGCATTTGCTCCTACCAATGTCCAAAGAAACAATGCTACCTGATAGTTATACAAGGGTCTTCCATTCTAGATGGTATTTTGATTACTTTAGGCTCAAAATGCTCAGAAAAGTGAGTGCTTTTCCCTCACTGGGTGCTGTATTGCTTGCCATTTGAACCCAAGCTGCAAGAAATGTGCAGACCCAAAACTGGTGCTGGCAAAGAGAAGGGAGAGAAGTATTGAAATGCTGGGGATCTCTCGCCAGCAATCAGGAAACAACACCAGTTTCCTGCAAACCAACATAGTATTAATGTTACTGGTACGTATGAACATTTTATTTCGCATGACTAGACACAGGTCAGCTGCAATGCCTTGTTATGTTACATAAAAGCATTGCATCCCACGTATAACTGGCATCATTAAGATAACTGGCGATAAGGATTTCTGTGTGACTGCACAAACTAGGTTGCAGAGCATTGGTCAGTCACTGGATTCATACAGTTCCGTGCAGGACTGCAGACTAACCACACTGACTTCCAAACACCATTCCACTGAGAACCCTGTTCTTCCTTATGAAATCTCAAAGGGAAAAAAAAAGAGAGCATGATGCTCCCTTAGGTAGGCCTTTTGAAGTGTTCTCTACTCAACAGGCTGAACAGCTAGACTAAACAGTCTCACCAACCACTTACAGAGAAGCTACCCAGGAAAGACTTTCAACATTACCCAACTTGGGTTCCGTAATTCGTTCAATTCCATTTTCAGCAATTAAAACCCAACCAAAGTGACATGTGTTATTAGCACAGAATTTTTGAAGCAACTCACGTTCAAGCTACACGGCTAAAAAAAAATTAAAACAGATTTCCCAAGGAAATGAGATGCTTCCCATGAAAACCAAGTGCTTAGACCAAGTTCCCTAGGCAAGGAACGTAAGGAGACCACAGCCTTCAAGTAAAAGCTTCAGTTTCAAATTAGCAACATTTCTATGACCAGCTTCATTCTTTTTCTAAAAGCGTACATTCCTGATGTAGTACAACATTTTAACTTGAAAATAAGTAAAGGAAAGAGAGGGGAGCTCTCTGTTTCACCTTCCAATGCCAAAGTTCACTGTCTAATAATGTATCTCAGTGCCTGGTCATAGAGTAAGGAAAGGGAAGGAACATCCATCAGATGCTCTAATCCCATTTTATAGCAATACAAAAAACCCACAGAGACTACAGCTGTTAATCTACCTTTCACCCATCACCCCAAATTCAGATCGTGTCTTTCAAACCTGTTCGCAGCCAAGTTGTAATAAACTCAATTTACAGCTAAACTGTCAAACCTGCCAATATTATGTCTATACTAAAATAGAGTAATTGTCAATAAAAAATGGAATATCATGTGCTGCTTGCATGAAAAAGTACAGCTTAGCAGATGAGATTTTACACTCTTTCAGAAGATGAAGTTGAAAAATTACATCTGCAATAAATCATTACTAAAAAATTAGAGTAGCAAAGTATTTTACTTCCCTGGGAAAGAAGAGTTCATTCTCCAACTGCCAGCTACCAGGAATGAGATCATTTCCCCAAAGTAGTATTCTTAGGTTCAAGCCAAAGTCATAACAAAAGTACTTGTAGCAAGAACTTGACTAACTCTGGGAGTTCTGAAGTCAAGTTATGACTCACTTGACAAGCAAAGACTTTCAACCCTAAAACTTTGAACGCTGGAGAATCCATTGCAACAGCTATTTAGAGTCCCCTGGATATGGAAAGAATCTCATCACACAGAAAATCATCATAACAAAACTTAATGCCAGATCTTAAAGAAGAATAAGGTGATAGTTGTTTTACTAAAAATTTGAAGTAAATTAATTTTACTCACACTTATTCTCTCAGGTTCATTGACTTGCACTCTTGTACCCACCCACCCACAAGCACAAAGACTCTGTGCCCAAGCAGCCTGGGCAGGAATATTTGTGTGCAACGCAGAGGGCAATAGACAGTGGCCAACAAGTCCTCAACACATCACTCTGGCTCTGTGACTGGCAGCAAAAAACTGATTTTAGACTTCTTTCTTATACCTTTAAGAATTAATGGATGCTTTTGGGGACCTTCTGCCTCATTATTTAGTCTCAGTCCTCACAAACAGTAAGAAAAATGAGATCTATGAAATTAAGGAATTTTGGTCATGGACGTAGCCCTGTTCTTCATCTTCTTTACATCCATCTCTATATCAGTTTTAATCTCTTCTTGCTACTCTGTAACCCGAATGAAGTCACACATTAATGTGTGACACCATTAATGCAGTTAACCCTTTTTCTACTGCTCGTTCAAGTGTCTAGACATGTGTACTTGCTACTAAAGACTGCAAGTTCTTTCTTCAGAAAGTGCTTCCAGAAGTGCCAACTCTAAAAGTCAAGCATTTTCTAAAGAACTTGTTTTAGAAAATAAGATTAAAAAAAATAAATCAAAACCTGTATCGGACTTGGAAAAAAAAATTAAGAAAAAAAAATTAGAGGAACTATTGAGGGACCACAAAGGCAAATCTGAAGCAATACCCTGACTTCAGATAAGGCTTATGAAAGTTCAAAAAGAACTGAAAGACATGACTTTAGATAAGACCTATGAAACACTGGTTTTGGACAAGTACTTTAAACTCAGTGTTCCGAAGACATGCTTAACAATACTTAGAGTTCCTGATTTTGTCTCTTCTCCAGAAGATGAATCAGTGTATATAACACTACAGAACACAAAGACAAAACTAGACTTACCAGACATCTAGTTAGATTGCTAGAAGTCATTTTTGAAGGATTATTTTACATATTCATTGCAAGCAAGTATCTCTCTTTATTCAGTGGGTAACTTGTGACATCAAACTGACAATGCTGTAAGACTGATTAAACAGTGTAAGAGCTTTAAATTCTAGCAGAAGACTATAGGCCGAAAGTTGTGTTGAAGTACCTTGATGCCTCTACTTAAACACTTATTTTATTAATCAAGGAGGGGGAAAAAAAAGAACATTAGGCAGAGAAAGTAGTAAGCAAGAGCAAGGGAATCATTTAATAGATGTGGCTATAAAGAAAAGACTGCAAAATTTCACAAAGCTGTGAATCTTCAGCACTTCTTCCACACAGCACTAATCCCCAGTCAAGCTGCGTCAAGTCATGCACCCTCTCAAGGAGACATAAAGAATATATGTTTTCCACCCTCCATACACCTAGATGTTGCATGGATGAGCACAAACATCTTCATCACTCGAAGGTATGGTCACCCGTTTTAGTGATCTGCAGCACTGATGTGGGTAGGACTCTCCACTCATATGCTGCTATATGACCAGAAAAGGATCCATCACATCCTGTGGATGTCTGCACTATAAGCACATGGATACAAGTCTGGCCACACGATGAGCCTGAAGAGAGCAGCAAAGCACCGCCTACAAACCAGACAGTGCCTGTGGACCAAACACTGGCCAGTCCTGCCGTGCCACCAGCAATCACGCAGATGCTACGGTGCTACCTTCCTTACCCTGCATCACAGCCATCACAGAGCAGCAGGCGATCTTCTCGGTCGCTTCTGCCACACACCTCGCAGAAAGTTGGATCATCCCCTCCATCATCATTCTGAGTTATCGTGTTCTCAACAGGAATCTAAATAAAAGAGGGGTTCACATTTTATGCAGAATGTGGCACTTTTTAAAATGCACTGTCACATTAACAGTACCTGCAGCAACCCCTGAAAGTGAACGAACCAAAATGGCTGTCACATACCATATATTATAACAGCACTTGCAGTATGTGGGGCATTTTCCCCATGGACAGGGTTATCAATACAGAACAGCTTAGAGTCAAATGTCAATTATGCAAAAGAGAGACTTATGACAACCACCCTTTTTTGGAATCAGAAGCGATGTCACACTTCAATCTGCACACAATACTGCAGGAAACACAATTAAAGAAGAAAAACAGTAAAAATTCCTTAAAAGGCAATCTCAAAATAGGAAAGAAAGAATTCATCCAGATACCAAATATCAAATAAAAAAGCTAGAATTGAAAACTTTTAAATAGCTGTTTTGTGGCAACTGGCCTTGTTGTTTGCTACAGTAGAAAGCTTACCTTGTTTAAGATTTTACCACCAAAACGTGCCCGAATATTAATGTAATTAAAGAGGATTCGATCCACTGGACAGGAGTTTGCATTCTAGAAAAATAAAAAATCCCCATACAGTTAATAAGCACACCTCTTCATTCAGTTTATAAAAAGGAAAATTTCAATTATTAATGTAATAAGCATTAAAGTAATGTAGTACTTATTGTAACAGCTATTGGTCTTGACTTATATCCGACTTATCTGGTTTACAACCAACCTATTGTATCAGAGAAAACGTGTTTTTAGAAAAGCATTTATTATGCCCATGTCATTTAATTATTATTCAACTGCCAAAGCAACATCGAAGTTCATCCAAAGATTCCCCTGAAGTAGCGCTCGTGTTTTAGGGTATTTTCTCTTGTTTGGACAAATGAGCAACTGCAAGCGGCTTAAAAAATATATTCAGTAAGAATTACTTTTTTTTTTAATTTAATTACCAGTAGTACTGCTGCATGCACAGTAAGTTTTTTTGTAATTCTCACCCTGGATTATGATTATGGGAACTACACAGTTAGGTGGCAAGGAACTCTGACTGCAAACTGAATTCAGAGCAAACTGCTGTCAGTATTCTTTTATATCTTTTCTGCATTTAAATGCTCACTGTCACAACAGACTCCCATCCAATGGCCACAACACAGAATTCAACAAGAGATAAAGATAGATATACTGAGAAATATAAACACACACAGAGAAAAGCAGTATTACTGGTGTCTCGACTCGAAAAAAAAAGACTTTAAATTGATGACATTACAGCTTTCAAAGAACAGAACAGATCAGGACGGGTACAAGAAAAACAGATCCACACTTCGGAAACATGAATCCTGTCAAACAGAGCAGTTACCCAAGTCTGCGTAAAAAAGAAGCTTAAGAAGGCAAATATAAATATTACAGTGTTTTGTTGTCATTACAGCAGAAAAGCATGATCAGAGGGGAGAGAGCAGAGCACACCAGAAGGCCATGGGACATCAGGGACAAAACAGCTCACCTTAGACCACTCCACAATGCAGTCCAAGCAGAAGTAATGGGAACAGTTCTCAGGAGTCCCAACAGCCTGATCCCTAAACGTGTTGAGGCAAATGGGGCACTTTTCACTGTCCTCATCAGACGAACCGCTCGTTCCATCTATGTGGGGCTCTAATTTCAGAGAATCAGTCACTCCCCCTGCAGCGGCCTCAGTTTCTTCCTCCTCTTCCTCATCATCATCTTCACAACCTTAAAAAGTGAGGGATGAAAAACAACTCGGTGTGCTGCAGGGCTTCAGCAGTGAGGGCAGAGGGGTGGGCAGGATGGGGTACCAGTCCACAGAAAATTCCAAGTAATCTTATTTTATGGGTCTACAAGAGCAAAGCACAGCCTCCCCAGTTTGAGGCAATAATTTTTGCCGTTTCCTTTTTTCCTAAATCCCTTCACCAAAAAGGAATGGATTACTCTGGCAAAAATAAAGGAAAAATAAAGCCTGATAACACAACTAGTCTTACAAGAGATTAAAAAGGACAGACAGCAGAAAAACAACAGATTATCAAAGCAACAGGAGAGTAAGATAGGTCAGGCTACCACTGGACATTGAAGTTAAAAAAAATAAAGCTATAATAAATTTATCATATATCCAACTTTTGTTTTTTAATAGACACTCCACAGGACAAGAAGCAGCAATACGCTCACCTGCAGAAGAGCAGATTAAAGACTGCATCAGTAAACCATGATTTTGAGAAGCAATGGATCTGGGTGTCTAGCTGGAGACTGCTTAAAGAAGCTTGGTTTTAAGTAAAATTAATTTTAAACACCCAGCACACATTTTTGAAAGGTGTTTTTATTTTTAGTACAAAATACAGAAATGGGTGTTAGTCTTCCCCTAAAACCTGTGAATTAAGTTGACATTTTCAACAAACAGTGAAAAGTTACCTAAAAAATACTTCGGCNGAAAATGGGGCTGCCCTTATCTTTTCTTTTCTATTGAATTCTCCTGTCTGGACATAGCAGAGAATGACAGATTAATAAAGCTTTTTGGCACCTGTCATCAACGTTTTAGTCTGTGTTCAAATCATTCTAACTAGTAACTCGGAAAACTGTGCTCTTGCCTTCCCAGCAAGCTTTAAGATGTGATAAAAAACTGTATTTTTGTCTATCCAAATAATAATTTGAGTGCAGCAGTTTCAGAAGTACTTGCATCTACAGAGCACATTTTCAGCAAAATTAACAAATCCAAGTAACACCCACAACCCACACTCCTTTTTCAAAGAAAAATTAGTCAAGTCTTCTTCCCTCCTCCCTAGGCTTAACAGCAACAGTAATTTATTTCCAAAACTCCCCATCACAACATTCACTTTAGAACCTCATGCCAAAGCAAACAAACACATGCTTTTTGTAAGTGAAAAAATATCATGAGCCATTGCTGCAATTTCGATTTTTTTTTCCCTACACATGGTAGGGCAGAGTTCACTCCTACTGACTACAACTACACCACTTTGGCTAGCAGATAGGCTTCAAATGTACAAATACTTTAAAAACTTGGTACTTTTTTGTTTATTACTGTACGATTTGGGCATCAGCCTGACATAGCAGCATCTGTGGATTTACATTTAATGGTTAATTTCTGGAGGAAATGCTTTCATCCCACTCTTCCTCCAATTATTAAAAAAACGCCTGTTAACACGCATTAACAGACCTACCTTCTAATTGTTCATCTTCACTTTCTTCCTTGTCGTCCTCGCCTCCCTCCTCCTCAGTGCCATCTTCTTCCTCCTCACTTCCAGTCTCAACTTCTGAATCACAGCTATTTTCACCATTGCTTTCTTAAAAAGAAAAGAGAAGAAGAGAGTAAATACCTATTTGATGCAGACAGGCAGAACAGCGAAGGACACACCAGAACTCCTGTTCAGGACATTATATATGAAGGGAAAACCCAGATCTTCTCAGTAGTATCAAAGCTCCCTGTTCTGAGAAACTCCAGGGAAGCATGCCAGCAGTGCGAGATGCAGAATTTAGAAAGCAAACCAAAAAAAATTATCGGGGAATAAGGAAATAAATGGTCACAAATATAACTTTACTCCTATTTGGAGGTTAAACCAATAGGTTCCCCAACCTAGAACTGGAAATGCGCACATGCAGAGAGGCTGCATTTACCTGTTTCACTGAGGAGTACGAGATGCTGTCTTCTGCCCTTGCCTAGTGCAGCATTTTTGTTTATCAGTTCATCCTGGCTGTCATCATCCATGGCAGGACATTGGGAATCCACTCCCTGCAAGAAGGCAGACTTCAGTGAGGTAATGCACCACCTGCACAAGCGGAGCAGGCATCAGCCCAGCAAGGAGCATCCAACACATCTGAGAAGACATGAACAGTACAAGGGACATTGCTCTACAGCAAAGGCTCCTCAAACCGCTGATTAGTTTTCCCAGTTTCAAGTCAGAGGTGGCTACAGGTAAGTTATCTTTATGTGAAGTTTCACATCCCTACCAAGCTAGACAAAACCAGCTGCTTGTGAAATTCAGTTTAAGTGAAAGATTCAGCTTTATCTTGGACACCTGGATGACAGAAAAAGGTATAACCAGAACTCCCCACTGAAACCAGGAATAGAAAACCTGCAAACACCAAAACTATCTCATGGACTAGCAATAAAATGTTAAACTGAAAGGGACCAGAGGCTCTTTGAACAAGGCCCAATGGGGTGACAGTCTGTGTTTCAAATCAAAATACTCTATCTTGCTCAACTGAAAAGAAACAAGAGATTACTTATTTTAGGTCTTTTTTAAAAAAGGCCTTTTCACAGTTCTGTCATAAAATAAAGAAGTCTCAGATTTCACAACCATTATTCCACAGAATGGAGAAGACTTGATTTGGTGCATATTAATGCAATCACATTAATTCCTGCGCATTAGCACAGACGGGCAATAAAACTGACAGATACTGAGAGACGTCTCATGATCCAAATTCATAATGACAACCAAACCAGAGCTTTTAATATATAACGCTACAAAGCATTAAGACAGACAGAACCCTGCAAGCTTCTATAAGCAAGTAATGAAAAAATATAATTAATTGACACTTATAAAACTAGATGTCATATCTCAATAAGAAAAAAAAATTGCATTCTTCTACAAGTGCGGCAAAGAAGTTTCAGTCGGGTGCTCCTCATCTCCCTGCTCCACGTTACATATCTTGCGTATTAAGAGAATTTTTGGAACAAAACATTATGTTTTATTCAAGTGCACTTGATGTGTATCTTTACTTGCACACTCCCTTTTTGAGCCACGTAGCACAGCTCTGCACTTAAGAGCCTTAAAAATGTAGGCTTCACTAAACCAGACGAAGCTGCAAATGCAGTCTCCAATTGCTCAGGAAAAAAAAAAAGCTAAAAAAGATCGAGCCTCAACATAACCTTGGTTATGTTCTTGGTTCTTGGTAAAGATTTCTCTTAACTTCGGTATGAGTGTTGCCTAAATAGAAGTTTAAACTTCTGGCAAAAATCGTGGCTGTTAACAGGAGTGTGTTTAAAAACAATTTATGTTGGCTGAAAACAGGCAGACTCATCAAAAGCCATTCACTCCATGACATAACTGGAAAAAAAACATGAAGAAACACTAGGAATGTTTCAAGTTTCAGCAGTGTATGAATTATGCAAACTGAAAGTCAATTATATAATATCCTCCCAAAAGCTAAGTTAACTACAGCAACACAGCAAAGTTACAGCCAGGATACATAAGGGCAGACTGGCAGCACCAGTCCCATTGCAGGGCAGTGACAGGCATATTGGTTATGTACGTAGCAAGAATTTACAGAGCGTATTTAGATTTTTATGCAGAACCTCTGCCGGTATCACTTCTCCACCACCAGTTTGTAGGAATAGGGTGGGTTCTTGCTGACCTGTCACTGCCACGTCCAGCCAGCTATGGCATTCCCGAGCCACTGAGGACGATGGAAGCCAACCAAAGCCACCGCAGGGGTAAAACTGTGGGTAAGCCTCCACTTCACTATCACAATGACCTTCATTCCCGTGCTCCCTAGTTCTCCTTACAGCAAAGCAACAAGCACAGTGAGGAAAGGATCTTTTTATTTTTAGAAGCGATTGCCACAAACCACAGTTCTGACTAACATATACTTAACTACATTTCCAAACAGCATGCATTTCTTCACTGCTGTGGAATAAAACAACTACCCATGTTATTTTCACCCTGCTTCTCCACAGAAAGATATCCTTTAAGCACAGAGGCAAACAAATCAGCACTTGTGACTTGACAATCTAAACTGACATATTTATGCTGCAAATGCAAGCTTGTACTTTGCTCGGAGGCAAAACTTGCAGTTAAAGAAAACGTATTGCAGCAAACACTCAAGTCTTCAAATCTTGCCAGTAAAATAAGCCTGTTTTATGGATAGTTGGAAATAGACAAGGAGAAACCAAGCGAGATGAAGTGAATTTGAGATTTTAAGCACATCAAAATTTCTCCTTTATGAAGAACCTTTCCCAAACTGCGTAACTGCTCTTAAGAAAAAAAGAAGGAAATCAAAGTTGACTATACACCTAATATGAGAGTTTGTTCTCCTATTCTTTATGAACAATAAGCAGCATTTCCCAGTATTTTTTTCTTATGAGAGACATTTCAAACAAATTACCATTGCGAAACACAAACACATTCACAATACACTTCAGAGAGCTCCTCCACCTGTACAAAAGCCCAGCTTTCATACCAGCACTTAGCACATCAAGATTTTTCTACCCCCCCCAAGCTGGAACCGACAGACACAAAATAGATAGGAAGCATTTTTATTGTTATGCAAACCAAGAAGTCTGGTTAAGAAGGAGATTGTAGTCATTCTTCTGAGGCAAACCTTAACTATGCACTTCTGTAACATGAAAGTCCAGACCATTAAAAAGCAACCAGTTAATCCCTGAAGGCCATCTGACGGAGGCAACCTCAGCTGCTTTCAGTTTTGGGGGTGCCAATGACCTGCCCTCACCATTGTAGACAACCCCCTGCCGCTTGCTCACTTGGAAAGTCCCACAGTGTGCAATACTCTGGATACAGACCTCCAGCAGCAGAAGTTCTCACATCCGCCGATCCTCTCTTCTGCATCCCACTCTGAAGACTCTATTCAGAGTACTTTAGGATGGTCCCCAGCAGGCAGCTCGTGAACGCAAATGCAGGGTAACCTGGCCAGAGATCCCTTGTCTTCGGACTCAATACCACTAATGCAAAGCGTCACTGTATACAGCAAAACTCATTTCAATCCCCTGGGCAGGTGCGCCATTCGCACATTTGCAGTCTGCACACAGTACATCCAGTATTTGAATTACAGGTTGCACACTAGGTCTGCTAAAGGCTGACACTGTACCCCTCCTTAAGATCCCCCTGTTTTCAAATTCTAATTTAGAAGAACCTCACGATATTTTGACAAAACATTAAACCACAAAAACAATGAGTGCGGCAGGTGTTCGATCACTTGACATGCACCAGCGTTCTTCCCCAGCCCTAGGGGAAAAACTAGCCCAGCCTTCACAAAGGCACCACCTCACTTGGGCTGAGCTGGGTTAGCACTGAGTGCTGTGTGCCTACTGCAGCACGGGCTCTGCTGCAGTATGAAATGTAAGCCCAGGCTTTGCCACTAAGACAGATTACATTTTTACATCAAGCTGCCTTAAGTCATTTTAATTGAACAATCAATTAGCAAATACAAATACTTTCTTCAAGCTGTATTAGCAACAGCATTTTCTGTTGGCTTTAAGAACAGAGACGATTAAGTGTTTCCTCCAGGACAAGCATTTATCAAACAAGCACTTCAGTAAACATTTAGTTTTTGAACTAAGATCCTTATGTATTACCACAAATCAGTATCTTAATGTACTTTGAGTATGTTCCAGTTGGAAGGGAAGTGCAGGTTTCTAGCCATCAGAGGAGCCACTATCCGCAAAACACACTCGAGCTCCATCTCATTCTGACACGAAGTTGATGGAGCCACCTAAAACAGCGAGTGACTCTTCCAGTCATACACACCTTTCCTTCTAGCACCAACCAATTTCCTCCATCACCAACTTCTTACAGTAGTTTCTAGTTTTTAGAAACAGAAGAGCTACTAGACAAGGCATTTATTTAGATCTGCTTGGGTAACATTTGGGATTATACACAGGCAAAGAAAACAAGTCAGCTGGATTTTCTCACAGGGTGGTTTTGAATGCTGATCTAATTTCATGGCCAATTATTGAGCCATCATGTTCCAAAGAGCACTTACAACGAAATTTAAGTCTGCTAAATACTCAAACACATGAACCTTCGGTTCCTGTTTGCACATCTGCTTGACTTGTTGGTGTTTTTTTGTTTTGTTTTGGGGTTTTTTTCCCCACAAACTGACCAAACAATTCAGTTCCCCCTGCAAAACCAACTTCACACATCAGAAAGCATTTGGTTTTGTTTCCAATTTCATACGCTACATATGCTACAAAATAAGAGTTGTAAAAATGTGGTTGTACCCAGTTGGTAAACATGTGGATACGGTATGACTAGTATCTGCCACCACCACAATCCAAAGGTAAAAGTAAGAGGAACTAGACAGGGAAAGTATTCAGGTTAACAAGAGACTCCTGCAGCCCAGAGCTGCACAGTGCCAATCTAGAATGCATAGGAAGCTTTAAAAAAGCCCTCTAAATCTAAATTTAGACCCAACTTTGCCCTGTTGAAGTTACAAAAGGATTAACTCTTAAATACCACTATCAGAACTGCCCATGCAACAACTTAAACAACAGAAGCGCCTAAGAACCTAACAGATAAGGCACAGGAAATTAACTCCGGGGTAGGTAAGGAAGCACTTATCTTTCCCCCATCCTGGTCCTGACCTAAATTTAGCTACCCTAAATTCCAGGACCAAAACTGTCCACCAAACCTTCCCCAGGAACTGACAATGCACTCGTCAGGGAATTTGTCATGCAAACAAAGCAATACACAGGCTTTGCAAAGGCACTTTTGAAACGTGGCATCTTACCCAGAGCAACAGCTGGATGTTCGGTACCTCTGTATTCAAAGCAACAGCCAAGCTCTGTGCAATTCCCAGCCTGCAATTCCCTGAAGCCACTGTCTCTGTTTCCAGCTGTGATTCAAACAATCTCCAATGTTGCACATCCTGCTCTTTCTTAACAGGTTTCTTTTCTTAGGAAGAGTCACCCTTACTGGCGAGTTCCCCTTCAGCATCAGTCTTTCACACCATTCCCATCTTTACCTAGAGCTTTCCCTGCTTGTTTATAGACATGGCTGGGAAAAACCCCCAAACACAAAGCCAATAAACCTGCGCTTTTATGATTTTTTTTTTTTAACAGAAGGTACCAAGACCTACTGATCTTCAAGAAAGGAAATAACACAGCAAACACCTCTGCCACACATCAGCAACACATCTATGCGACAACCAGCAGGAAAACCAGTAACTAAAGCGACCAAAAGCACACCCATCCCACTGTTATTGGACATGTGGAGCCCAACGAAGTGCATCAGTTACGCAGCTTAAAAACCCACCAGTACACACAGGTCCCTCAAGGCAAAGTTTTTAAGCCTAAACATGCTTTTGCAATAAGCTAATATGCATTGAAAAAACGCTTGCGTGAAAACCTCATTTCTACTTGTTAACCAAGAGGCCCACAGACTTCACTGTAGAAGGCTGAAACAGCCTAGAACTTCTTCAAACGCACTCACACATGCGCCCCAAGCAACATGAAGGGGAGGGGGGTGGGGGGGGAACGACAACACCAGAAACATTTGGAATTATTTAGTAAATTTTTGTAGCACCAAAAGCAGCTACCTGCTCCAGCGCTCTGCATCGTTCCCCAGTAAAGGTCCGGGGCCTCACAGGTCCGCCCCGCGCAGAGATGCCATGGCCGCCTGCTCGGCCACTTTATACCCCGCGGGGCGGCTTCCGCCACAAACCCGGCTCCGGGCAGCCCGGAAACACCCCCGGGAGGAGGCCGGGCCGGGGCCAGCCCCCCGCAGCAGCGCCGCTCAGCCGCATCTTCCGACAGCCACCCGTCAGCTGCCGCCAACGATTACTCGGAAAGCAAGTTAACAAATATCTGTATTTACAGGAACAAGATTAAATAAACATAAACAACCCCGAGAGCGGCGGGGCAGTTTCCCCCCGGAGCCGGCAGCCCGCCGCGGCAGGGGTCGGCCGCTCCGCACAACTCCGGGCCGCGGCCCGGCGCCGCCGTCTCCTTCCCCCTTCCCTTCCCCTTCCCCGCCCAAGCAGGCCCCGGCAGCCCCCCGTCCCCGGACACTCACGCAAGGAGAAAGCTCTGCCACTCACACAAACCGGGACGGTCCGGCGCAGCGGTTGCCCCACCGGAAAGCCCCTCGCCCCGGAATTGTTGCTGGAACGCTTCCNGGGGGCCGAACGTTCGGTCCTGGGACCGGACCATTCGGAGGAGGGGTGCGCCGGGCTGTACCACCGCGGCGCCGCGGGGAGACGGGCGCCCGCCCCGCCACCTCCTGGCTGCCCCAGCGGAGCGGGACGGGCAGGGGCCCCGGGGCCTCGCTGTCCCCAAGCTCGGGGGCGCGCAAAGGCGGCCGAGCGTGCGGGTGTCAAGGCTGCCGGGGCTGGGCCTCGCCTTAACCCCGGAGATGGGTCAGGCCCTGGCTGAACGCGGCGCCGCCAGCCCCACTGCGGCACCGCGGGCTGAGCGCTGGGCTGCCGCCGCCACAGCCGCAGGGAGGGAGGGAGGGAGGGAAGAAGGTGGGCGCAGGGCTTCCCCCGCTCCCGGCGGCACGGCAGGCTGAGCCCGGCGCACGCTGCCCTGCGGGAAGGAAGGCGGGCGGCCTGCGAGCGCACGGGTCAATCTGAAACACCTCTTTAAGGCGACGCAGATCGCGGCTGATTTTTTGTGGGATTTTTCCTCCCCCCCTTCCCCTGCTAACTACCCGTGGCTGATCCCAGCCCAAATGTTCCCGTTCCTCCGGGTGCTGGCAGGCACGTACCGGAGGAAGGGCTGGTGTCCCCCCTCTCGCCCTCTCCCCGTGGGTGTGGTTGTCTGCCCCAGCCCGGGCCCTTCGCCGGGAGGGGAGTGCGGCCCCTCGCCGCTGCTCGCGGGACGTGACTGGCAGTGAACGCGCTTCCTCGCAGACACTCGGGTCATTGTCGGAAACCAGAGGCGGCCGGGGATGGGGGGAAACAAGGTCCTTTTCCTGAAAAGACGGAGCGGAGCAGAACCTGCGCCAGCCTGGCTGCTGCCTGCCCGCTTGGGGCGTCGGGAGAAGGGCGAGGGGGCGAGGGTGGGGGTGACCCCCTGGGGAAGCCGCAGCCGGCCGGCACAACTCGGCCCGTGTTTGGGAAGGCGAGAGCTGCGCTCTTAAGGGGCGACTTTTGAATTGCACATTAATCAATGTGGTTTTTCACCCCCGCACGCGTCCCGGCTGCACCACGGCACAGGCGCTGTGCCAAGGGGCCAGGAGGGCCGCTGGCAGATGCGATTCCCTGTCCCTGTGCACAGCCTGGCTCTGGCAGAGCCGTGCCAGCTGGGAACAAAGGGAAGAGCTGCAGGGCTGGGCAAGCCGGGGGCTCCCGCCGGGGCAGCACCAGCCGTGTCAGCAGGAAATTTCATCCTGGAGATTAAGGGCTGAGCCACGAGCTCGTTTGGGAGCTGGAGCAGCAGCAGGGGCTGAGGGCAAACAGCACCCACCAGCGTCGCTGCGAAGCCCCCAGGCCCGGAGCCTGGCCAGGGCCTCTCTGGGCCAGGGTGGGCGCAGGGTCTCAACCGTCGTCTAAAGGCACAGATGGCACCTCCAGAGAGAGCACCGTTGCGCCCTTCATCCCTACTGGCGCCCCTCCAGCCCGCTCCATGCTGGACCATTTCATGCTGCACCCAGGGAGGTCCGAGCAATGTGCAGGGCTTGACCATGCAGGCAGCCAGCTGTGCAAGCACCGCCATGAAACGCGCTCCTTCTCTGCACGCCTACAGTCAGGGAAAGAAGGCTCTTACTCATTAATTTTTTTTTATTTAAATAAAACATGTAAGCCACCGCCTGGTGGCTTAAAACATGACATGTAAGCCACCGCCTGGAAGAAGAGACGAGGGACTCAGCAGAGCACAGCAGCCTACAGCACGCATGCCCCGTGCCCTGCGCCCTGCGGAGCAGCCCAGCAGAAGCAGCAGTGCCATCAGGGAAGTGTCTGCGCAGTACCTGGCCACATTACTCTGCAGAAAACACCTATTTTTAAACAAAGCAAGTATTTTCCACGGCTGTGCTTCACTTTTTATGTTGGCTCACCTCAGAGGGCACAGGGGCTGGCGTGCTCCGTGGCCAGTCTTGCTTCAATCCGTGTGGGAGCCTGGTGCTGGGGAAGATGTATAATACGTGACTTTTTCCCTACAGCTGCTGGGTGAAAACAAAAAAACCCCACATAGCACACACACAAAATGACAACAGAGGTTGTTATTGTACAGGCTGTCACGCAGAAGAGGGGCTGTCCCCCCACCCCCCCCTCCCCGCTGGCAACAGTAGAGCAGAGCCACTGGTGATTGGTAAGCGATCCATCAAAACACATAGGGAAATCCCTTCGGTGGGTAATTGCCACCAGCTGTCAGGGAGCCCGTGTTGGGCTCTGCTTCCAAATCTTGCCCCACACCTTGCAGGAAGAGCACCAGATTGCAAACCACCCGTCAGAGACACGAGAGCAGATGCCAAGGAGGTTTTCACAAGGGATGCGGAGATTGTGTCTTTTGCTAGACGGCGAGCAGTATCCGTTCCACAGGGATGTGGCATCTGGACGCTGTTTGGTCAGTGGCCGCATTCACACCCAAATTGTTTCTTCCTAAACATCAGCAGTGTGGATGAAGCCGGGGTCCCACTCCCAAATGTGCCCGCTCCCCCAGACGCGCTTTGCTTTCTGCTCTGTTTGAGGAAGGTATTCGGGCGGATGGGAGCCAGCCTGCCACCTCGACGCCCGACTCCCTGGGCATCTCCAAACAAGGCTCTTCACCTCCGCGGGACAGCGCTATGCCCATCCATGAAGCCCTTGCTCCAGTGCTCAGCAAATCCTCCTTGAGGCGCCCTAAAATTTTCAGCGTTTCAACCATTTGCTTGGCTGCCAACTTGCAGGTCGATGGGTGAGAGCGAGCCCTCCCTGTAGGTGTGCAGTTAGGAGTGTCCAGGAGGCCTTCAGCAGCCCGTCCTTTCTTGGGGGCAGAGAAGGGAGAGGAGGACGACTCGCGGGGGGCCTGGGCCCTCGCCCCTTGTGGCTGCTGCCACCGCCGCGGGG
>VZSF01000520.1:397725-422537 GCA_013398295.1 Chionis minor
GGGGGCCGCGGCGCGCGGCGTGGGCTGGGCCGGGGCAGAGCGAGAAGTTGGCGGCGGCGGCGGGGGGAGCGCGGAGCGGCGGGAGCGCAGGTGAGCGGCGGCCGTGACGGGAAGTAGACCCTCGCCCGCCCGGGAACGGGCGACCCCGCGGCGGCTGGAGGGAGGCTGTCCCGGCGGTGGGGGCGCCGAGCCGCAGCGCTCCGTGCCGGGGAGCAGCGCGGAGCCCGGGTCCGGCGCGACACCGCCCCCCCCACCCCACCCGCTGCCCGGTGTCTCCTGTGCTGCAGGTGGGCCCCGCCGCCCCCCGTCACCCTCCAGGAGCAGGTGAGCCACTGACTAACGCACATTGTGCTCTCGGCGACTCCACTGTGCGTGTGACAGCGGCTAACCTGCTCCTCGGACATCGCTGTGCGGCCACCTCGCCTCGCCTCCACGGACCCGTGCCTTGACGCCTGCGTCCCCTCCCCGCCACCCAGGTGAGGGGCTGCAGCATGCTAAGGAGTCACCCCCCTCATCCCGTGCCACTCTCCTGCCTCTAGCACCTTTGCACCCTTGGCCCCCCGAGGTGCCGTCGGTAGCGCCCTGCAATTAGCCGGGCTGCACGGTGGAGTGTGGAAGGATTGAATGCTTCTTACAGCGGGGCTCGGTGTGTCTGGGGGAGCACAGATGAGGGGAGCGGGCCACGGTGGCAAGTGGGTGCAGAGTTGGTGGTAAAGTTGCACAGGAGGGATGGCGTGTCCCCCTCTCTCCTCCCCTGCTCTTCTCCAAAGTAAGTGCGTGTTAGCGGACTCTGTACCAAGTTAAGGAGACGCTTCGTCCCAGCTGGTGACGTCTTGATACCCAGTCAGTGACTAACTGAACTGCTATTGCCAAGGGTGTGTTAATAGAAGAAACCATGCTTGGTATTGCCCTGGATGAGTCACCTTTAAGGAGAGACTCTCTAGACTGTTAAAGGAAAAGCAGAAACGAGCCTTGCTTTCCTTTTTCGTTGCTGTTCTGTTTCCCATCCCGCCTCTCACCTTCGCTCATCGCTTTCCGCTTCTTGTGCCAGGGCTCGATCTACCCCCCAGCCCTGGCTGGGCACTGGCAGAGCTGCCTCGCGTGGTCGTGCTGTGATGTCACATGGGGGACTCTGATTTCATGGCCCCAAGGAACAGGAAGGCGAGCTGGGCAGGGACTCCTCCAGCCGCCCAGGGTGGCTGTCACTAGAAATGGAGGAAGTGACGAAACAGATTGCTTCTCTTACAATGTTCTCTCTTGCGATTTTTGGGCTGGTGAAGAAGCTGGGTAGTTGAAAAGTGTCTTTTTTGATGGGCAGCGCAGCTTTATCAGCAGCTTAACCTCATAACAACCAGCTCGGATTCACTACAGCCTGCCGAGATTCCCTGAAAGGGTTCAGGTATGCTCCCTCTTGCTTGGGCTGCTCAAATGTAGCCCTGGACCGTTGTAAAGGCTTGATCTGAAGGAGCTGGCAGTTCTCTGGTCAGGAAGTAGTTAATTGCATGGAAGGCACTGCAACGTCCTCGCCACAGATAAAATTTCTCATGGAGAAATTTTGCCTGTCCCCATCTCTCCTGCCTGCGCTCATTTGTCATTTGTCCCTCTGGGTCCCAGAGGAGCATCTGCTCTTATGCAAGAAAAATCAGCTCCCTCTCTGCCCCGTGCAGACTGGGTGAGTCTATGGTGCCCAAACACACTTGAAAGAGACAAAAACTGCCTGAATTTACCGAAGTTGCTTTCACACTTGTTCAGAAGCCAAATGGGCATTTTTTAATGGGGTAGTGGGGGAACAAGTTCGCAGCTTTCTCAGCCCTGGAAGGCTTTCCTCCTCTTTACTAGCTGCACCTACAGCATCTTCCCATTGCTGGTCCCGAGCAGGGGGGAGCACGGTGTAGCTACTCGGAGAGCAGGGAGTGGGGGAACCCTGGTGCAAGATACACCTGTGTATGAGTGCATCTGCAAGCTGAAACTGAAGCCCCACAGTCCCTTACCACCCCATTTCAGAAGTTACTGTCCGTGTAACATACCTGTATCTGAAAATGAAGGCACTCTGTTTCTCTTTGAAGAAATAGCCCTGTGTTTGGGACTGTGCTGCTCGATGACTAACCCCTGGAGATGCCACTAGCAGGAGCAGCTCCGTGGGTTGCCTGGCAAGACTTGTCCCAGTTCCCATGAGCAGCACCACGGTATGAACGCTTCTGACTTCCTGCTACCTACGGAACCAGTAAGCAAAGGCAAGGGGTTGAAGTGAAGTTTGTTTAGTTTTGCTTTTTTTTGTCTCTCTCCAGTAAGAGGGGGGAGGAGGATACAGCTAAATTCCTGTTTTTAACATTCTTGTGGCATGATTCAAAACTGACCTGCTGTGCTGTCACCTGAAGTCTTCAATAAATAGTGCAAAAAACAGTGTTTGGGTGCTTATTACTGTAATCCAGGGCACCAGATCAGCTGAAGAGGAAGGCTGTGCCTTCTCGGTGACATCTGATGTGCATTGCATGCCATGTGCCTCCCATCTTGTATTTTGCCTCTGTCGTCAGTGAGCGTGGCCTGAAAAGGAGAGCAGAAGGGTGTGACCTGGTTGTCCCTCAAGCGGAAACCCCAGCATTAGTGCCTTTGCCCCTGCCCTAGCCCAAGAGCCCCAGAGTGTTCCCAAGCAATGAGAAAATACACCAGGGCTAAGATGCCCCTTTAATTTCATGTTTTTCAGTAGCTGATAAGCAGATGTGTAAGGTGATACTTAGCCTGGTAACAAGAATAGTTGGGTGCTTAAAGCTCTTGCTCAGAACTGATGCTCTAAGGCTTTTGGGGAGGGGCAGGCATGTCCCTTTGAGGAGGGGAAGATGCTGAATATCAGGCCTGTTAAGTTGAAGAGACTCTGCGCCTCGAAGATTTTATTCTCTTGTTTCGGGCTTTGCAGAGGAAAGCAAGCATGCCTAACGCTTCAAGCGCCGCGCTAGGAAGTGCCTATTGTGTTCTGTCTATAACGTGTGCCAGTGGTAGGTCCTATGCGGTGAGCCTTGCTGAAGGAGCAAGCTGGCCTGTGAGGAATAGAAGGACATAAATTGTTTAAGAGGAAGTCAGTTAGCTAAATGCAAGCAGGGACTTACATAATACAGTCTGAAAAAAGAAAAAGATTTCTGCTGGCAGGAGGTTCCATTGGGAGAGCAACTTGCTCATCCATAAACGAGGAAATTTCCCAGGCTCCTCTAGTGCTTTATGATTTTTTTTTTTTCCAGGGCAAGGTAGAATGTGTTCAGTCTTTACCCTGAGACAAAGGAAAACCATCACAGGGAGAGCAGACCATGCTCCCTGCACAGATACACATGCAGGGATAGTTTCTCTTCAAATAGTTTCTCTTCTATATCTACAGTGAACTACCCTTGTAGGAGCTGTGCACCCTGGAGCAAGCAGTGGAGCATCTGTACACCACTTGAGGAGTAAAACCAACAGGCATTTTCTCCTCCAGTCATTCACACCTTTCCTTATGTAACTGGTGCTGAAGCGTGTGCTTCAAAAGCTGCTTGCCAAATCCAGGCACTGGGAGGCAGCACAAATGCTTCTAGCACTCTAGGTGAAATTTAGGAGGGGGAAAAAAACCCAAACCCAAACACTGAGGAACTCATACAAATCCATGTCTGCGAACTGGGGGTGCTTCAAGTACCTGCAGCTGCGCTGCCCTTGAGAAACCATACTGGCCTTGGGCAGTGCTGGCATCCTGACCGCCATCTGCAGAGGATGCCTGGCCTAACATGCCAGCACAGTCCAGGGTAGATGGGTGAGGAGCTGGGAGCCGTTTTTCTTATGCAATATTAAAAATAATAATAATATAATCAAGTACTGCAGAGAGAAGAGCCCCAGGGAGGCCGGAGGTGGCTGAATTACTCTCCTGAATGGTGCCTTGCGCTGACAGAGCCTAGAGATAACTCACAGATTTATTTTATTCAAAAAAAAAATAAAAAATGCCAGGACTGTTGGCCAGTGAAAAACAGGTATATCCTCTGCTTCGTGATTTTTGGGCGGCACTGGAGCTGGTGGCAAGAAGCATCCAAGGAGGGAGAAGCCCTGAAGCGTGTTCCTGCCTGCCAGAGGGAAGGAAGGAGCTGCCCCACAGTGCCCGAGGACGTGGGGACATGACTCCCTGCTCACCCAGGCACAGCATCCTCAAGTCACCCGGTACGCTTGGATCCCTGCCTTGCCTGCGAGCCAGTTGTTCCCTCTCCATTACGCACCGTACGCTGGGCTTTTGGTTTGTTTTTTAAGGGAAAAAACAATAATTTATTTGCTTTGTTTTAATCTCATAACAATGAGTAATTCCTTCCTACTGCTCTGTAGTGGCCTAGAAAAGGCCAGCATCATCTCCACTGTAGCAAGAAGGCTTCTCCCAGGGCATAAAATTTTAATTAGGAACAATCACACAGCCTTGAAATGGGAATTGCGAGCAGCAAAAAAGTCAAACCATCAATAAAATATTCAATGGCAGAAATGTATTATTGACACGGCCTTTAGAGCAGATAAAAGCGGAAAGGCGGGGAATCCAGAGCGGGTATCGAGCCTCGCTCAGTTAAATAACACGTGGGGACCTGCACGCTCGCCATGCCATTGCACACTCCCTGTGCAGTGAGGAATATAGGTCACCCATGGGTGGGGAATTTCCTAGGGTAATAAATGAGTTTGATTAACACCTCTCCCCCAGCCACGGTGTGCATTGCAGCGGGAGGAGAAGCATTAATCAAAGTTATTTAATATCTCAGGAAACACCATTGCCTTTGCAGCATCTGGGTGGTGGTTTATAGGATGCAAAATGAAGAAAATCTGCAAAATGCCACAGCCTTGGGCTGAAAGAAACAGAGTTAGCCCACAGACACAGTGCTCTCCCTAACCCCATACCTGATTCTCAGACCTCAGAGGACAAGGTCGAGTTACACTGTCCCCATCCAACGCAGCAGTTCCAAATCCCACATCCCAGCCAAGGGGCATCAGTTGCAGAGCCAAAATCTGCCATGACAAATGTTTTTTAAACCCTTTTTTTTTTCCCCCCAAGGAAAGATTGGTGCTGGTTTGGCCTGTCAGATCATGGCTGAACAGAAATAACCTGCAAAATAATATTCAAATCATAGATAAGGAGAGGTGCAGGTCAAAAATCCCATGCAAAAATCAGATTCAAATTTTCCGCCCCGATTTTCCCACCAGTAGGTGCCATAAGCAATGACCTTTTCCTCTTTATTCCCAGTTTATTTTGTAGAAGGCAAAGCTATAAATGCAGCCCCAAAACCAAAAGATCCAGATTTTAACCTGCAGAGGTCAGTTTTTCAGGGCGCATGGAAGACTTCACATAACATCCCAAAATCTGGCCATGTCCAATGCAAGGTGGTTTTCTGAACCCCCTTTTCGGGCAGTTTTCCCCCCAAGCAGCACTGAAATGCTCTTTACAATCTCCATCACCCTCTGCTGCTTTTCTTAGCAAGGTACAGTCTCATTTTAAAGGCAAGACAGTCCAAAAAACAAACACAAGAAGCCCAAAAAATAAGCAAGCAAGAGAGAAACTCCTTGATGTGGCTGCATGGAGCAAACAGATTTTTAACTAATTTTCCCCAAAATACATGATTTAAGTAGGGGAAACCCACCCCCATCCCCCAAAATAAAAAGGAAAGAAAACCCCGATTCAAAAAAAAGATGGCTCTGAAAATGCATCTCTCAGCTTACAGCCAGAGACACAGCTGCACCAGCGCTCTCCCACCAAAGCAAACTTTAATCCTTCAATATCACTTCACCAAGCTGCTGAGCTGCGGTGGCACCTCAAAAATCAGCTTTGAGAGGGGCAAGTACCTGGGGACCAGAGCCCAGCAGCACCTCAAGGAAGGTGCCGATGTTCTCACTTGTGGTTATCCAGGTGCAGATGAGGGCTTGAACGTGAATGGGAGGTTTCCCCCTTACCTGCTCCTAGCTGCAACTAAGTTCCATCCCCCTTGCTTTCTGTCCTAAAATGCTCCGAGCTGCTGCTGTGCATTATTAAAATGCTGACATGTTTCATCCCAGAGACGACCAGCCTCTCACTGGAAACAAGCTTCATCCACTGGTTGTAAAGCACTTGGTGATTTAAAAACAGAAAATAAAAAAAGAAAAAAAAAAAAAGAGCAGCGTATGTGTAAGATGCATTCAGTTATAAAATACTTACAGCTTTAATTTGGCAAATGGAAAGAGATTGCTTGGAAATGAAAGAGGCAGCCGCGGGGTACGCAAACCACTTGGACATGCCCATCAGGCACCAGTGGGGCCAGTGGGGATGGCTTGCCCTGGGCCGCAACAGCACACTCACACTCGCTTTGATCAAATCCTTTCCCAAAGATTTATTGAAAATTGGAACCGCGGCACATAGGATTACATTCATACAGGGGAAGTGGGGTTTTTACGGTGAACACTGTGCCCAAGTCACATTTTTTGCATACGACGTATTGAAAACGGGCTCAGGGACTTCCTGGACAAACCCATCCCCTCCCCACACTGCTTTGGTTTCACAATTAAAATACAGGGTGATCCACTGGGACAGATGAACAAAAACTGAAAGTAACTACTGGCCATCAAGTAAAAAAAAAAAAAAAAAAAAAAAAAAACAGGGAAGTCCCGGCCCCAAAAAAAAAAAAAAAAAAAAAAAAAAAAAGAAAAATCAGTGAAGTATCACCAAGACCATTTCAGTCTTGCTCCGCACCCACGCCACCACCAGGGAAGGGCTCAGTCTGTGATTTCTTACTTTAAAAACAAGTTGAAAAATTAAGTGGATAAAAAAAAACCCCCACAAGCCCCCACTGTGTGTTCCCTGCTCCCTTGAAGCCTGGTCCATGGCACTGTGGAAAGGGGATTTCTAATACAGGTTTATTACAATAATAAAAAAGAAAAAAGAGGGGAGAAGAAATCTGTCTTAAAGCTGCTGTTGTGCTTCCCCTGCAGCCAATGAAGAGGCTGTTTGTCAGGGCCCCACTTGCTGCAGCGAGATTCTGTAAAACCTGTTAACTTGCTCCATCCAGGAAGGTCTCCAGGCAGGTCTTCACTGCAGCTTCGCTCCCCTAGTCAAAGGGGTCAAGACTTTTCTGACTGCACGATGGGTCTTTTGAGAAGGCTACGTGGAACAGGAATGCCACTGTTTTCTTTTGAATATAGCACGCACTTTAAAAAAAAATAGAAGTGGGTCGCTTCCATCCGCAGAGGAAGGGGGCTGCTTTGTGTCATCGGTCTCCGGTTTTATTTTAGTCTGTAAAAATACTCTGTCTGGCCGTCCACATCCATTCACAATATAAAGCAGTAAAAAATATATATATTTATATATAGAGAATATGGTTTATTTATATAGTTACACTTGCAAGGCAATCGATCCTCTGCTGGCCAGGCCCTTCTACCTCCAAATGCTGTGCCTCGTTGATATGACTGCAAGACAAGACAAAAACAACCCGATTGACCCCATCACGGAAGCACTCACGGAAAGGAAAGGAGAATGGAAAACAGGACACTCGTGAGTGCAAAGCCTGGACTGGGAGATGGACATGCAGAAGCCATAGCACCTAGTGAGATGGGGATGGATGTTTTGGGCTGTGAGGAGGATGGCAGTAGGGTTTTGCTAAGGGGATGGTGGCATGGGTGGGAACGGGATGCTGGGATGCAGGCAGCATCACCACAGTGGGCAGGGACATCACAGCTTCCTTTTGCTGCACCTGAAAACACGGTACAAGGTGGAAAAAGGATCACAGGAGATGGAAAGGGTTTGGGGGATGAACTGGTCCCCAAGATGCAGCAGAAGTGACTCCTGTAAAAGATGGGAGCCGAATCCTCCCCATCTTAACCCTAGCAGGGTCTTAGCCCCGGGGGCTGTGGGACAGCATGAGAGGGTATAAGGAGCATCCCCCGCCGCTCCTGGCCAGGCAGAGTGCTGGACTACCAGTGTGTGAGCCCCTGGCAGCAGAGCAGAGGCTGCCGGGGTGTAAGCATTGCTCTTCCTAATGGCATCTATAAATAGCTCTAGCCTCCTGCTCTCAGCACTTGCTCGCTCTCTGCAGCCCGTTTTGGGCAGCAAAACCCTCTCCCCACTTCCCACGCATCCTCCCCAGCCCAGCTCACACTCCTGGGGGCCTGCTGGGACATACGTACCCTCAGGGTTCAGGCTGGACACCAGAGGCTCTGGCAGGGTCCTGGAATGGTTGAAGAGCTGCTTGGTGCTGGCCCAGGGAGGTGAGTCAGTGCTGCTGGTGGGAGGAAAACCTATAGGATGGGGAAAAATGCCTGGCTCAGGAAGGGCTTGTGCCTCCCGTGCTCACCAGGCATGGCTGCTGCAGTGCCACGGGGCAGCCACATCACCCTCTCCAGGTGCTCTGGAGGAGAAACGACTGGGTTCCCGTCTTCCCCCATCCCCTTCCACAAGAGCCCCCCGCCACCTCTCATCCCTGCATGGATACGGACGTAGCCCCCGGCACCATGCTTGCCCTTCCCTTGTCAAACACAGAGAGGTCATTGGTGGCCAGAGCCTGTCCCCACCAGCTCACAGCCCCTGGGGGCTAATGCTGGCCCTCAGCCCCCTGCTTTTTGCCGCTGTGGTGGTATGCAGCAAGGCTGCAAAGGAAAGCTCCCTGCAGCTGCCCCGGCCCCAAAAGCAGCAACACAGGATGCAACCCCTGAGCATGGCTGTGAGCAGCCCTGAGGCTTCAGTGGGGAGGAGGAAAGAGTCCCGGTGCTGGCAAACCTCCGAGACCCCCTGGGGTGGTGAGCGACTGCTGTGCCAACGCTGAAACCCCATCCCTGCTCCCTAACCTCAGCACCCAGGGCAGAACTGGCCAGCTTTGGGGCTGATCCCCTTGGGGGAGGGAGGCAGGGAGCGGGCAGGCGTCCCGCGGAGCAGCCCCCGCGGCCGAGCCGGCGGCAGCATGCTGACCTCCGTTTCTCCGGCAGGCTGGCAGCTCGCGCAGGCTCGGCTCCGGCTGGGCATCCTCCTCGGACCTGGCCTGCAGGACAGTCACCGTGGCCCCCGTCTGCTGAATAAACTGCTGCAAATTACACTGCCTCAGCTCCTTATTTAATTCCTCCAGCTCTTGGGTCTGGGCCTGCAAAACACACACCGAGGAGGGGGACAGGGTGAGCTGCATGTCCCCTGCCGTGCCCCAAAACCAGCCGGTATTATCCCCCCGGGACTGCTCCCCCCAGCTGTGACTCACCCTGCCAGAGCTAGCAGAGGGGACCTCAGGGGTACCACAGCTTGGCTGTCCCTCTCAGGACCTGTGGGAAGCAGGGTGCCTGGGTGGCAGGGATGAGGGAGGTGGTGTTTTGGGAACAGCCCTGCTTTGCTGCATCTCCACAAGAGGGTGCGAGCAGCCATCAGACAGTGGCCGCTGTGGTGCTGGGAAATGTGGGATGCAAATGAGATGCTAAGACGAGATGCTGGAAGCACGGCCTCCCTGGGGAAGGGCAGCTACCACTACCTGGCTAGGCAAAAGCTTCTCCCTTTTGCTCCACTGAAGGGGACCCAGTGGGCAGGGGGCGGGCGTCACACAGCACCTGGACAGACAAACCAGGGGGCATCATGGCTCAGCCCCACAGCTGCCGTCCCCATGCCATGTAACCCCGCCATGATGAGCCTGAGCCCCTGCACATGGTCAAAAGGCTTTGTGCACAGGCACCATGGCGACCTACACTATCCCCCCTCTGTGACTCCTTTACCCAAGATGGCATCAACCCTTGTGCCAATGCCACCGATCCCGCAACATGGACCATTTGCTCCAGCACCATCATCTGTGCTGGAGCTGGGTGATGCTGTGCTCCCTGTGAAACCAGCCAGCAGAAGCCCCCGCCCAGACACAGCTTGCACGGAGCGCGATGGCTGTGGGACCCTGCGCCAGCTGGGTTAGAGCGGTGCCATACCCCCAAGGGCAGTCACTGCTGCTGAGCCACCCCCATGCACCCAGCCCCACACTCACCAGCCAGCTGGAGCCAGACCGACCCCACTCAATTCACGGGCCCCATGCTGCTGAAAAGCTGGTCCCATCCCCTCGCAGAAGGTCCCACCACCCCATGGGGCTGCTCAACCTGGTCCTATCTACCTGCAGGTTCCTTTCAGCTTCCTCCAGAGCCTTCTCCACGCTGGCCAGGTTGCTCTCCAGCTGGGTGCCTTGCTTGACCTTGGCCTCCAAGTCCCTTTTCATCTTGGCAGCCATATCCTCCAGCTCTGTGGGGCTGAGCACAGGGGTCTCCTTCCCCCTCTTGGCCCTCTCAGCCATCTCCCACTGGATCTCCTCCTGCAAGGCTTCGGTCCGGGCACTCAGCTCGTAGATCCTCTGGGTGTACTCCTCCAGGCTGGCCCGCAGGCTCCTAACCCGCTCCTGCCGCTCCCGCTCACACTCCTTTTCCAGCCGGAGCTCACTCTGCCAGAACTCCTCCTCGCCCAGCTCTGTCTCGTTCCTCCGCACCAGGTGCTCCAGGTAGAGGATCTCATCCTCCTGGACACTGAGCCGTCCACGCTCCCAGAGCCGTAGGTCTGTCTCCAGGGTGTCCCCATGGGCCTCCAAGGAATGCAGCTGCTCTTGCTGCCGCAGCACCCTCCTAAACAGCTCCTCCTTGGAGGGCTGGACAACCCCACCACCTTCCAAGTCCATCCCTTCGCGTACTTGGTGCCTCCAGCGGCTCATGGCAAACGGGTCGCCAGAGCCTGTAGGACCCAAGTTGAAGGTCATGGATTTTTTTGACTCCCGGGAATGGGGCGCATCTGTGTCAGCAGGCCTGGGCTTGATGGGCAAGCTGGCCCGGATGAACGTCCTCTCAGGGGCTTGGGGAGCGCCCTCTGAGGAGGGCCGCTCGGCCACGCTGGGGCCTGTCCGCCGCAGGACAAACTGCACGTCGTTGGCATACTGCCCACACTTGGCCAGCGACTCCAAGGGGCATTCTAGTGGCAGCAGCTGCCACTCCTTCTCCCGCAGCTTCTGCACCAGCACGTAGCGGCCTGTCTGACCTGTCGGGAAGAGGTGAGCATGTCAGATGGGGAAAGCCAGGGCCAGCAGCGGTGTGCCAAGGCTGCTGCCCCATGGGCAGCAGCTGGTGACATCCGCACCATCCCAGAGCAGGACCCCCACCCCCAGAACAGGACCTCCTCTTCCCAGGAAGCACCTGCAGCTGGGGCATTCCCTTGGCAGATGCCTTCACCCACAAAGAGGCATGCCCCCAGCAGATGGAGGTGGCTCACCGATGGCTCGTGCCAAGGCAATGACCACTTCTTGGCAGGTGGTTTGCTCTGAGACACCGCAGACGACTCTCTGGATCCCATCCACCCAGACCTTCAGCTCCATCCCTGCAGCTGCCGGGCCTCAGGCGTCCTGGGTCATCACAGGACAGGCTGCCTGCAGGGAAAAAAGAAACCAGGTTTCCATCACAAGCCGCTAATGAGGAATACAAGATGCTTTAAGAGTGGCGTCATTAAATCATCTTTAATACCAGTATCTCTTAAGGTGCATCCGAGACCAAGCAGTTGCTCACTGCTGCCCTCCATCCATCCATATCTCTCCCTGCACACAGATTGCATTTTTGTTATCACAACACTGATGTTCGTCTGCAAAAAAATAAAAAAGCTTTTTTTTTTTTGGCTTGTGTCTGGGCAGTGGGTCCAAATCTTCTCGTGGTGGGAAATGATGGGGTTTGTGTGCCTGCAGGGTGCCCCAAAGAGGATGCCCAGATTATTTCTGAGTGCGAGTGCAGACTTTAATGGGTTTGCTGGGCTTTCACCGCTATTTCTCTGCCAATTTGGCAGTGCAGCATTGGGGGATTTTCCAAACAATATTGGAAGAGGCGGATAAACCACTGGTTGCCCACCCTTGCCGCAGGATGTTGAGAGAAGGTACAGATAATGCATGTTTTAATCTATTTACCTCCACCTCAATTTATCAGAGAGGGATTAATAAATTAAAGTAAAGCCTCTTTCTGCACAAAAACGTAACCAAAGGTGGGTTTTGGAAGGGGGAGCCAGACATGAACATCCACGGCAAAGCTTGGGATCCTGGGGGATCCTCTGCCCAACACTGGTGTACAGCCCAACTTTCACCTGGCAGCTACTTCTCATGTGGTAAAATAATACCCGTTAGCCCAGGAGCACCCAACTCCTGCCTCTTCTACCAGCTCAACAACTGCGGCAGTCATTAAAAAAAAAAAATAATAAATTTTAACACAAGCTGAAAAGAACTCAAAAATTTGAGCTTACGGAGTTTTCAAACACCATGCAAATAAAGATGTTCCTTCATCCCAAATAGAGATGATCCCTCCCCCACTGTTTTTTCTAGCATCAGGCTTGTCTGAAAGCCCCAGGCAGCAGAACATATACAGGAAATGTCCAGGCCCTCAGTCCAGAGGGTCCCAAACTGCTTTCCCAACCTAACCCAGCTGGTTGCAGCCTCTCCATCCCTCAGCTCCAGCTCTCCCAAGTTTGCCACCAGGCTGCAACAAAGCTTGACCTGAGGTTGAACACCACTTTTTGCTTATTTTTTGTTGCCTGCTTGAGTACCCAAAGGGACCGTTCAAGAGGTCCCGCCTGTGGCAACGCAGATTTTAGCCACGGTGCAAGTAAGGCAAGGAGAAACAAGGGAAGGTACAGTGCTGGGTCCCATCAGTGCCACCCCCCGCCCACGCCTGAAACGTGGGCATAGAGCGGCCGCCACAAATACCTCGGCACTGAGCTCATGTTTGCCTTGGCTGGGCAGCTGGGGAAAACCGGTGGGGGTGAAGGGCACCTTGGGCTCGGCCAACCTCCCTGTGAGCCCCAAACTACTAAAATTCACAAGGTTTAGCCCGATTTTGATTCCGAAGCTGAGTTTTGGCACCACTCACCCCACGCCGTGCATTCAAAGCTGCAACTGGCCCCCAGCATGGAGCAAAGTCCAGGTGCTGCCGTGGCACCACGCAGCTCACGCCAAAGCCACCATCCCCCTCGCACTGCAGCACCCGAACGCCAAATTTGGGGTAGCAATGCATCCTGGGGAGCATTGCCCCCACCCCAGGCCAGCGACCCACCTCATATTGAACCCCAGCTTCCCCTGCCTCAACCCCACGGGAAGCCCAGGAGCTTAAAATAAATAAGAAAAAATAACCCCGCTCGTTGAGTTGCACCGCACAGCCTCACCTTGTCCAAAAAAAAACTCCAGCGGCTGCCGAATGCTGCCGGGTTGGGGAGCGGGATGGTCGCCAGCACAGCAGTCCCAGACACCTGCGTGGGTTCAAACCCAGCACCAAGCGCTGGCCCCGCCTTGGCTGTCCACCCCGGCAATCATTTACCAGCAGCCGGTGCGTGGCACACCACTGCCAAAAAGCTGGGAGCTGCGGCGGCCAGCTTGTCTCCCGACACAGGGGAACGCCGCCCAGGAAGCGGCCAGCAGATCCCTCCCTGCTGCATCTCTCCCTGCCACATTCCCCAGCACCCCAATTGTTTTTATCATTATTTCCATAAATCTTCGCAAGCGCATGGGGTCCCTGTTAACCACATTGCTCAGTGCAGCCCCTGGAGGTTTTGGCGGTGGCCGTCCCCAGCTCACTGCTGGCTATGGGATGTTATCTGCCCCTTGCAAGAGGGTGGTAAATAGGGCTGGGGGCTGCTCCTTCCTCTGCCTGCCCTCCTCACCCCTTCCCAGGGCAGGATCAGCTCCTTCAGCACACCCAAATCCAGCCTGGCTGCCCCTCTTCCCCCAAAGCTCTGGGCTCACACGAGGAGCTGACAGGATGAAGGCAGCTCATCCTCACCTGGGGGGACCAACAACACTCCTCACACCCCGCAGGCCCTGCTTAGCGGGGACATCGCAACCCACACGCACCATCTCGTCCCCGATATCCCACCATGCCAGCACCACTCTGGTTCAAAAACAAACACCCTAAAAGCCACCAGGCAATAAAGCCCTCAACCTCCACTTCGCCCCCAACACCACCTCTGCTGTAGCCCCCTCCCCTTAACCATCACTCCTAAAAAATCAGCAGCAGGGGAGAGGTCGTTGCGCCACTTGCAAATATGACCCCCATCTCCCCAGGCTTCAATGCCGACCCCCTGCTTTAATTAGCGGTGCCTTCATTACACCACCAGCTAGCAAAAAAGGTTGGGTTTTTTGGGGTGGCCCAAGAAGCACTTTTCTTCAGGAAGAAGCGCTTCTCGGCAGGAGGCCGGTTTCCAGCTGCCTCTGTTTGTATTTGCCCTAGGAGGCCACTTTGATCATGAACCAGAAGTGCAGGCAGCTGCCGGGTCCTGCTGCCTGCCCCAAAACAGCCCAGGGAAGCGAGCAGGTGGCTGCAGGGACAGGATGCCTGATGGCCGCTCCCAAAAAACCACCCTGATTTTATTCTTATCGGCAACCCCCCAGCTATGGATTTCTAAATAATTTTTATTGGAAGCAGATTAACGGAGTGACTAATTTTCTGCTCCCTTCCCTATGCGATGGGTCCTAAAATTCAGGGTAGGGATGATTCATACAACAACTTCAACGACTTTCTTAGCTGGGACTTGGAATTTCAAATACTGACATTAAAAAAAAGTTGTTTTTTTTTTTTTAAATTAGCAATCTCACATCCTGCAGCTTTATTTTGCTTCCTGGCATTGCCATTCCTAGCCTCCCCAAAGCTGTAGGGCTAAAGGAAGAGGAGATGAAGGAGCATTTCTGCAGGTGCAGGAGGATGTATCTTTTGTGCAGCTCCTGCAAGCCATCCTGATGGCTGCCAGGACTCGCGAGTGTTCGGTGATCTCCCTGGACCTGAAATAATACACGGCCAGGCAAGAAGATCGGCCAGTCACCCTCCTTACAGAAGTGAGGACCGCCACCAATTTGCAGGGACCCCCACCATGTCCCCCACAGGGATTCTCAGAAGCTGAGACAGCAACTTCCAGCCAAGGTTTGCAACACTTTGCAAGTGCCTTTCTCCTGCATTTTGCCACACACAAGAAAAAAATACCTGGTTAGGAAAAACACACCAATATTGCACCCAAGAGCAAGACCAGCTGCAACCCAAACCCTGCTGCACCCCAAACATGTCTACCAGAGCTCCTAACAAGCACCGTCTGGGACCAGCATGAAGGTTTTGAGCCAAGCACCCCACTGGTGCCAAGGTTTCACCCATTTTGGGGGGTTCGCTCGCCTATGTCCACCCCCTGGCAGAGAGCTGGGTTATGAGGCCAGGCAGGAGAGCAGCCACACAGGGAGAGCTTCCAAGCAAGCCTAATTAAAACTGCAAAAAGCTGGAAGTCTGGCCTTTCAGGTCAGGGTTTGGGCTGGGGGTAGAGACCCGTAATTAATAAAGACAGACATATTTGAGAGCAGGCTGTGATGAATCATCGAAGGAGGACCAAGGTGTCCATGGGCATCAGCACCTCTGCATCCCTTTGGATGCACTCCAGGCGGATGCTGGAGTATTCTCAGTCATTTCACTCCTGCTCTGAACCTGGCCCTCTCACTCCTCTCCCAGGGGGATGCTCATCCCAGCCGCATGCAGACACATGAGTTAAAAAAAAAACCCCAATACATGAGTAAACAGCAAGTGGTGAAAGGAGGGGAGGAGCCGCCATCCTGCATGCCAGAGCGCTGGCAGGCTGGCCATGACTCACCGCCCCGGATCAGCTGCTGCGGTGACGCATCCAGCAGCTATTTAATGCTTCCTGAGGTCCCTCCCTGCTCAATGCACCAGGCACAGATCTTGGGCACCAAAGGGAAGATGGTACTTGCCCACGTGCTGAAACCCTCTGGTTGGACAGAAGCCTCCCTGTTACTCAAGTGCGGAGAAGTGACCCAACATGGAGAAGACCCACAGGGAACTGAAGCCTCCTGATGGTGCTCATCCTGCAGCAGGTTGGAGGGGACAGACTGTGGTCCAGGCTCCCCTCCAGCCCACCAACAGTGTCCTCCTGCCTCTTTTGGAGTGGCATCATCTGCCCTCAGCTGGGGTGTTGCAGGGATAGAGCAGCTCTGCTGGGTTTTCCATGACATGTCCATTCCAGGCCAGGAGGTGATGCCGTGGTCAAAGGTTGAGGTCATGGACAAGGGTATGCTGGCAGGTCCAAAGCTGGGTGGAGATCTGCCAGGGCAAGGCTTAATGCCGTGGCACTTCCCAGGCTGGCAGGTCCCATGCTGGGTGGAGATGATCAGTCATGGCAAGGCTTGACACTGTGGCTCTTCCTGGGCTGGCATGTCCCATGCTGGGTGGGGATGATCATCCACAGCTCTGAACGAGCTGTCTGTGCAGCAGACTCTGGTCATCACCAATGGTCACTCACACTGCAGCAGGGAGCACTAGGCAAAGCCCTGCCTGCAGCCACCTGGTGCAGAACCTTTCCACGGTGCCATGTCCATCCTGAGGATTCTGAAGGGATCCTGGCCAGTGCAAAGCAGTGAAGAGGGCCACCTACCAAAGAGGTCATAGTCCTCTCCTGCAGCCTGGGCACCAGCAGGGTGTGAGCAGGACACAGGTGCAGGGCTCCAGCCTGGGGCAGCAAATGGGTTACTTCATCCCAGTACAAAGAGTTGACAGGGTTAAATGAGCTCAAGAGGTGACAAACGAGTCCTACCAGAGCAGTCACAGCCCAGAGAGGCAGCTCTTCATCCTTCTACAGTCACAGGGAGGGCATGCAAGCATTACTGACCCCTCCAGGCCTATCGAAGTCACTAGCTTACTCAAGGAAGCCACAAACACCCAGGAGCAAGGAAGCAGCAGGCGCTAGGCTCTAATTCACATCCGGCTGGCTTATTTAGGGGTGGCCATAATAGCCCATGCATCCTCGGTCCACCCATCATGCCCCGTCCAGCTCCTTGCTCTGCCACAGTGTGCCTGACAGCAAGCCCTAAAAATCAGCAAAATTACTGAAATCAGTAATTTCAAAGCTGCACGAGGGCTTTGCAGACTCTACTTTTCTCTCCTCCTTCAGCTGGAGAAACCCCAGCCAGGGACAGGGATAACCACTGCAAACGTACTCCGAAGGTGTAGCTTTACTAGAGGTGTGAGGATGGATCCCAGCCCACGCACACCCCATGGGCTCTGTCGTGCTTCAATAGCAAGTGGCTTCTGCTGGGGGCAATGTATCCTGCATAACACACACTCAGCATCTGCAGAAGTTACATCCATGTTTCAAGGGCTCTTTGCACCCAAAGGAGACCAGAGGGCCAGGACCAAGAAAACTAATTCTCATGGCACTCGAATCACTCAAGAGCTGAAGCATCACTTGAGCCTGAAGCCACAGACCACCACCAAAGTTCCCCAGCACTCCAAGGGGAATGTGTCCCACACATTAGGATCTTGCAGGAACTGCCCGAAGAGACAGATTTCTGGAGAGCTAGGGCTCCACAACAGCACCATGACAGCAACCCTCCATTAAGAGCAAACAGAGGCTTGGGGATTTTCTCCTCCACTTCCTCCCCAAAATTACAGACCCACATTAACATGCCTGGGGACTACCATTGAGGCTGGCTGATGCTAAGCAGGGTGGGAAGAGCTGGGGACAAATTCTGCCTAGGGCTGAGATGTGTGATGGGCCTTGGGGGTGACAGCCTTCATCAGGGATTTAGGGGAGGGAGGCTCAAACCCTGGCCAACGCAGAAGCAGCTCACCCCATCCCAACTCCACCTGCAGGGATTTCTCTCACTGTTCCCTTCACCCAAGCTTTTGGGTCTGCTACAGCATCAGACCCATACGGAGCTGGGGAACTTCCCCCACCCCCCAAACAAGCCAAGATTTGTGGCTGTCGCTGGCCAGCATCGAAAGACATGTTGAAACGTTAAGGATCACGAGCAGCGATGACATTTCAGGGATATTTACTAGCCAGTCCACCCTGCAGATGAGAAACCAACCAAATGCTCATTATAAATTAAAAGAAGCAAAAAAACCCCCCTTCACCGACTGCACACGCTCACATTACAGTGTTTCAGCCTAGAAGTGGAAGGATCATCTTCCTCTCCTTAATGCATCGTATTTCTCCCTTGCAGCACTAATGGTTACCATCCATGGGGGAAGAAGAGCTGGCAAGGCTGGCTAGTAAACTCTGCCATAAAGGTGGAGGTTTGCAAGGGAAACATTAGCAGCTATTGCTGTAACCATCAACCCCAGACACACAAGTGAAGAGCCACTTCATGAAAGCAGCTGAGAGTAAATTCATAGTTTCTTCTCAAGGGGGCGAAGCAAAATTAGCAACAACATGTAGATTAGAGAGGAAAGAAAGAGTAAAGGCTCTTGTACTGCCACACTGCTTTTCTCTCGTGCAATCGAACCTGCCCAGATGGGACTGGGTAAGTATTTAGGTGTCCAGCTCCCAGCACAGGGGCAAGGCTAGGTCTATGCACCTTTGGGCTCAGGCTGACCTAGATCAGCCTTGAGGATTAGGGGTTGGACTTGAAAACCATTCAGGGTAGAGCCCACCCCTCAGTTTTTCCCAAAAACTATTGCCTTTATTTGTAATACAAAAAATTTGGTGCTTGCTCTTTGGCTATCAAGGCACCACTGTACCTGAGCCCTGTGCAGCAGCTCTGGGATGCCCAAATGCCCATTGTTTTCAGGGGATGACTCACAATCCAGCTCTTAAAAGTCAGGCTTTGAGGGGTATTTGCCAGACCATCCACACACAAATACAACCCTGGCATGCACCTGCCAGCAGGTCCAGCATCTCTGCTGCATCCACCTTCTGCAGTAGTCATCAGAGAAAGCATGATGCAATTTGTGAATATTCCCCCATTATTACACACAGTCCATTCCCCAAGTCAGAAAACAGCTTACATTTCTCATCATATGGGATGCAGAAAGAATGCTGCAAATCTGGAGATGCAAAAGCCTGTTCATACCTTGGAAATACTCCAAAGTACCTGCTTTCTCCTCCCCAGCCAAAGAAAAGTGATGTTTCCATTTCCTCCAAATTTTCATTTTCCCCTCCCCCGCCCTCCCAGGATGAGGCCAAAAGGGGGAAAATCCAACAAACAGGCTATTTCTCCCAATGCCTCCAGAAGAGCCAGAAACAACTCTCAAAGAGCAGCTTCCTCATGATGCTCGCCTGGTCCAGCCCAGAGGACAAGATGCACCTTGGCCACTTACAAGGCAAGTGGAGACAGGCATTGACCTGCCACTCTCCCCATCTCATCGCAAAGTGATCAAGGATTTCATTTCCATAGGATTACAGAAAAATTCAAGCTCTGCACCTCTCCTCCAACTAGGACCAGAGACATGAAACAGCCAGATGACCTACTAATACTCTCCCCCCAACCTGCCTTCCAGCCTCCTTCAGAAGAGCTGATGTCAGCCTTCTTTCCACTCCAGTTCTCATCCCAGGGGAGAGGGCAATTAACAAATTAGCAAATGCAAAACCAGGAATAAACCTTCCAGATTTTATTTTCCACTTCCAGAATAACTCAGTTTCCTACCCTGCTTTGGAAATCGGCCACAAGCCAAGGATGCACTGCTGGGTCTCCGGAGGAGAGGATGCACTGATGAATATGCAGGTGCATGCTGCCATGGATATTTATTTATAACTTTGTAGGATTAAAAAGGCCTTTAATGACCATTTGCCAAGAGCTAAAATCTCTTCTTTCTTTCTCTCACAAACATACAGACACAGAGTCAAACAAACAAGAAACCCAGAATTAACCCACGCTGAAACCTTTGATAAGACACTTGGGTATTTTAGAAGTCTCTGCTTTCATGCTACCTGGCACATGCTTAATTAGACAGAGGTGTTATCAGTCCCCACCTGAATCCATCCAGAGATAATAAGCTCTTTAAGGCACTAAAATGGAGGTACATCTCTGGAGAGGCAACTCAATCCCCTATCTGCCACTAAAACTGCAGGGGCCACCCATCAGGGTGTACAAGTCACTGTACATCTCACATGTGATGGAGATCACAGCTGCCTGACCAAATTTAATCCCGAAAACCACCTTGCTGGGAGGCGGCAAACCTCCGGTGGTAGGGGTTGCAATGCCAGCAAAGGGCTTCAATAAATGCAATAAAAATATCTTGTTTTTTCAGAAGTATTTAGGAGCTTAATCCTCATGCAGTTCATGCTTACCTGGGGTCACTTTGGGGGAGTTCAGCCTTTTGAACCTCCTACCTCAACTTCTTTATATTCCCAGCAGGTCATTAAGGAGCCAAACTAATTCAAAGAGGACAGCACCAAGTCCAACATCGCAGCCTAGGCAATCTTCAAACTGTGTTAAAACACTCCAAAAATCACTTGAAGCGAAGTAGATTTCATGGACAACTAGTCCTTGACATGCAGCCTTTCAAAGATGCAAAGCAATGTTATTTCTAGCGCATCCACTCCCGGGTACCAGGGATATTCATTCCCCTGCCAGAGTAGGAGAGCAAATATCCTTTCACAACATAAATGCTCAGCCTGAAAAATTTTTAGAAGACTAGAAAGACCAATAGAAAAGGATATTTTAAAAAAAGAAAACAATCCCAAAAAACCCCTACAGGAATCCTTTCCATGGTACAAATCCTGGTGCAGATACAGCTTTCTTCCCCACCGATGGTGGACCAGGTGTGATATGGTACAACCTGGTGCTCAGGCTGGATTAGCCCTGGGAAAGCCTTGCAGAGCCACCTCTTCGGGATGGGATCCTAAGGACTCGACAAGCTGCCCTGAGAAAACCCCATCCCAGAGGTATCAGGGCAGGGAAGAGAGGAAGGAAAGACGTCCTCAGAGCAAGCCTGGGAAACCCCTGACTTTCTACAGGCACAAACCATTAAGCAAAGACCTGGGCACACTGGTCAAAAGCTCAAGGAGACCCTGAGCTGCTTTCTGACAATTAAGCTCAAGTTGACCCTCAGACAAGAGGGGGGTTCACACTGCAGGAGCCAGCCAGCACTAAATGTGACATGCAAAGAGGTAAAAGCCCATTGCCTGGTGTCCACTCAGTCTTCCCACCATAAATACATTTGGCTCTTTGCAGAAAGGAATACTGCTGCCTCCAAACATTGCCAAAACTTGGAAAAGAAAACAACAACAACAACAATCAGCAAATGAAAACAGCAACCACAAAGCCTCTAAAAAAACCAACCCAACCCATTCTTATTCTTACCTAGATATGTCTGTGGTGTTCATCCAACCCCCTGCGCACCACCAGCTGCCTCAGGCAAGCATCCAGAGGCAGAGACCAGCCCCCTGCTGCGCACTCCTGCCTCCCAAGGAAAGCAGTATTCCCAGCAGAAATCATTAACCAGAAGAAATGTACAAAATGCTCTCCCCGTGATCCCTCAGCTGGGCAGCTTCACAACACCAGCCGGGTGCTCCCACCCCATGCCAAAGGCTTCCCTGGGCTGGCAGGAAAAGTAGGGAGCAAAGGGGAGGCTGCCACTTGCCAGACTTCTCTGCCGACACAGCTACTCTCCTACAGGATGCTATAGGTGCCTCCAAAGTCCCCGTGCTCAGGAGCACAGTGCGAGGTCTAACATCATGAGGGACCTCCATGAGGGACACTGGACTCCAAAATACTGCCAAGAACACTGCGGCATCCCATCACCAGTCCTCCCAGGACCACAGGAGGCAGCTGGAGGGACAGGGGGAGGTTTGAGTATGTGGCTCCTAAGACCAACAGCTCCACCAGGTCCTGTGCTGCAGCAGGATTACAAAGCAGCAGAGGAAGCCTTCCCAAATTCAAGCAGTCTCAACTGCCATAAAGTTTCCAGCTCAGGGCTGATCCACCCGTGTCTTCCGGTAAGAAGTGTTGCAGGGTGGCTTTTTTGTTTTTTAAACTCTCTCTCTCTTTTTTTTTTTTTTTAAGCAACAAGTTATTCTAGATGACTAGCCTGGGGCAGCTGGAAGCACCCCAGCCCTCAAGAAAGCGCTGACTCCAGCCCACAAAAAGCCAGATAATCAGCTGCTTTTAGAAGCTCATGAACTTGGCATCTGAAAAATGGAAGGGCATAAAATTGTTAGCAATCATTTACAATAATAGAATTTTCTTAAAAACCTTCTGTGGAGACACGCTTATGCCTTAATTTGACTACACAGGTTTACAAGGGCATAGACAAGTTGGGACAGATTGAGGAACATCCCTTAAAAAGATGCTCTTAAAAACAGCATATACGTGCAGAGCTAATACTTATAATGTCCCTCATGCCTTTATTTAAACTCCTGCACAGAGCAACCCGTTGTCAAGCGGCAACTGGACTTCTTCCTAGCTCACCACAGCGCTCGACACTGCACCACTCAAGGAAATACTCTACTCCAAAGCCCTGGCACGCACATCATGGCCTCCCAGCCAGGGAGGATCAACCCCTTATCTGGACTTGGTCCCAAAAGCATCAACCCCCCCTAGCACACGAGGTGACAGCAAAATGTGGGCTTGGGTTACTTCCAAGCCACCACTAGAGGTTTTTCCCACAGCAGAAGACATGAACAGGACAGGGCAGAGACGCTGAAAGACACGGACAAGATGAAGCAGTGGGGACCCAAGCAGATGCACTCAGGCAATATTTCTCTGCAGCACATGGTGACGGTGAAGGCAACCACAACGCACATCTCCACTACGGAGGCAGACAGCATACACCTTACCAGAGCAGACCAACTCCCATCCAACCCCATTTTACATCCAGCCCTCAAAATACTTCAGCACAGAAGCTCCTCTATGTGCCCAGGTGCAGTAAATCCCTGTATCTTCAGCAATTCCACCACACTACCTTTTTTCAGACAAGTTATATTTCAAAGACCAGGGAAGGGAGCACCCCAAGATGATTCAGATGAGCCATCACCACACTGCTATGGCCAGCTGCCACCCACTGCCAAAAGGTTTGGTCAAGCCTGGCAAGCTACCAAGCATCTGAGCACAGCTATAACTTGCTTTTCTTAAGCATAAGGCGAGGGAAAAAAAAGAATTTAAAAAAAATCAGACTTAGTTCTTAAGTTGTTTTATTATCTCAGCATCAGACTGTTGCTCAGGTCTCCCCTGTCAAACCCTGGGTAGAGGGAAATCCCACATCTCTCTCACACTCATTTGTCAAGTTTTATTTTTTAGATCAACCGCCGTCCCCTTGCAGGAACCCTGGACCCACAGTGCTCGATGCCGCAGGGTACTGGGCACCTGCACGTGCTGCAAGCCACACTGCCTGGCCTTGCAGCTTTCCATGAAAAGGTGGAAAAAAGGCCTTAAGAAGACATATGCATTTGGGGGGCTTCTGGATTTCCATGCTGTTTCTTTCAAGAGGGTGTGGGGAAGCCAGTGAAGCGATGCTGAGAGGGAGGCCAGGCGCCATGCTCAGGCTCTCCCAGCAGATAGCTGGGATGCAGGAGGATTCCTGGCATTCCAGTGGCACCAGCAGAAGGTAAGAGCATTCCACCCTTCCTCGCAGCCCATTCCCAAGCAGACACCACCAGCACTGCCCAGTAAAGAAGGCAAGCAGCATTTGGATACACCTCCCACTCGTAACTGCTGCGGATATGGCACGCACACACACAGATTTTCTCTCTTTTCCTTAAGATCTGCAATTATTGCTGCACGAGGAGCACAATCCCACGCAGCTACGCCACGAGGTGATGCGTGTAGCATCCCTGTCCCATGCCAGCCAGATCCAGCACCCTGCCATTTAACAGCCAAGCTCTGTCATTCGTGCTGCCACATGTTCCCAGGGCCCTGTGCCTGCCCGGCAAGTCTCAGCAGAGCGCGGAGCCAGGGCCAGCAAGCATGCCGTTAGCACTGGCATCCCCGGGAGCCAGCCCTGGCTCACTGCAAGGAGCAGACAAAGTTCCCATCTCATCTCTTTGGATCATTTCTCACCTGTTTCCACCTGCCTCTTCCTAATTTCTCCCAAAATCAGCCATCCCAAAGGGAGTGCCATGGGCTGTGCTGGAGGCAGCCACTCTGTTTGAGTGGGAGGTGCGTGACTGTGACCCCTTCCTCACCATTTGGGTTTTTAACCTGCAATTGGGTTTTTAATGTGCAATTACAAAGCACTGTCGCAGGGCAGGAAAAAAAAACTAGGGAGAGGAGTTTGTTCTCCCACCCACAGCGGGCCACAAGCAGAGTTACGAAACAACCTGCCGGCAGAGTTCGCAGAAGGCATCAGAAGTATGCAGGAAGGAGACAGGCTCTTATCGAGGAATTTAACCCCTCTCCCCGGGGAGCTGCAGACATCTCTGAGGGAAGGAAGGAAGGACAGACAGCCAGCCTTGCCCCGTGGATGCAGACCGCAAGGGGAGGCTCCTGGCACGGGTAGCCAAGACCCCACGCCACCTCAGCTGCTCCTCTGACACAGACTCCGGACAGTGTTTTTGGTATTAAGTGGGAACGCAATGCGGCTCCTTCGAGTGGGGCTTAGGTGGGCCATGCTGGGGGCAGGAGCTGCTGGGGATGCCGGTGACAGCTCCCGGTGCACTGGGCAGGCGGGAGACAAAGCCACCAGCGCTCAGCCAACCGGGACAGGACCAACAAAGCACTGGGCAGGTGGCAAAGGGGCTCGAGGTCTCGCCAGTGCCGAGAGGCGCTCGGTGGCCAGCCACCCCGGCTTGGGCTCTCATTACAGGAGCCCCCTGCCCCGAAGGCACCTCCCGGCCGTCCCTGTCCCACTCCACACACCCGAGCAGGTGGTCGCACTTCGCAACCCCAAAAATAACGGGGTGGGCGCTGCCAGGCGGGCGAGGCGCCGGCCGTCCCGGGGGACGGCGCACTCCGGGGAGACGCGGGGCCAGCCCCGCCACCGCCACCCTCCCCGCGGCCGCTCCCGGAGGTGTCGGCCCGGCTGCGGGCTGGGCAGCGCCGCGGTGCTGCAACGCGATTCCCCGCGACGCTCCGCTCGGCCCCGGCGCGCACTCACCTGCCGGCGGCACCGCTCCGATTCCGGTTCCTCTCCCGGGTAGC
>VZSF01000520.1:422546-531234 GCA_013398295.1 Chionis minor
CCGAAGGCTTAGAGGCTCCTTGTTTGTTTTTAAAAAAAGCAGTCGCAAATGCTTCTTTTTTTCCTTCAAAAAGTCTTACATCCTTTTTTTTTTAAAATAAGTTTCCAATTCTCCTTTTTAAAAAAAACCTTAAATTCTCCTGTTGCTTTTTTTTTAAAAAAACTCTTAAGTTCCCCCTTTTTTCCTCCAAACCGTTAAATTTTCCTTTTAAAAAAACACTCTTAAAATTTTAAAAAAATGTGTTAACTTGTCCTTTAATTAAAAAAACCCTTAGATTCGCTTTTTAAAAATAAATATATTAAATCATGTCACGTTTTTTGCAAAAAGTCTTAAATGATCCTTTTTTTAAAAATAGAAAAAGCAACAAAAAATCACGCTGTATCTTTGGTGTGAAGCAAAGAAGAAGAAGCAGCAAGAACCACACAGCTTCTCTCCCCGGCATCGCCGTGCCACGCAGGAGGGCTCATTCCTGGCTGGAAGCGCTCAGCCATACCCAAAAGCCCATGCCCATCCAACGGCACGGCCCAGACCTCCACCTGCCCCGGCAGGTCCTCAAGCAGGACAGCGGAAACAACCCCTTTTCGGAGAGAAAGAGCCTGGCCTGGCTCCGGAGGCGGGTGCAGCCCCTTCGGCCGGCTGGGGGCTTTGAGCACCCGGAAGCCGCAGCGAGGCAATGGGAGGGAGACAGGTTCAGCCGGTTTGGGAAGAAGCAGGTGCCTGCTGCCACGCCAGAGGCTTTGGAAACTCCTCACCTCCTCCCTCTGCCTGCTTTTCCCATCCTAGCTCCCAAAAAACCCACCCAAAAGCTCCCCCCGCCCTGCATGCTGATGACCTTCCTCCATGGCCCACTGAGCAGTGATGACAGCTGTGGTGGCAACAGCCTCAAGCACCCCATCCTGGTGCTTTCCACCGGCCAGGGTGTCCCAGCCATGCCCATGCTGGTGCAACCCCAGTGCCAAGCATCTCCTCCAGTGGGGCGAACATGTAGTTACCTTTACATTTCTTTATCCAGAAGCTCTTTGAGAAAGGAAAACCCACCCATGGGGCCCGAGCTGTCTGCTCTAAAACGCGTCTCAGGGCTGCCAGTCCACCAAAAAACGAGTGGTAATTTTTACTTATAGTTGGAAAAATCCCCATCTCCTGTGGACCTTGTCAGGTTTACGACATCCTTAACTACTTGTTTCTCCACATCTGAGCTGCTGGGATTAGGAGGTGATGCAACACACAAGTATGTAGCTGTCACTCGGCAGCTTTAATTGGGTTTTTAAATGAAGTTTTCTGTTGTTCTGACATATTCCTCATAATTATGATCTCCTAAAATCAGATAATACATCTGGTGCTCCGTAACATGGGCCATGCCCTGGAAACCTTACAGCTCAGGAGGAACAAAGATCTAGATAAGAAAACAACAAAAGCTGTTCTCAGGAGATACATATCTTATTTATTAGCTTGAATACTCTTCTGAGATCCTAATCAGACAAAAACTGAGCAGAGGTTCGGTTTTCCACTAGTGAGGACAGTTGTCTTTCTTTCAATAAAGAGATTTTGAGTTGTAAATATTTCTACCTTTAGCATCTTGTAAAAAGATTGGAAATATTTTTTCACTTGTAAAGGTAAAGCTATTGCTGCGAAAAATAAATACATTTCTAACTCTGTACCCACACGCCACTGTGATCCCTCGATCCCCCACCCTACAAAGACTTCTCCATGCCTTCCATCAACCGAGATAGATGAAATTGTCCAGGGGATAGTTTCATACTGGTGAGCTCTTCCACACTGGCTACTCACAGACCACCTTGCAGTGTCTCAACCCACCTCCAGATTTACTCCCAAAGCTCAGAAGCTCCTGTGGTGCTGAGGCCATCTTCAGGTACTGAACCAGGAATAGAAACCAAGTTGATTTCTGGGTTTCTGCTCACTGGTTCCTTGCTGGGTTTTCTAAAAATGCATTTTAAAGTTCTGAAAAGTCGCACACTCATTGTACACTGAGCAGCCAAGCTGCTTTTGAGAGGAGAGCGGAGCTATCTCAGCATCTTGAGCAGCTGAATTATAACCAAGCAGGTCCTTTGGTCTCTCCAGCAGCCTCCCTATTGCAGATGAGATAGCAAGCCTATCTGAGTTTCCCCCAAGAAGATGAGGCTGTCTTGCTGACGCACTCAGGAGTGCAGCAAGAAAACTCCCTGCTCTGAGGCTTCTTAAGATACAGAATATGTCTGCACAAAAAAACCCCACGCTCATGAGTGCTGTGCTCTAGCGTTGGGTCATCATTTAGTGCCCAGCTATAGCCCCTCTTAACAGAGCACATCTCCTCCGACACAGCCACCCAAGCCAGCTCAGGCACAGCAGTGTTAGCCCATGCTACAGCGGGGCACTGCGTGGCCAGTGTGAGGCACGAGGGGAAACAGGTATTTGAGGCACTGGAATCTGCAGAGCTGATGGGTTTTGTCTCTGTGCTGAAAGCCAAAACCCTCTGAGCTGTTGTTGGGAGGCGAGAGTAGAGGAAAGTTTCTTTTTCAGGCCCACCTCCAAAATGAAAGAGTGAGAAGTCAGATTTTCAGAGGTGCCTTGCATCCACTGGTCTCCACAGGAGCTGGATGCAGTCAGCATCAAACCTCTTGGCTGGCCTGAAGGTAGTCTGTTATTTCACCATCTCCCACCACGCACTGCTGGAGACAGGAGATGCAGTCCCCTTCCTCCCAGGGCACAAGGGATGCATGGTCCTTATGGCGCTTTCCTCTCCTTCTCCCCTTACCATGGACTCCTTGGGAATGTGCCTCCGGACCCTGCAAACCTCAGAAAATTTGTCCTGATGTAGCCGCAACATTTCATGTGCCACAGAGAAATTACCCAGCGCATCACTTGCCTGGCTCAGCAGACAGAAAGGCATATTTCCCCCAGAAGACGAGCTTCCCTGTCCAGTAAAGACAATTGTCCCCAAAATCCTGGCATTTCCAGGGGAGCCCTGGCACTAGGAGAGAGAAGTGGCCATTACCATATGGCATGTTGACTTTCCCTTCCTGAAGACCCCTCCTATCTCAAGAGCTGTAATTCAAAGCCAGAAGTGACGACCTATATATATATAAAAATATGTAAATAACGCATATAATTACAAATGCATAAATATATATATAAAAATATATATTTTTATATATTTATGCATTTATAATTACATGTACACAGGAGCACTGCCTCCTGTTGCTCAGCATATACTTGCAGCAGCGTTGCGAAATGCCTATTGACCCTTTCAGCACTCTTAGGACTTTGGCAAAGTTTAGAAGGGTGAAGTTTTTCCATGTTGCTTTGGGAGATTTTGAACCCACCGTTGTTTTTCTGACAAGGGTTTCCATTATGCAACCATACACCGTTTTGCTAAGAGACAGAAGATGCTGCCTTGAGTGTAACAAAAGGGCTCGTCTGGAAGAATTTTTTCCTCTGTTTCTAGGACAACAAGAGACATGAGAAAGAAAAGATGCTGCAGCATCACAGGAAAGCTGAATTGGGGCTCAGCACTGCAGAGCCACTGCAGCTGACTGCCAGCGTACCATGGACCGCACCCTGCCATGCCCACCCATAGCCCTGTTTGGGTTTGGGCTTGCGGGGAGGAAAGACCTTGGTCTGGTGGGAAGACTAGCTGTTACCCTTCAAGGGCAGGTCTTCTGGCCTCTGAAATGTGATATATTTCCTGTCCTCCTGCTTTATTCAATGAATTCCTTCTGCTTTTGCAGCAAGCCTACAAAAGTTGCTGAGAGCTTGTCTCCTGTGGCTGCAATAGGAGTAGGGATGCTCAACAGCGGCCTGCAGGATTGCAGCCCTAGACAGTAAACTTTGGCTACACTGGCCACCTTATGTATTTGGATCGCAACTCGTAAGCATACAGCACTTTTCTGAAAACACTCACAGCAGCTGCAATGTCTGCGCGTGCCTATCTGCTTTCCACACCTATGGTGGTGAGAGCTGTGTGTGATGGGAGATGCCCTGCAAAGGGTCTTGTGAAAAGTGGTGCCCAGGGAACTCATGCTGCCGATGAATAGGAGCCAAGTGGAAAGGTAGCGTTGTTAAAAACCCACAATGGGGTCAGAGCCAAAAATCTCAGGTCCCTACATCCTCCAGAAACCTGAATTGCCTGCTCTTTGCTAGAACAACTCTTGCAAAAGGTCCAAACGATCAAAATCTACCTTCAAAGTGGAAGTGAATAACCCAAAATGCAGAGCAGGGCTCTTGCTTACCCCTCCTGGAATAAAATGTAGAAAAAAAAGGATGTAATTAGGTTGGAGCTCCTGCGTTTCCATCCAGCGTCCCCAGGGGAGAATATGGCTGGGTCATTACAGCTTCATTGCCATTCCCCACTTCAACAGTGAGTTGAGTCGTGCGACACCGGGAACAGGGGAGGAAGAAACAGCCAAAACAAAGGTGGATGTAAGTGAAGAAAGACAAAATGGAAGGGAGCAATAGAAAGGCAAAAGGGCAACAGTATCGGGAGGTGAAAGGATGCCCAGGGCACGTCCCACAGGCTTTTATTTCCCATCCAGGTGCTGGGTAGGATTCTCAAGATCTGCCTTTCGCCTAGGAAATAACTCCATTAATTATGGCTGTTGAGTATGGGAATGCAACAGCTCTTTGCCACTGTGCTGCTAGGGGAGCCTGTGACCCGAGCTGTCCAGGTTTCCCAAGCATTTAGCAGTGTGGTCATGCTAATTTAGTTTGGGGTTTTCAAAGGCTTGCTGGGAAAAATCCTCTCCTTCCCAGAGGCATTGAAATTTTTGACCTCCTGACCCTTCCTTTTACTAGGAGGTTCAAAAGCAGCATTGCAGCTGTTAAAGTTTTTCTTCATGCCTCAGCGATTCTCTGATGGGGGACCAAGCTGGTGTTTAGCTAGGCTTGACCTCTCTTCTTTGAGCCTGGAGATGTCTCTTTCTTGCAGTGCCACAGGCAGAGCAATGCTGGAAACCTCCCTGCCTTGCCATTCATTGCTTCCCTGCGTGCAAACGCACTGGTACCCGTTACTAATCCATCCCCCACCAGGAAGTGGCGTTCCCGGCACTGATCCCATTTGTCCATCAAGCTGCAGATTCATTTACATTTAATCCACCATGACTTGTCTATGAAACACAACCCTCCTCCTGCTCTGATGTTGGCATCCACTTGGCTTCCAAAAGTCAACCCTTGGTTTTTGAAAAAAAACCAAACCAAAACCTCCCCCTCCCACTAGGCTACTGCTAGCCTCACATGGACCTTCAGTGTCTCATCCTCCCCTCCTCTGCCAAGGCTCATTATTTTCCGAGGACATCCTCCCTTTAATTTACATCTTTGTCACACGCTGCATCCATAGTGCCAGACTCCCTCTTTTTCGAGGACCAAGATTCATCAAAGCACTTGAGCACAGGTTTAACTTCAAGCACCTTGTTTTTGGAAGGCACCCTGCATGTCACATCCTCAAAATAAGAGGCTGGAGATGGCCTGATTCATTCCTGTTGTACCCTGTTACTCATAGCAGCCCAATTTCCAAGCCAGGACAGGGGTTGGTGCCTTCTGCTTTGCACAAGCCATCCCAGCGCAGGAGGACTGGGCTAGGTTAGGTTAGGTTAGGATGCAAAGTGAGGCGTGAGGAGGCAGGAGAGGAAAAGTTTCTGAACTGCCAGTCCCTAGAGCTGTGGGATTAACCATACTCACACCAACAGATTAGGGTCATTAAAGCAGTCATTAAAAAAGGGAGAGTCCTACTGTGAATGATGACAGGTGCTTCACACTGGCAGGTGTCTGGTCCTCGTGGTGGAGGCTTAAAGGTGGTGAGATAGTGATGGGCACCGTTGTTGCAGACATCTCCCAAGCAGGAAAAGCCCTCACCCTTTTTACACCTTTCCTGCCACCTGAAAATGGTGGTAAGCACAGAAACACACATGGCTGAGGGTCCGAATTACCCTGGATTATGTCCGCAACACCCACGCTGTAGAGCCCTCTGCAGAAAGCTGCTTGTGGTAGAAGCTGGGGTAGGGACCTGCTCTCTGGGCTCCTGCATCCCTGCTCAGTTATTATCTCCTTAGGTGAGCTCAGCTTCCCCAGCTGCAAAATGGGGATAATGTTTACAGGGGCGTGGAGGAATAATTAATTAATGTTTATGAAGTACTTTCAGATCCCTGCATAAGAGGGGTGAGATAAGCAGTGAGGATTCATGAAGTAGGTGCAAAGTGTTATCATGAACTATTATGATTCCAGCGTAAATTATTGCTGCCTACTAAGCAGACACAGCCATTAGCTTTGAATAATCTGATTTCTAACTCTGTTAGCTTCTTTTTTTCCCCCCATTTTCTCAACAAGAGCATGGTTTCACCCCCACTACTCACACCTGGTTGACTATAACAACCCAATAAATCATATGGAGCTGACCCATCTGGCACAGCTTCTGGTGGGAAGGAGAAGCATGGTGCAGCCACCCACGGTACTAGAATGGATGAGACCTGCAACAGGTCAGCTTCAACTTGCACCACTGCCACAAGCTTCTCACCTGCGATGGCATCTGGGGGAGGCAGAAGATTCTTCCTTTGTAATGGAGAGCATCCCCAGAAGCCGACTCCCATCCCGCTTCAACCAGCAAACTTGCTGGATGAGCTTCTTCAAAGCCGGTTGCAGGTCAGGAGGTGTGAGCGCCTGGATGCAGCACCATGGCTTGTGGTTACCACCCCTCAGATGGGCTGGGGAACACACCTGTGTCTATGCCCCTCACCCAGCCTCTGCTTAGACAGACTTAAAATTCTGGTTAGACCTTGCACTGACATGGATTAGGAGAGCACACGGGCAGCAACACAGCAAACAGGCACGCAGGACCTCGGACTTGCTCTAAGCTGGGCTGAAAACAGTCTTCAGGCAGTTAGGCCATCTCTGCTTTGAAACCAAAGCAAATGTGACCTGTTTTAAACCAGTGTGTGTAATGTGTATCCTGGGCTGGCACGAGCAGGTTTTTCTGGTTCTTGCTGCAGCTCTTCCGCCTCCTTCCCTGCCTGGGCTCCCAGTTTCACACTGGGAGGGCACCGGAGCCTGGGGAGGAGCATGGCTTCTGCCCTTCCGGACACCTTTTCCTGCTCTCTACCCATGCCATTCCCATTGGCCCCAAATTGCTTTTCCAACACTGTGCCTCAGAAGCTGCCTGCCAGGCTGTGCTCTCAGAAACCCCCATGTTACATGCAGCCAGCCCCACATCTCCAGCCTCATGTTCCTCTCACACCACCAAAACCAGGGGTCCTCTCTGATGGCCTTGCTCTGCTGTGGTTGCTGGTGCCAGATGTCAGGGCACAGCACTGTACCAGCTCTGTGCCTTGGCAGTACCCAAGTGGGGACCTTGGGTAGAAATGAGGACCATCCCAAGCCCAAATTGCTTTGGTTACTGACTTGGACATCCAAGACCACCTCTAGACACTAGCCTGTGAAGGACAGGCAAGTTCTCTAGTTTCTAATTGTCCTGTATTATTTTTATACTCAAAACTATGTTTTCTTCCTCCCCTTTTTTTTTTCCTCCTCAGCTAGGAAGACCACAGTTATGCATGAAGACCCCAGTTTGGCAAGATAGTCACACCTGAGTTGGAACCCATCACTAAAGACTTAAATCCCTGCAGGATAACAATAGTTATCCTTAGCTATTTCAAGTCTGAAGTGGGTCCTATATGCACCTGAAACACAGAAAGAATAATACCTAAATAAAGAGGAGCAGAGATTTTTTTCCCTCTTTGACAAAACTAATTTTGCAGGGTTTTTATTTTTAATTTTAAAGATAAATTAAGGGACCAATCAAGGGACTAACTTTTTATTAGCTATTGATTTTACATGAAGTTTTTATTTGTCAGGATAATTTGTTTGCTCTCCATGTCCAGAGTACTTGAGTAGGTTAGGTAATGTCAACTGGAATTCACTTGGAAAGCCAGAGAGAAGATAGATTTTATTACCTACTATGCTAAGAATAAATAGTACCTCATGCCTGCAAAGTATTGCTGTATTCTTAACCCAAGGTTTTCTAGTAACTACATAAATCATGCAAACAAAGTTGCTTTTCCATTTGCAGCACGCCTGAAATAGAAATATCATCCAACAGATGCACATTCAGCATGCGTCTTCCTTTCTATTGCAAAGTCAGTAAATTGGCTTTCGCTTCCATAATGCTGTGCTCTTGGCAATTTTTGAGTGCAGCACACGGCAGGCAGCTCTAATAACAGGTGATCTAAGCAAAAAGGAGGATTTAGGCTGCCCTTGCTTACTAAGATTTTCTGCCTCTTATTAGTCAAGGTTTGCCTTCATGCTGTGGGTTAGTTCAAGAGTCAGGGGCAACCCAGCACCAATGAGGCTCTACAAAGTGCTGCTCATCTCCTGCACCTTGTGTGAACCAGCATAGCCTCAAAACACACCCAACAGCCCCGAGAAGAATGTGCCATGGCAAAACTCTCTGGCTGGTCCTGCTTTTCCTACCAATCATTCCCCCTTTTCCCACCAGGCATGGGAAATGTGCCTGCCTGGCGTTCAGAGAAAGTGGAAAACAACAGAACAGCCAGAAACCTTAGACTGGAAGAAGCCTGGAGGAAGCCTGGAGTGCATCACCCTCAACAAGGGGGAGTTTTAGAAAACACCACCTTTGTGAAACCAGAGAGAGAAGACAATGCAGAGGCTGGCATGGGCCATGAAATATGTATGTACCTAGGACCTGGTCCAGCTCTCTCCAGCCACTGTACCTCTTGCCTATGCATTCAAGGGGCGCTGGATCCCATCCAAAAAAAGATGCAGGGGAACAAATGTCGCCCTGGCAACCCCACTGAGGGCAGGGAGGAACAAAGAGGACCCCCGCCCCGGGCTGAACGTCTTTCCATTTTTAATCCTTATCTGTACCCATCAGCCCTATGCATGGAAAGAGGCTTCTCGGCTCTATAGATTTGCATCGCTATGGGAGTTTGAAGTGATAAAACATTTGGCCTGCCTATTCAGAAGCAATTAGTGATTCAAAGCAGCCTGAGACATCTTAAAGGGGCCTGCTTTTACAAGAGACAGGTGTTCTGAGCTGACTTCAGGGGAAAATTGAGCTTTTCAGGAAAAAAGTAGTCACTGACTGCTTGAAAATATAGTTCCTTCAAGTCTTGACAGGGAAAAAAAAATATTGCACAGAAAATTCCAGTTTAGGCTGGTAAAATCTGGGAGGAGGTAGGGAGAAATGGTTTAATTTACAGTGCTGGTAGAAGTTATGCTTTATCCATCTATTGAACACATAAAATTTGTATGTTCCTTTTCTGGGTTAAGGAATTCCCCTCCACCACCATGAGTCGCGCAGGCACAGCTATCTCCCACTAACGCTGCCATCCCAGCGTACCCGTCCCAATGGAACGCCAGCTCCAAGCCAGAATTTCTCACCCAGATCTCCTACCAAGGGAGGAGGTATTTTTTTGAGTGTTGCTGCTCTTAGACTTTTAAATCTATCTAGGCAAAAGAGCAGGCCTTTAGTTTGACTGAGGGGACCAGCGCATCCTTGCTGCCACCTTGGAAACCCAGGGAAGAATTCAGACCTGCACTACAGCCCATGTTGTTAAAGTCTCTGGCAGGATGAAAAGCTCTGGAAAGGCAGCCCAGGGATGGTTAGCTCTAAGGGTCCCTAGGGAAAGGCAGGAAAATCCATGCCAAGGGAGGGCTTGCCCATGCAGAGCCATCAAGGTGGGGTAAGCTGGTATACAAATGTCCAATGCAGAGGAGAAAGTGTTCACCCTCCCCACGAAGGGGAGGTGTCCACCCTGTGCAGTTCCCTTTCTCCCTCTATAACCAGAAGACATAAATAGGTGCCTACAACAGGCAACTGAGAGCAAAGTGAGGCTTTTGCTTGGTACGATGGAGACTCCAGCTCCCCCTATCACCACCCCACCGAGTTATGCCGACGCAACCACCAAATTGCTGGATACAGGGCAGAAAAAAAGGGAGGATGAGATCTCCAACTTCCATCGCGGGGTGTCTTCTCCTCCCCAATGTACTGTGCACAGCACCTGGGCTCCCTGCAAAAGCATCCCAGCCAGCCAAAGTAATTTCCACTACACATGCCACGTTGCTCGGGGGCTGCTGCTGGGGCTTTGCCAGGCAGAAAACATCAGGAGAAGACTGTCGGAAAGGGTAGGGCTGAGTTAAAAAAAAAGAGAATTTCTAAAAAACTAACAGGGCAGAGAGCCGTAAACTGGCTGGGGATGCATTTTTAACAGCTTTTTAATCTGAGAGCAAATGTATCCATCATCCTCTCTAACATGTGTCTGGCAAGTGGGATGGGTGGGGACAATAATCTCCCAGGCTGTTACACGCAGACTAGCGGAGAAACCCGGCAGCAGACAGATTTGGCACCCCTGTGGTTGCCAAACCGTGGGGTTTCCACGGCAAAGCACAGGTGGTGAATGGGTGCTGCTTGTCCCCGGCGAACAGTGGAGGTGGAGGAACACCCAGGTGGTACAGCTACCCCCCTCTCCCCATTGGCACTGCAGGAATCAAAGGCTCAGTAGGAAAAAAATACCCTCCACTACATGCAGCTCTGCAAAGCTTAAAGAGCATCTCGGGCTGCTCAGCTCCAGAGCTGGTTTCATGTGATTCAGTACAAGTCTCCATCTGACATCAGGGCCTGCAACATGCCCTTGCACACATACAGGGACATGTCCTACCCCAGAAGCTTTCGGACTGAAGAAGACTAATAAAAGGAGAGAAAAAAAGACACTTCTTCCTATTTCGCAAATGGAGAACAAAATTCTCAGAGCCAGCCTAAAAGCAAAATAAACAACACGCAGACATCAGCCTGCATTTTTAGGTACATACTAAAATGTCCTCATGCAACTGGTCCCAGCTGATGTTTGCCCAAGCTACAAAGCATCAACAGCAGAGGTGTGAATCACAACTGCTTTTCCTGGTCCCTAGCTCCTAAACCTGCACTCCCCTGCCCGTGCAGAAAACTGGGGCTGTACTTGGCCAAAACAAGGGCCAGACCTGCTAACTTATCCGAAGTGCTCTTCAGAGGGTGCTATGCCTGCAAGAATAACTTAGATTTAGGGCAAGGTCATAAGTCCATGTGAAATGCAAGAATCAGCAGTGAGGAGAGAGCCACAGGCATTGTGGAAGAGGACCAAGACACCTGGCTAGGGCTGATCTGTGAGCCCTCATGGCGTCTGCTGTGTTTCTTGTCACCTCAACAGTAGCTGATTACGTGGGTATCTCACTTTTCTTAGCACATACACATGCACCATCAGGTTTTAACTCCGGCTGTTGCAAAGACACATTAGAAGTGTGACCCAGAAACGCTGCAAAGATTCACAAAGCAAAGCATACCCACAACATACTTTTTCAACGTTACCCTTTGGGGCTGCACTGCTTTTTGGGTTGACAAACTGGTGTGGGACCAACAGAGTACTAAAATGCCAGAGTTTCCTCCCCAAAATTGGGTGTCAGAGAGCATAAATCAAAGCTAACAACAGCCACAGGAAGAACTTTCTTAGATCCTGTGGGACCTTCAAGACCATATAGCATTCACTTAGTAAAGCTCACCAGACAAGAAGCAAGAAGAGATACAGCAGAACCAGTAGGTCTGGAAGTGGTCCAGGAGACCATCTCCAAACCACTGCTGGCATCCATCACACATCCTCTTCTTGAAAGGAAATTTCCAGCCGCACCAGTTCACTTGTGTGACAAGTTTTTCCTCCTCTACCTCTGCTCAGGTGTGACTGTGTCACCTGTTTTTCAGCCAAGAGGATGCCTTGCACTGAAGGGATCCGGAGACAAGCCTTGTAATTAGGAGGTGTGTGCCACCCACTAGTTAACCCCGCCTCCTTCCTCATTTATCCCGGGAGATGTATAGTAGCCAGGTTTGTTTATATTGCTCATACAACTTATCATTTCTGCACACTGCTTTTTGTCTTCAAAGCACTTCAGCAGGCATTTTGCAAGCTTCTCCCCAGTGCTCAGTGACAAAGCTTTTGGAAAGGGAATGGAAGGGGAGCAGGGCGAAGGAAAGCTAAATAATTTGCCTTTGGACAAAAAAAATCATCAGTAGAGTCAGAATCAACACTCAGTAGCTCCTGCCTTTGAATCTTGTGCTCTAATCTTTGCCTGTACTTTGCTACCTTCAAGTTAAAAAATGGTATCATGAAGCCTGGTGCTCACCTTGGTACCAGAGAGCAGATTTCAAGGGATTTGCTTTAGCTCGGTAGTCCTGTGGTCACAGCCACTGGACTGAGTGGTCCTGGACCAATGATTAAATTAAATCATTTCAAACATCTGGCAGTGGTTAGTAAAACCATGATCAGCATGTGTTTTCCTTAACAGCACCACAGGAAAGAGAAGGGAAAGGATCCATCCATGACCTCTCATCCCAGCTGATGTTTTGGACTGCTTAAAGCAGGCAGTGGTGGCCTGACAGCCTGTGCTGCCCCCTCCATCACGCCAACACTAGTCTTGGTGCAGAGAACTGGATCAAGGACTGGTCCAGCTGTAGGAAAAACCCAGGGGAGAAAATGGTTATTTTTTTCTGCCAGACCAGTGCCTCTGCATCAGGCAGTCAAGGAAACACTCATGCCAACAAAGGAGAAGGTGGAGGAGTGAGTGCTTGGACCAAGCTGGGGGATGAGAACAGCTTAAACCACTTTCCCCATTGCTAACTGTAGCAGTAGAGCAGCTCCAGGCAAGTCGATGGGGCTACAGCAGCCTGGTCCAGCACTGTTGCTTGTATCAGCCTGTACCTGGAAATATCTGGTCCAGTTGCCCAAAATTCATATAACCCTGCCGCAGCTTTACCGTCAGCACTCCTGACTTGGGAGTCAGTCAAATCATTGTTGGGCCAAGAGCAGCCCCTCTCCTGGGTGGTCCTGGGCTCACAAACTGCTTATTTTCTCCCCATTGCTGGAAAAATCTTGTACTGAGAATCGTTTTGCTGGGTTTGCTGCAATTTTTCTCTTACTACACAGGTAGAGAAAGCTCATTAAAATGGAGAGCAGGGACACACTCCCCATCTTTGTGTCTTAATCATGAGCCAAAATGAAACGGCTTGAGCAGATAACGAGTGTTCCAGTGCCAGACCCACCTGACAAGCTGCTGCTCCCTTGGGTGAGGTGAGAGCAACGCTATGAGCCCCTTGATTCTGCTGGGAAAGCGCTGACCTGAACCTGCCATTTGCTCTTCTGCTGGCAGTGTGTGTCAAGGCTCTGCCGCCCGCTTTGCTTCCACCCTCCCAGCTGTAAAATGGACACAATGCATACGGGATGTTTCCCAAAGCCCTCCAGAACCTGCTGATGAAGACTCCAGAAGCATTAGAAGACTCTAGTGTCGCCATTGCTTTGGGGATTACTCCTTTCCAGGATAGGAAAGGGTGGCAATTACAGGAATCGAGTCTCCAGCCCTTTCCTCCATGAGCAGGAAGGCAAGGCAATTTTGGGTTCTCCACTGATGGCTATGCAGGGCAAACAAACACAAAGTGCCAGGGCTGGACACTGCGGGTGCTGGGGCGATGCAGGGCTGGAGACAGCCCCAGACGCGAGGGCTAGGTGAGGACTAGCAGCTCCACATATGCTCAGGCTGAGTAATATCCTGAGGAGCCCAAACACATGCAGAGATGGCTGGGACTTGGGAAATCTTGCCCAAGGGCCAGTGGGGCTCTAGCGAGTGACCGCACTAACTCCTGCAGATCCCACATTCATTAAAAGTAAAATTAATGTCTCCCTTTAATAGCCTCATTAATGATGTCTGCCCTCCTATGAATCAGGATTGCTTGGGGCTCACGTTTCTGGAGAAGATCTGAGCATATGCTGAAGCCTTCTGGTGAGTGAGCTTTGCCAGGGTACCTCTGCTAGGAGGACTGGCTGATGTCTAACAGAGGTTGGGTCTATGCTGGGCTGTCATAGGAGCAGTGAGTGAGTCTGTCTTTCCCTTTCCTACCCTCAAGACCCATTTTTGGGACCCTTGTAGGTGTCCCGAAGCAGAACATCTCTACTTAACACTGTTTAAAGGGTATGAAGAGAAGGAAGGGGCCTGGATTGACAGGTGCACAAGTCTTACCATGAGTATCTCGTCTTTAAGAAGGCAAGAGGAAATAAAACAGATCATGCATTATTTTTCTGGGTAAGGAGAAGTGATAATTTCCTGGTTCAGCACTGTCACATGAAGCCGATGACTGTCCTTTAAACACCTCACAGCTTTGACTTTAAAACACCGCTCATGACAACACACCTCTCCAGTTAAGGTGTAATTACCTGGGAGTTCACTAGCTCATCACTAGCAATTACCCAACTGCCTTGTGTCCCATCAGCCCACCCTAATCACTACATCGTCACTACAGCCCTAAAACTGGTAGCTCCTACTCTCAACAGTAAATACCATCATTAAACATCTGGGAGTGAATTTACTACCAGCCACAGAGTGATTACTTGCTGGGGTCATTGCGAACATGTAAACCGAGCAGAAGGATTGTTATAAAATATGATCCCACTCAAATAAAAGCAGATGCTATTAGTGAGCAACAGGCAGTGTTTATCCATAAAACACCAGGAAAGACAAGTTATTTAATGACTATCTGGGGAAGTCCTGCTTTGCTGGGGCTAGCGTTCCCAATTCATAAACTGCCTCAACAGAACTGTTCGGGAGATGCAGAGAGCTGAATTTATTCCTGTTTATGGCCTGCAAGGTGTGGGTATGTTTTCCTCTCTCTTGGGTTTCAGACTGACATTACTGTTCATGGGTTTAATAAAGCCTGAAGAATGTACTTGGATTAACCCCTCAGAGAAACAAGGCTCAATTGAACTAACTGGAGCAGGGAGAGCTGTTTGTCCAAGTAGGAGCAGCATCACTCCGTCTCAAGTTGTTGAACTTTAAAAATTTGCACTGAAAACATGACTGCTGAAAAAAATAATCAAAACATCCAATTCATTTCATTCACCTTCAGGATTCCAGGTTGATCTAGATCAAACCTCCTCTAACTGCATGGGACAGATGTTTTTCCTTAACTCTTATTTAGATACAAAAAACATCACTGATTCTCACAGATCCAGTAACTGGGTCTTCTGGGCAAAGCCTATACTGCTGTAAGGCTCCCCCTAAAATTGTAGACTTTGGCAACACTGCAAGATGCAGGATTTTTTTTTTTTTTTTTAAACTGACAACTTGTGCTACATATTCACATTTAAGCAGTGAAAAATGATCTATGTAACAGGCACGACCCTTTCCCTCTCTCTAAACGCCCCCTCAGCCCTGGGACAGGCTGGCTGCGCTAATCGTGCTCCTCCAGGTCATCACTGCAAATCCAGGTCAGCAATAACCAGCAGTTTGCTTCCCATCGCAAGAGTGCTTGGTGATTGCACCATTGGTTTGAGGACTCCTTTGGCAGAGGAGCCCTTGTTGCATCCTGCTCCCAAAGCCCCTGTGCCTCTGTATGGAAAACGGTCCAGGATGGCTCCTATGCCCCACCACCCCACTCCAGGGAGAGATCCAGCTGTGATCTGGCTGGGGGGTGGAGGGAAACGGCTGGAGGGAAACTTTGCCAAAGCGTGTGACTTGTGCCAGGTGTGCTCCCAAGAGATCTCTGGGGAAAGCCTCCAAATGCTGTTTCAGGGATGGGACAAATCAAGTATGCCCTCTCTGACCGAGGATCCTCCCCTCCTGCTCCAGCCTTGCTCGACGCTCTGTCAGCAAAACCCTCTCTGCTCATTTTGAGATGTCCCTCTGCCCTTGCCTGTCACCAGGATGCCAAGGAACTGATCTTGTGCTACAAGCAGGAGGCTAGGAGGGATCTCCAAGTCTCCTCATGCCTTCAGGTCTGTGGGAAAGCTTTGTTCAGTCAGCCCCCAACCCTGTGACCTGATAAGCAACACAAGGCATGAGCCAAAAGGTCTGGGTGCTGTGAGCCTGCTCCATCCCCCACTTGTGGCACCAAGGCTTTTCTGAGTCATGACGCTGCTTTTCAAGGCATGCCACTGAATCCACGCAGGATGCCAGCCCTTCTGCAAACTCACGACCTGCCGCTGAGCCAGGAGGCTCTTCCAGGATGGATATTACCCTCTGGAGGGAGTTTCTCATCTTGGACAGCTCAGACCTGACCTGTCATTAACGGCTGGCACATGGTTTCACACATGCGGCTCTTCCAGTATTGATGGGTGCAAAACGTGCTGCACTGAGCACTGCCTTCCCATGCAGTCAAGTGTCCTCCCCTGCCAGGAGCAGACATGCCAGCTCCTCACACCTCTGCTCCCATCGCCCAAGTGGAGGAAAAAGCCCTTTCTTTACAACGTGCCCCCTCCCTGCCCCCAATGCCCCCTGATTCCCTGCACACGGCTGAGCCCTGGGGGCCCTTTCCCTCCTCACTTCCCCCTGCTCCACAGCTCCAGGGGGATGGGAGCGCAGGTGGGTTGCACTGAGGCAAAAGTAGAGCAGCTTTCTATCAGCAGGAAAAGCTCCTTCATTTCAATTTAAAGCCACCTTCTTCTGGCACAGCTCCTAGCTCTGGTTGCCCGGCAGAGTTTTTGTGACTTTGATTAATCAAGAGAATCCAAACCTACCCAAAATTGCCTGCTCCATCCTCTTGGGGTGAGTGAGCTGACCACACAACCGTGTGAACCCCCCTCAACTCCCCTCTCCCCGCACAGCTTCTCCCCAAGAATTCCTCCTGCAAGCCCCACTGAACGGTCACTGTCAAGACCCCAGAAGAACCAGTGATTTCCCCCCACGCCCCCCACACTTAGCCCAGGCTCCCCCACTGCCGTGCCTGCGGGAATGCAGGTGCGAGACAGGTGCAAAGTCAATGCCAGCAGCGGCCGCCTGACACCCGCCGTGCAAAATGAGCAAAACTCATCGCAGCTCCAGAGCCGGAGTGAGGGTAGGGGCTGGGACCGCAAAGGAGGTACCTGGAGGAGGAGAGCCAGTGGCCCCATGCGCTGCTCCTGACTCTGTCGGGCCCGTCTTTCCCCCGCACCCGCCACGCTCCCGGAGCGGGGACAGGAAAGTCTGGCTCCTCTGCTTCTCGTTGCCAGGACACCTTGTGTTCAAACCCGAGCTGGGACCAATCAGCCCTGAGGCTTGGGAGCACCAGCCCCACGTCATCTGCCGCTGGCGTTTATTTGAGCGAAAAAGCGTGACAGCGGTCACACAGCCTGTGGAGAGCAGCCTTTGTGCGGGTGGGCTCTGCCCCCACCCCTGCCGCTTACTGGGAGCCTCTTCTGTCGGGCTGCAGAAAACAAAGGAGCTGTGGAGAAGGGAAAGGAGAAGAGCTCTTCCCTCTGACTGACAAAACCAAGTTTGAAAGCCAGGGCTCGTCTGCACGTCCTCACTGGGGAGAGGCAGCCCCCAGGAGCAAGCACTGTCAGGGGGCTCCTTGTGCCCCCAGTGCAGCCCAGAGCATGCAGCGTGGGCACAGACCCACAGACTCACAGCTTCAAGGATGCTTTCTGGCTCCGATACAGTCACAAGAGCATGTTTTCTCCCAGCCAGGCCCTGCAAGAAGTTTTCTATGGAGCCCAGAACTGGAGCCCTAAGCCCTTTATGAGCACAGGCGACTCAGATGCGTAATGTTGATGGACCATCCTTGGTGCTGGCTTGCCTGCTGAAAGATATGCAGCTGCTACCAAGGTGCACACCTGCGTGAAAGAAGGAGCCATTGTCTTTGCTCCTTCACTGCCAGAGACAGGAACCAGTGCATTTCCATTGCCCACAGCTGGGGAGGGTTAGACCCGCCACCTCCTTCCCAAGGTGGGGTAGGTCCAGGTGCCTGGGTAGATACTGAAGAGAGAGCTCCATGTCACCTTGGTGGTGGTGATAGGGGTATGGACAACAGGGATGGCAACAAGGACCCAGATGTCCTGGCTGAGCTCCTCCCCTCGAGACCCTTAGACCCTCCAACCCAGGCATCTATGTGGATGTCCTTCCTGCTCGTGGGATGAAGTCACAGAATAACATCCCCCACGCCAAAAGCAGATGCTGAACCTCTTGGGATAAGCGTACCTGGTTTCTGCTAATCCTGCTGCCTGTCATTTATTCTCCCTAGCAGAAGACAACTGAGATTTTGCCAGCTCCTAAGAGAAGAAGACCCAAAGCTTGGTCTGAGCATGCTGGAGGGAGGAACTGTAGGATCAACCACGTGTGGTGCTGTGCCTGACTCACCTCTCTGTTGTACCACCTCTCAAACACTCATTTCACTCCATTAATTAGCTACACTGCCAAGGTGCAAGCCAATCCTGTGGCCAGCACTTGGGCTGATTTTCTTGCCACCTGGTGCTGGCAACAATTAACAAATCCAGGCTGGCTCCTCATCTTGGGTCCCAGTCTTCTGGGGAGATTTTCACTCAATGGAACAAACACACTTGAGAGCGACTTCTCTCTTAGGTGGCTGACTCAGCCCCTGGAGGTGCCATCTCCCTCCTCCACACAGGCAGGAGGCAGGTATAACCAGACACAGTCAAGTGCCTCATGTTAGACAGGAGATGAGTCCTGCCTCCAGGCAAAATCAAAGGATGTGAGGACCTGGGACCCACTGCTAAGCTAGGAGCCACCACCGACCAGCCGCACGCGTTTTCTCCAGGCATGGGCAGCACATGAATTGCTGGTGGATTGGATGACCCAGCTCAGCTCCCTTTTCCAGTACTCACCAACTCCTTCCAGAGCTGCAGAAGCTCCTGCAGCGTGGGGAGGGAGCACAAAACCCCCTTTTGCACAGCTCTCCAGCAGCCAAGCTGTCAGGAGAGCTGTTGTGTCACTGGACAATGGAAATCCATCCAGACAGATGGGACATCTGACCATGGACCCTTTGAAAGGCTTGTAATGGAAGAGGGTCCCAGCAGAAACCTCCTTCACCATGTTGCTATGAGTCACATCATGTGGCAAGGCCAAAAGATAGCAATGAAATGTGCTAAAGTAACTCAGTGGTGGGGCAGAGAGGTCTCAAACAGTTAACCATCCAGGGCAGCAAGTGGGTAGCCTTTTTCAGGGTCTAGTGGCTCAGTTTTGCCCCTTCTTGCTTCTCCAAGCAAAATCTGCTCTGCCTGTTGTCGGTGCAGATGTCCCTGCCACAGCCACACAGTATCACATGCTCTGATGCAGTGGCACGACGGGATAAGACCGTATCTGGATGCAGCAGCACAGTGTGATTTCCCTTCAAGCGGTTACTCCTTTGGGAGCTGCCCAAAATCCCCAGCTAGCCACCAGCAGAGCTGGTGGGCTGGTGGAAGGAGGGAAATAAATCATCTGTTTCTGGAGGGGCTGGAAGAGGGCCCAGCAGTTATGGATTCAATTCTTCATTCAATGCATATTTGAGTGAAGCAATTCAGAACTGTCTCATCAATTCAAACTTGCGTAATAATATTAGCCACAAAAATCAGGAACTTGGTCCATTTTTCCTAGCAGATCCATTATTTTGAATCAGTCTCTAAGTAACAACAAGGAAATTATCTCGGCCTGATACACCAAAGCCAAAAACCCTGAGAGTCTAAAAGCCAAAGGTTTTGATATCACTTTTCTCTGGACAAGAATACCCTGCAGGAACGTGCCAAAGACCTGATTACGCAACTTCCCCTTACCTCAAATACATAATATTACAAAGGAAGAATAAGAATAAAGCAAAACTAAGAATATATGTATATTTGATAAGCACAGGTAAAAAAAAGAAAAAACCAAACACCTGCAACCCCTTTTAGCACTTGGAACAACCAGAGTCCTGAAAAATGCCAGGGGAGAGGAGGAAAGTTGCGTTGGCACTGCCAGCGTGGGAATGGTGTACAGGGAGGGAACTGTGACCCTTGCTTTTCCGCATGGACACTGCACCCTTAGAATATACTTGGCTTGAAGTTGTGTATTTTCTCAATCCAATAATACCTCCAACAAACCCATGCCCATCTCTGCCCTCCTCACATCACCTGCTCTCAGGTGATCATCTCTTCTTTCCCATACTTTTGGCTTAGCTTATGTCTTCCTCAGACAAACTCCTCCAAGGTAGCATTCTCCCTCTCTCCGCATTCCCCCTGAAAGTTTTTCCTTCCCCATCAGATTTGTTTTTCCACATATCCGGTGGGAACTGGAATGGAACTGGCATCGGGGTAAACACAAGTATTCATGCACATCCCCATCTCCATATCTATCTGTCTCCCAGGTAAGATGCAAACCCTGCTGTGAATAACAGCTTTAACCATGGCAACTTGCTCCAGTATTACAAGCACAAAGACACCGAGGTTGTAAAAAGGCTGGAAAAAAGCATGAAAGAAGGAGGCGGACCAGGTCTATCAATGCCTGTCAAGAGCTGGGCACCTGGATCTGGACTGAGCAGCCAGGTGGTAGGGATTTTGGTACCCCTTCTCCCCCTTTTTCCTCTCTTGGTACGTACATCTCAGCATCTTGCTAAGAGGTCTTTTTCCACCGCCTCTGCCACCACTGTGCTTGATTGACCTGGAGTAGAGCTTGCTTCACTGTGCCCGAATATGTTACCAAGTGAAGATTCTGGCTGCTTGAAAATCACAGCGGTGCATCACCTGTGGCCTGATGGACAAATCAGACCGGTGGCACGATGCCATCATCTCAGCTTCTTCTCCCTCCCATGAGACGCGCTGCACGGCTTAGGCTATGAAACCCAACAGCCCCTTCTTTGGCTATGGGATACCCAAGTCCCCTCTATCACCATTTCACCTGTGCTCACAGGACAGCCTGAGGCATACCTACTGGCTGGATAAATGAAAACACGATTTTCCCATTTGTGCTAGTTTACTCATGTAGAGGACAGAGACCATTGCAGCTGTAGAGAAAGCCCCTGCAGTGCAATTGGATCATCCTTGGCATGCTCAATGCCTCCAGTGAAGACCCTGACCCCGGCATGTGAGGCACTGCGTAAGGCAAGACCCTGTCGCACAGACCTTGCAAGCTGAAGGGGCGAGACTGGTGGGAGGTGGAAGAAAGCACGTTTTATGATCTGCCTTTTCCAAACAGGATGTAGAGGAGTGGAAGGGTTGAGCAACCTGCCCCGATGCCCATGGCAGAGCCAGAAGTGGATGCAACGCCACTGTTGTATTACCTCTCTTGTGGCTGCTAATATTCTGAAGACACAGCCAGAAATGTGTGACTGATACCTGGTCTTGCTGGACTGGTCTCTCTCCTCTGAAGTGTGAGGCAAATCTGGACAAAGCAGCAGACTTTTGCTAGCCGTGGCCAAAATGTCATCATTTCTGTATGATTGTGGCCCTAGAGTGACCTCAGACTTCCGTTTAAGGGGTGGTGTGGGTTGTTTTGCTTATTCTCGGTTAAAATCCAACAAGTCTTTTCAGCCTGCGACGAGCGAAGGAGAGGGTGATGAAGCACACTAGCTACAGACAGTGAGACTGGAGGTGACAGCCGTTGCTTAGGAAAGCCGTACCCATGCAAATCAGGGAGAGGAGATAAATCAGAGTGGCATGGGTGAGAGGAGCACCTTCAACGGTAACTGGTTAGAGAGACAGAGGGGTGCTGAAGGGTTAAAGGATTTGACTGAACGCACAGAAGAGACTAAATGGATCAGAGAGTAAAAATCCAATTAGGAGATCTAACAGGAAGAAGCCAAGCCCTGAAACAATAAAGATAATAGTTTTAGCTGCCAAAGAAAAGATTAGAGCTGAGTGGTGAGAGCAGATTTGTGGCGGGGCCAAGAGGAAGGAAAAATTGTAGTGAAAAAAAATTAAAAGAAAAAAAAAGTTATTGTTCCTCAAGACAGATTTACATTACAGCCTTACCTGCAGCAAAGATCATCTTGGGACTCAAACTATGTGGCTAGATCTTGTTTTTATAATAGGCTGAATGCCTTCAAAGAAGTTTGAAGTTCCAGTTTGAGTCCATCACTGACTTACCAGCGTGAAATAAGCCAGTAGAGAATTGACCACAGTGAGGTTTGTTTGCTTGCTTTGTTTTTCTGTGTTGTCTTGTAAATATGTTTTACCTGAGACAAAAGCAAAGGGAAGGAGCTGGTACAGCACTAAATGTCTTCCCTTCAGCTCTCAGGCAACACCAGGCTTTCGCCTACACTACCTTACACCCCATGGGGTCTCTGCAGGAAAACCAAACAGCTGTAACACTGGGAGGATGGCTTTGCGGTCAGGAGACAGCCCAATGCTCATAAGAACACCCAGACATCACCTCTACGCTTCAGAGGAGAGAGCCCTGGATAAAAACAAAAACAAAAAAACAAACCAACAAAACCCCCAAGCTGGTTATGCATGGTATGCAGTGCCAATTAATTAAGCAAACGGGATCACAGGAGCTGGCACAGCCTGTGGCAAAGAAACAGCAGCATCTGGAGGGAGTGAGAGCCGTGGGGCAGGCGGGCTTGCCAAGCCACTGTGCTGACCTGTGCCCCAAAAGGCACCTCTTTGCAGCCTCAAACCCAAAACATAATAGGTCAACACAGAGAAGGGGATGAAAGAGGATCGAAGTTCTGGAGGAGCTTCCCTGCAAGCAAGGACTTGTGCATATGAGGACTACTTAGTCTGGAAAAAATATGACTGAAGAGGTTATGGTAGAGGGCTACAAAATCATGCGGGGCCCAAGGAAGGCTGATAGGAATCATCCTTGCTACCTCTTCCCAGTGCAAAAATTGGGGCTGATTTCAAAGCATGCAGGTCCTCATGCAGTGGGAGACAGACCCAGGGAACTCCTTGCCAAAGGATGCTGTTGGCTGTGTGATTTTATGTGTGTTCAAGATGAGACGGATCAGTTGGTGGTGGAAAAAAAATATCATCTGGACTAATAAATACAGGCATATGCTGTTCAGGAGGCATGTGGGGTTGTGCTCTTGACTTGTGTTAGCAGAGAATGGTGAGGGGTCATACAGGTCACACTCTGCCCAGATGGACCTCACTCCTGGAGGAGATGACAAGGGGTGACAATCAAGGGAGTGCTAAGCTACATGTCCCTGGGAGCTCCTGCTGCTCCCTGAAGGATCTCTAGGACACTCAGTGATTCAGACCCTTGGCCTGACCTATGCTCCTGAAGTATAGGAGTTTCTTCTTACCCATGATTAAGCAGCCACATGGATCCCAGTCTTGCCCCATTAGGTGTCCCAGGATCAGAGCTGTCCTACAGCTTATCACCAGGAAAGCCTGTCAGCGAGTGATTTCTGCCTGTTGTGTGTGTCCTCAGCTGCTAGCCTACATCAAAGAAACCAAGCTGCAGCCTGAACAGACTTATTGCTAAAGGGTGATTTGATATACTCAGCAGAAACAGAGGTCCTTCCACTGAAGAATCCCACCAAGCCTACACAGGATCATCCATCTCTTATAGGGTTGAAGCTTCGTCTCCAAGCTCATGCCACCTATTCAGCCTGTGGCCGTGTTTCTCCAGCACCAAAAGCACACTGCTCACGTTAGACAGCGTTAAAGCCACTCACCTCCCTTCTCTGACCTCCTTGTCAGATGGGAACATGCTTTCAGCAGCGCCAGCTCCCAGCTGGGAAGAGGAAACCTTTGCCAGCCCCATGCCAAACCCCGGGGCAGTGGGTAGCCCTGCCAATTTCATGTGTGCTGAACCACATGTAATATTTGCTAGCTCAGGCAACCACAGAGCTTTAATGTTTAATGAACTGAAGTCTGCGCAGGCGTGGGGGCAGGAGGTGGCAGGCTGAAGTTCAAGATGCCCATGTGCTCCTTGTTCTCCCTCCCTTATGATGTCTTCCTTGACATCCCTCTGACCTTCCCTTCCTCTGGATACTTACGATGAGGGACATGATGGCAAGCCAGGCACTGCAGTCTGGCTTTTATGGCCTCATGGGGTCACCAGCCCTCACAAGAGGTGCCAGGCACCAGCCAAACCCATGTTTGTGTCTTGTGCCTACTGGGAACCGCCTCATCTTGGCCGAAGGACCATGCAACCTTGCAGAGAGCTCTTTTCAAAAAATATGCCAATGTCTCTGTCTGGCTCACTTTTCACAAGCCGATGACCACCTCAGGGACCCCAGCCATGAAGCACGGTGCTGCAGAAGCTGTTATAAACCCTATGCCACTGGGACATCCCGGGAAGGCAATGGCAGAGGAAAGTGCTATTTAAACTGGAGCTGCTGCACTCTCAGTGCAGGATAAAAATCTCGCTTAAGCCAAATGTTAATGAGATGGCACAGGCTCTGGGCAGGCTTTGTACTTTTTTTCCTCCTGGATTAAGCAGCGGCATGTGAGGATGAGGGAGCTGAAGGGCTGACAGCTGAAGGTTAATATCAGGTCAACAAGCTCTTTTTCTTTGCCTTTCAGCCCCGAAACCCTGTGGTGGGGGAGTTACCTAGAGCAAACATTTTTAAAAAGGCAGTTCTCCTTTCTTTCCGGCCTTTTTTCCCTTTCTGGCAGAGGAGCTGCCTTGGGTTTGAAAGGCAGATTGGACGCTGCTTTGCCCTGAGCCGGCAGGACGTGGGAGCAATGGCAAGCCGTGGCTCTTCTCCCATCTAAAGTCCACTAGTCTCTCTTTCCCAGGATGAGCTCACTCCTACGCACCTGCAAGTGTCTGCAAGCACCTGAGCTGCACGTAGAAAACAGCTTCTGACTCTGCAGCTGATTTCTTGGGTGATGCCAGGCAGGTTGTTCTCAGACTGACTCAGCCACCCTCGGGTTTCCTTGTATTGCAGAAGCATAACTGAGATCTGGGCTCTGGCATCTCTTCTCCAAAGCAAAGGTCATCACCCCTCCCCTTGTCACCCTCGTGGTGTGTGCTCAGATGGTGACATCCCCAGTGAAGCAGTGGTTTCTGTTTGATCATCTGGGTGGTACCACAACTCAAACACAGGTGGGTTTTTTTCCCCGGGTCCCATTGTGCAGGGTGCTGGGTGCTGCCCTGGCCTGCACCCAAAACTATCCAGTCTCATCAACAGTGTAAAAGACGGTAGAGTACCTTAAAGATCTTTGTGTAAGACACAGTACCTTAAAGATCTTTTTTGCAATGCAGATTTTGATGAATACAATTATGCACCTTTTGAAGCCATGACCTAGCAGCTGCACTGGACATGCTTCCCTTGTGCAGAAAAGTGATTTGCAGGTGCTGTTTCCTAAAGGGATCTAGCTGGGCAGTGGGGGAACTTCAGAGGAGACCATGCCTGTCCAAGCTGAACCCAGTTGGGTGTGCTGTGGGGCGAGAAAATATTCCCCAACCCTTCCCACCATCTCTGCTATGGGTGCATCAATCCCGAGCAGTCAGAGTGCCGAGCAGCTTGGAGAGGAGGGAGAGGGCAGAAGACAGGAGGAAAAACAGATTATAAACGACCACAGATACTTCTGCTGTCACCTTCTGGTCACTGCTTCAAGCCTTGTAAGCATTCAGAAGTTGCGTTGATTTAAAAGTGTTGGAGTAATTAAAGTGGAACAACTTTCCCAGTCATTTTTTTGCATAACAATATATCTCCTGTAAAATTAAAGCAGCACCCTTTACATTGGCATAGCTTAGTCTTGCCTAGGAAGGAGACACCAGTACAAGATACTTAAAAGATGTGTTTATATCAAGTGTTGCACACCTTAAAAAACCAAAATACTTCACTTTCAAAACACCCGCCACATGTCTGACGGGTATTTGTATCAATAAAAATGTCGTGTATGATCTTGGAAAATGAATTAAAAATAAATAAGAGTGCAAATTTAGATTAGTGGAATGGCATTGAGTCTTTTTGTATACACTCTCATTTGAAATAAGCAGTCTTAATTCAGGTTAATTTATAATTCATTGAAAAAATCCTTAATTAAACTGAAGGGACCATTAGTCCATTATGTTCCAAATGAGTCTGTCAATATAGCTCTCAGCTGATTTTATATTGCCTGTCATAATTGCACCAGAACAGAAACACCCGGGAATTTCCCTGGGCAGCCAATAAACCCTTAGGATCTGTGAGGGGGACTTGGGGACAGTGCTAACACATCCAAGCCTTTCCTTCAGCCGCAGCACTGCAAAGAGAAGCACGGCTATTTGAGTGGAGAAATGTCCCTTTTGGGCCCTCGAGCCTCCAGTCTCAATGTCTTCCCACCTCCCTGGTGGCTGGGGCTTCGGAAAGGAATCACTTACTTCCTAAGGGTGTGCAGGGAGGGAGCCCACCTTGCATCCCCGCGGGGACCCAGGCTCATCGGGACTGGTTGTCAAAGCTTGTCCAGAAATGCCTAGGAACAGGTTAAGGTTTTACACATGCCTGGTGCTGTAATTTACCTTGCACACAGCAGATATGGACACCAAAACTGTACCTTGCCGAACACTGCCTAGTTGCCCATCATCACTCATAAGACAATAAAGCTTCTTTCCTGAAGCCAGCATTGATTTGGCTTATTTGGGCACCCCAGCCCAGCCAGAAACAGGAATGGGGCAATCAGCATGTGTGTCCCACAGTGCTGGAGAGGAGGAAACATGTCTCTGCTCCAGCCCATTGCCCCAGAGCAGAGGTGCACACGAGAGCAGTGGGGACCAGCCCCAGGTCCTTGCACAAGTCTTCGGGCAGGCTGAGGGCACAGGACAGTGAGGAGAAGGGCTGAGCCCAACCTGGGCCACATATGGGGCTGCAGGGACTTGTTAACCACCCCTGACCATAAAACTGCATTAACAGCCTCCTCCACTTCTCTTATTTTTCTTCTGGTGCCAGACAGGAGTCCCAGCTGAGAGTCAGGGTCTTTCTGCCAGTCCTCCTCTGAAGGTATTTTAACGAGAGCTCATTTAGGCTTCCCAGACTAAATCGCTTTTCACTGGGCTTCCTTCTAAAACTGTTTTGCAAAGCAGGTCTGCTCCATGTGGGAAACTCTAAGGAGGCTGACAACTAGGGTAGAGCACCTGGAAACCATACCGAGAAGAAATATGCCTTCTTTCCCCAAAAAAAGCCAGCCTCTACAGGCAGAGGGGCAGACAAAGGTTATAGATAACAAGTGGTGACAACTGGCATCTGGCAAGAGGCACCACATAGAGACTGGGGGACAAATCCAGAGGGACAGACAAACAGAGGACAGCCTTTGTCTTAACTCTTCTCCTGAGATATGCTTATTTTTGAGATCATGCACCAATTCTGTCTGGCAGGAAGGTGCTGATGTTGTGGTGAAGCGCACAGGAGACTGCAAGGAGGTGCAATCCACAGCAGATCTCCTTATTATCATGCACCATTAGCAAGACTGGCCAGACTGCATACGAAACACTGGGCTCCTCTCCAATGCAACCAAGAGCATACAGTGAAACATTACATGGAGAGCAGCACCCGTTTCTCATGTCTTCTCCATGGTTCTTGCTTTTGCTCTGGCGAGCAGAGTAAGTGTAAACTATCCCCTGCCATCACTAACTGGGATTTGTTGAGGGTGAGCTGTGTCAAACTCATCCAACCACCTTCTGTGGTGGAATTACCAGCTTTGCAGAGAGGTAAAAAAGCAGCAGACAACATATTTTGGTGTTAGTAGGACTTTAGGCATTGTTATGGATAAAACATCTCATAGGAAAGTCTGGGGAATGATTATAGAGATGAAAAACACTATACAAGGAGTGCAATAGAGTATATTTACTGATTGCTCAAGTCAAAACAGAGAGGGCCCAAAATTGTTAACCCATTCAGGTGTTGGATGGTGTTGGAACTGTTTTACAGTTCCCTTGCATGGTTATCCCTGCTCTGTGCTGGTAATGCCTTTCAAGAGAGGTAAGAAACCCTTGAAGAGAGCTGAGCAATCAGATGGGGAGAAAAGTGATCAGGGAGGGATCAATAAAGGAACAGGGATTGTTTTGTCTAGGAAAGGGAAGGCTGAGGAAATGTTTCAAATATAGAAAGGGCTGCGCAGAAGAGTCAGGTTTGTGCAGGCTGAACAGGAAGAATGCTCTGCAGTGGGGACAAGGGTGGTCTGGCCTACATGGGGGGAAACATGTATATCCTAGCTGTCCCGATAGCAAAACACAGTGCCAGGTGAGATCTGGCAAGAAAAAAGCTCCAGGAGAGCCAGGGCAGGGCTGAGCAGCACGGTGTTACCTCTCCATGCCGCTTCCACTCACCGCCCTCCTCCCAACCCACTAAAAACTCATGTTTCCTTTGACTCAGGCAATGGAACAACACTGGGGAATAGCTGCCTGGTATCACAACGTGGCAGGTGAGACCAAGCACCGGTGAGGTTGTAGGGAGTTTGTCATTGACTTGTCTTTGTGTCCAGAGCTCATTGATGCAGCCGGTTTGCAGGCATTGACTGTGGTGGTTTGTAGCATGCGTCCTGCAAAAATGAGTGAACAAGGAACAGTGATGGTACCTGGGTCCGAGTATTTCCATTTATATCAGTGTCCGTCAGCCTTACATCGTGTTGTTAGCTGTTAAAGTGATAGAGGCTTTTCCTAGAGCTATACCAGCATGGAGATGAGACTACAGAATTATTCCATTCCTGCATGCCAAAGGCACAGACGATTACAATTTCGCTTCTGACTCCTGCTCATCCTGCTTCACAGAGATCAGATTAATCGTGGCACATGATCAAAGAGATTGAAACGAAGAAACCAATAACCAAATGGCTACAGTTACTCTGCTGCAAAACTTGGATGGAGATAAGGACTGTAATTTTGCTGTGAATTAGCCTGGGCTCGGAGAGGTGAGGGATAGGATGCTAACGCCGTGCATTTTTATCCTAACAAATACTCCAGCTGCCCTGTTTCAATGAGGACTTTGCTATTACATCACTAGCTTCAAGAAAAAAATGTCACCACCTTTTGGGAGAGTAAAAGCAATGTGTGAGACCTGTGAAAATGAGAAGAGCTGCAAAGAGACTTTACCATATGGCAAATGCACTTGGTGGCTCAGAGCACTTGTGGGCTGAAGCTCCTGTGCCTGAAGCTCAGCATGTCCTCGGGTCAGTGTTTATGGGCCAGCTGTGGCCCCTGTAGCACCTTCCCCTCCATCTGAGCACCAGCAACACACCATAAATGAGCCTCTAAACCCACCATCCCTCTCATGGGACAGAGTGGTTGCTTTAATGAAGGGTTAGCACCCTCCAAGAGAAACTTTGCAGTCTGGACCATGTGTATCCCACCCCTCCTCCTCCTCCTCCTTCTCCTCCTCCTCCTCAACTGCTCCTGGCACACCACCCACAGACCTCTCTGGTTGCCCTTGGCAGCTTCTCAGAGAGCTCCACCAAAGCAGAGCCAGATGGAGCTGCCAGCTCGCCTGTACGAGATGGCACAGGCTTTTCAAGCCGCCTCTTCCCAGGGCTGCCTACTCCTGTGTGGGAGGTGTAAGCAAGGCACGTGTTGCTTCCCCCAGTGAGCAGTCCTCCAGCATGTCCCCGTGCCACCAGCGCCAGCACTGAAGCCTGTGCTTGTTGGTCCTGCAGAGCTGACAGGCATCAAAGGCGGCTCAGATAAGCACCATGTCCAAATGTCCTCTGGGTGGAGAGTAATTGGAGGCAGACCATCACAGCTGCTGACCCAAAAGCAGAGGGATGTGATTTTTGTGATCACCCTGCTGTATAAAAAGTGTCTGCATGTACAAAAGTCCCAGCCGCAAACCCTGACGCTGCCCACTGCCACATCACAGTGGTACCAGCAGCATCATTCCCAGCCTGGAAAATAAAATTCCTGGGAAGACCCTCCTCCTTGCACTCTCCCGCTTTTTATTGCTGCTTATAACTTTGGGAGGACCATGAGAAAGAGCATCCACCTCCGTTCCTTAGACACCCGCCCCAGGCATCCTGAGGGACCTGCTGTCTGCAAGGACAGGATGACTGGTGGCAGGGGAAGATGTCACCTGCTGTGTTTCCATGCGGAGACAAGGTGTTTGTCCAGGGTGAGGAGAGACACTGTGGGCTGGTGTCTCTGGCAAATTCCATCCTTAAGTAAAATCTTGTCTTTAATCCCCAGCATTTTGCTGTCTCAGTAAGAGACATATTCAGAGTACTGCAGACACTTGCCTCAGGTTGTCATGGGGCTTCATTGCCATCCTGAGCGCAGTGCAACCAGCAATGCTGGGAATGCTGCCTTTGGAAGATGGGAAGCAGCTGGTATGGGACTGCATGGGAGCAGGCAGGCAGGCAGGTGTTGGATTTGCACTGCTTGGGAAGCAAAGCAGAGAGCAGCCTTTTGTGGGCTGGATGAGCCGGTGTGAAGCTGAGACTTGCACGTCTCGCTACCATTGCTATGGATCTGTCTGTCTTGACACATTCCTGGGAAGCTTCATCTGTGCTGAAGATGCATTTCTGGCCTTGGGAGCGTTGCTGAGCGGGGAGAGACTGGGATGCTCAGAGAAACAGCTCTTCCCTCACTGGGGAGCAGGCAGAAACACCTCATCCTGCTGTATTTTCATGGGGGGCTTTCAGCAATTGGATAAACTGTAAGCAAAAAGAGAAAAAAACCCTTTCACACCCAAAGCAGGAGGTCTGGGTGCTGCCCCGGACCCCAGGGATGCTGCGTGGGGGGCTACCGCCTCCTTGGGAGCCTGCCAGGGCGGGATGCAGCATGACACAGCACCGAGGTTGGCACAGCGTGCCCAGGGGGAATATGGGCTCTGGGTGTGCGTTTCAACACAGCTGGAGGAGCATGCAACGCAGGACAGTAAAGAGGACCTCCAGGGCACAGGCAACCTCTTTGCTCTTCCCTTATCTCTTTACCAAAGGCCTCTCTGGGGTCAGACCAGGCCAACACAAGGTGCAACCTTTCATTACATGAGTCCGGTTTTGCAGCTACCACCAAAGAGCCACATTTGGCCCTCTCAGCTCCGCTCTGCTCTCCATCTCTGCGCCATTTTTAGCCCAGTTGGTTGCAGCCTGCAGTGCTATGCTGCTACCAAAGTAGCTGAACTCAAGAAGCTCTTTTAATGTAATCAGTTTTGCACCATCACTGTTGCACGGGAGGAGGGACAGTGCTGTATTCATCTGAGGGATGGGGACTTGGTCCACCAGCTGTGATGGTAGCATCCATCACACTAGGTTCAAGGCTACAAACCCTTTCAGCAAGAGGGCTTAGGAGGTACCGACCGTTGTGAGCAAGGGTGGCGGTTGTCACCTGCAGCAGACCCCATGAGTGACACTGGACACATAATAATAAAACAAATATACAAGAAAATCCCCTTTGCCCCCTCTCTGCTGGCCTTCACCTGGGATGCAGGCCACGTCCCTTCGCTGGCTCAGCTTTCTCCATGGTAACAGAAGGATGTTGCAGTTTCATCCCCCTTGGTGATGCCAGGGTGGGCGGGTGGGAGACAGATGGCGATGGAGGGGAAAAGGGTCCAGATCCTCCTGAGTGGCAGAAATTGCAGGAATCCCTGATTGCAGGAGCCAAGACGCTGACCCAGAGCCGTGGGAGGGCGGGAAGGCGGAGGCATGTGGCTCTGCTGAGCCCAGAATAGCAGAGCAGCTGTTGAGTTATCGCTTGTAATTATTACAGCATATGGGAGGGAAAGAATAGCTCTCAAGGGGAGAAAAACAAATAAGGAAAAGGCAGGCTGCTGCAGGGCTGAGCCATGGGAAAGAGCAGCACTCGGCACCGTGGCAGGTGCCTGCTGGGTGGCAAGGGCATCGGGGGACATGGCTGGGACAGCTCTTCCCCTCCCCAGCCCCCGTAGGAATTTGGGTGCAAATATTTGCACCCGTAGCACCAGGTGCTCACCCATTTCACACAGTGCCTTGCTGCCTGCTCAGGGGCGTGGATATGCCAGGGGGAGGATGGCACTGGCTGGGACATTACACAGGGATGAGCCTGGTGCGAGCCCCTGTGGTCCCTTCTCCCATGCATGATTCTGCTGCTCGCTCTGCTGTTTGGCAGGAGCCATCAGCTTCTGAGCACGAGCGAGGCAGCGGGGCTGTGGGTGGCAGGTGGTAACACTGGAGCACCAAGTGCCTGCACACCACAGTTTGGAGGGAGAGCAACCAAATTTCTCATCTAAGGATGCTGGCAGCCCATGTCCAGGGCCACACAGGGAAACAGAACCAGCAGCATGGAGCATCACTGCTCATGCCAGCCCCTGCAAGACAAGGCAGGAGACTGCAGAGACAGAAGCACTCAGCTCCAGGGTGTGCCAATGAGCCCTAGCAAACCAAAGAAGAAATGAAGGGGAAAGCCTCAGGAATGGGCCCTGCATGGGACAGCCTGCTCTGTGGAAGTCATGGAGAAGGGGAGAGGTGACATGTGGCAGCACAGGGGAGAGCAGGGAAATTCGGAAGTGATTGACACTTCATCTGTGAATGAGGAGCAATGACAGCCTTTCTTAATTTCCACGCCGCTTGGAAAACAAACATTGTATCCCCTCACAGCTGTTATTATTCTGGGCTTTCATTATTGAAAAAAACATATATATATATATATACACACACACATATATATATATATATGACAAGTTGTCTTTGGAAACACAGAGCCATTGGCAGTCATGCCAGCTGCATCCCACCTTTGGGCTGTGGTGTGGGGACAAGAAATGGTGAAGGGATGTTTCCCCCCAAAATAGCTTAGGAGAAAAATCTAACCATATCTGCTGTGTGCTAAATACAAAGATTTAACTTCCCTGTAGCCATTGAGCTACAGATTGCTGGAGGCTGGGAGAGCATTTTGGGCCCATTTTGATGTTTGCTTGTCCTGTGCAATAAACACATGGCTGCAGAGACAGGGCAAAACAGGCATGAAATGTTACCTGTCCTGTTCCTTGCTCTCATGGCTTTTCCCCAGGCATCTGCCACTGGGTACAATTGGAGATGACTCGGCACCAGGGGCAAGGGGTTAGGGGGTTGGGATTGCTTTTGAGCTGTATTTATTTTTGGTCTGCTGCTGCATTCTCCCCAACAGCATCATCAGAGCAGGTGAATCGGCACCTGCCTGCTCACTTACATCAACATCACTGTGTCCCTGCCCCTCTCATCCCAGCCAACCTGATCCCATCACAAAAAGCTGGAGGGTCCAGTGAAAAGCGCCATCGTTTGCCTGAGCAGGAGATGGGCAGCCCTGAAACTGCTGGGTCAACGTGCCAGGACCAATGCACACCGCTCCTGGACTGAAACCAAGAGCTTTAGCAATGCCTCCCAGAGGTGGGCAGGACATGGATGTAGATGGGTGCTGAGCACCTATTGGTCCCATGGGAGCCTGGGAGATGCCCTTCAGCTCCAATACCCCACTTGGACATGCAGCACAGGCAACACATTGCTGAACAACAATGATGCTGCAAAGAAAGCCATGGCAGAAGCACTGGATATAGGAAAGATGGTTCAAGCTCTGTGATCCAGAACAGGAATAAATTGCATGTGGCAGACAACAGCCACAGCGCCCATTAAATAAACCAGTCAAACCCTGCCAGCATCCCAGGATCTTTGCCAAGACAGGTGCAGTGCTTGGAAAGTGAAGAACCTACTCTGCAGCTCACACATAAAAGCTGGCCTGGGTGAAAATCAGGGAGGCAGCACCAGTTTGCACCAGCTGGGAATCTGGCCTGATGCTTTGTAAACCACTGGCCCTGCCAGAAGTGTTGACCCACTGCCCCATGCACCCCAGGGTGCTGTTCAAGGGCTTGCCTGGGTAACACACCTCCACGGGCAGGAGAAAAGGACTTCTGTTGCCTTCCTGCAAGGCTGAAATGCTCCTTGACTGCTTATGGTGTGGGGGTGACCCAATAACACAACTGAACGTGGAGGTGCTCCCCACTGCACTGACACCACAAAAGAGAGGGAAGCAGCAAGGCTGAGATTTGCAGAGCTGCTTGGTCCTTGTCTCCTCTATCTGTGGTGACCCAGGGGCAGGGAAGAGCTGTGATTCTGTGAAGGGGTCATGCTGCTTGCAGGAGATCTTTGAGATAGGAGCAGGATCACCAGAGACCTGAGAGAAAAGGAGCAGGACTACAAGGGTAGCAAGAAGCTGAGGGCAGAGGAGAGGGCAGGGTATCCAGGTCCCAAGAGGAGGTATTCAGCCTCCACATCACGCTCTGTCAGGTAAACCAGCACATCACATTGGGGAAAGTCACTAAGGAGTAGATCTGTCTGGCCCAGCTCAAATATCACTCATCCCTACTACGAACCTATCTGCTTGCCCCTTGCATTCCACCAGGCAGAAGAGGTGAAGATGACACCAAGGGAAAGGCTGGGGCAGGATCCTGTTGGACAATTAACAGTGGTCCTGACTCTTACGACCTCCCTGCTCCCCTGCCTGGACTCACATCCTACAGACAGGGTGCTCCTTCTTCCTAGCACCATCATCAGTGCCCAAGCCTTCTGTTGGGGACACACAGGGATGAAGGCCTTGATCCAAAACCCCAGCTAGCCGTAAGACACTGTGGGTTTCTGGAAGCTGCCCCCTGACTGGAGTCCAGCAGCTTGGCTCTCTGCTGGTGCAGGCAGGCCTTCACCCATCTGGGTTACACCTTCAGTGTCTTCGCCCACCTGGCCGTGTCCTTGAGGTGTGGTGCACAGCAATGGCAGTGCCTTCTGAAGCTGTGGTTAGAAAATCCAACATGAATCCAACATCAGCTGATCCAGAGCTGATCACAGAATCACAGAATGTTAGGGGTTGGAAGGCACCTCTGGAGATCATCTAGTCCAACTCCCCTGCCAGAGCAGGTCCACCTACAGCAGGTTGCACAGGATGGCGTTCAGGCGGGTTTTGAGTGTCTCCAGAGTCGGAGACTCCACCACCTCTCTGGGCAGCCTGTGCCAGTGCTCTGCCACCCTCAAAGGAAAGATGTTACTCCTCATGTTCAGATGGAACTTCCTATATTCAGGTTTGTGCCCGTTACCTCTCATCCTATCACTGGGTAATGCTGAAAAAAGACTGGGCCCCTCCTCCTGGTACCCTCCCTTTAAGCATTTACAAGCATTGATGAGGGTCCCCCCTCAGCCTTCTCTTCTCCAGACTAAAAAGACCCAACTCCCTCAGCCTTTCCTCATAAGAAAGATGCTCCAGCCCCCTAATCATCTTTGTGGCCCTTCGCTGCACCCTCTCCAGCAGTTTCCTGTCACTCTTAAACTGGAGAGCCCAGAACTGGACACGGTGCTCCAGATGTGGCCTCACCAGGGCAGAGTATCCCTGCTTCTGCTCATCTCCTCTGTAAATCACTCGTAACGTTGCTCAATCTTAGGGTAAAATTATCACCTGTTCTGTAGCAACAAGGGCCTCTCATTTGTTTTTCCATGCCACTAATCTAATCCAAAGGTTTGTGTTCGGATTCCTGCTTCCCTCAGACTGTTCATAATCCAAAAAACAGGATTGGGCAATAGCAGTTGAAAGTTTCTTCTTAAAGCCACCAAAACTGACACTAGATTAAAAAAAAAAAGACAAATCAGGGAAAAGAGTTTTTTATCTTAGATTCTTTTTTTTTCCCATTTAAAAATGAATTTGTTAGTGATCATCCAAGGGAAAAAGATATTTCTTGCTTTGATCCTACAAGACCTATGAATATTTTTAATTCCTCACTATCCCTGTGAAGTCCCACCTGGGGAGGCAGTAGGAGACATCTCCTGGGGGGTCCCAGCAGCTCTTGGGACCGAGTTTCTGAACTGGGGAGGATCTGGTGACTAATTCAGGAAACCGCCTTTTCCTGGAGAAGATGACCCTGTTCTAATCCTGGCTGTTGTTCCTGGTGTGCAGCATTTTTCTGGTAAGGGCTGACAGGTCCATACCCAGACTCTGGAAGACGCTTGCTTTGTCATTAGCAAGAGTCATTCAGTGGTCTGGAAACACCACGATCTGCTCTAACCCCTCCACTCTTGAGGGAGGTGTTGCATTGGAGGGGGATCCATCACCCCTGCCTTGTTACTAGTTCCACGTCAGATCCAGCAGCACGTGCTGCTTCTCCTGTGGCAGGATGGTGTGGTGGCCCTAAATGACTGCTGCTGGCACGTTCATCTCCTCCCATGCTGCCCACTGCAGAGTGCTTCCTCTGCTCGCCAAGCACCTTCCTCCCGGGGCAGATCTCCTAAAGGTTTCCATCTTTTGCTCCCACGGCAGTTTTGCCTTTGCTTTCCCTTCCTCTGAACCTAAAAATGTAGCTCCTTTACATGGCATATGGTGCAGCCATGATTGCCCATACCCTCGGTTAGCATGTGCCCTGGCACAGCCCTGGTCTATGTGGGCTTGATCAGCCCAGGGCATGACCAGGAGACAGCACACACTCAGCACCATCCTCACAGGCAGCATGGCTGGAGACAATGTGGTTTAGCTGTTGGGGAGAGAGTAGGTACTGTGGTACTTGCCTTCAGGCCCATCATGGCTCTAGATGCCTCCTGGGGTGTGGATGATACTGGTGACAGGAGCCTGCAGCAGCAAGGTGGCCCAGTGGTGGAGGAGGGACTGGGTTGGTGCTCACTGTTAGGGAAGAAGGGTGCGATCCTGCCCACAGAGCACTAGTAAGAATTTGGGCACTGATTTTGCGAGGTTCCATGCAGGGAAAAGGCTGGGACAGAAGTGACATGGGCTGGTGGTGGCAGATGTTGATCCCTTGGAACCAGCCCTCATGGATGCTGCTGTGAAGTCCCTTACAAACCTCCAGGGTCTCCCAGCACTGTTCTGCCATCAGAAGAAGGGCCAAGATCCCTGCAGGTGGAAAGCCATGGAAGACAGAAGAGCAGCAACAAATGCAAACCTTGCCCAGCTTGCACCGCTCTTCCAGCAAGGTCCTGCCCAAGACGTACAAGAATGCCAGCAACCACTTGCAGGAGGTGGGCTGAGCAGTGTGAGAACCAGGAATGGGGCAGGGGAAGAAGGATGGAAGAGAAGAGGGTGGGGATAAAGGGGAGAGAAGCAGCAGAGAGCTTTAATGCAGCTGGTCTGGGAGAGGACTGGTTTTAGACTGGTGGACCTCACAACAGGAATTTGCACAGTGGCACTCAGGAGCACAGCCCCCAGGAAGCTCTGCCTGCTCTGCTGGGCTCCAGAGATGAGAGGTCCCTGGTCAACAAGGGAGAAGCTGGAACTTAAGCCATGCACTGTCTAGAGCCTGCTTGCAGCTTTCAGCTATGGCCTGTGACAAAGATCATCTCTTTAAGACATCCTGGGATTGCACGTAGCATCATCAGATGCCCTATACTACCACATCTTTCCAGTACTGAGGCAGGGGTCTGAAATGGGATGTTCTCCATTACATTTTGTGGGCATTGCAGGTTTTCTAAGGAAATATTTCCAAATAAATCAAAGTCATATGTGATACAGCAAGCCACTACCAGCACAGCGCATTTGGGAGCATCACATGAGGCCAGCACACTGAATGCTGGAGAAGGTAAAAAAGAAAATGTTGAGTCCACAGTGTGCCGAGTGCCTCCCAAGCTCTCTGGAACTGCTCGGGTTTGGTTTCTGAGTTTTTTCACTTTTGAAAGTCACATTTGTAAGACTCGCTTCTTCCCTCTAGCGTCCATTTCAAGATGTTCCTCTTGCTCTTCAAATTCAGCTGAAGCGGCAGCTTGCCTGGTTGCACGTGCAGTCACTCTCTTCCTCGGGCACAGGTTTCACATTTATAAATGATAGTGCAACTCTCCACCCAGGAATTTGACATTTCATTTTTCTGGTTTATGCTGTGTCATGCGGGATGATCCTGTTGCAAGGACATCTTCCCCTGCCATGCTTAAAAAATTATCTCAATTACTCCCTTCATTTTAATACAGTCACACTGAGCTCCAGCTGGAGATGCACAGGCGCAATGAGGTTTCTGGTGGCAATGGAGAGAGGACATGCCAGTGGCGGATCAGAGCAAGCCCCTGCTATTGTTGCCTGTGTAAGACCATGCTACACCTCCTCTTGGATCACACGATTTGTCCTTGGGCCATAGGGAACCAGTGCAGGGCTGAAAAATGAATCCACTGCCCCTAAGGCTTGATCAAGGCTGTCACCGCAAGGTTGTCTTCCTTCTAGTGACAGCAAGAGACCTCTCAGGCAGGATCTCCAGTACCTGGGTCACCTCCTAGCTAGCTGGACCGGTTTCTAAAAGTCCCGTGAGCATCTCCCTCTTTGGGGACAGAGGTGACAGACATTCCCTCTTTTGGGGAACAGGCAGCAGACCTGCCCTCCTAGACGCATCTGCAGCATGTCAGCTCTCCACCTGCAGCACCAGCTCACAGTCTGCAGTGGCACCTTGAATTCAGGCAGGGACAAGCCCCCCTTGCTATCCCACAGTCCCCCTTGCCCTAGCTGCCCCCCTGCCCGTGTCTCCCTGGACTGTCCAAAAGCTTTGCAGGCCTGCTCAAGGAGCCATGTACACTGACACTAGGCGTGCTGCCCCAGTCATCACATGCTCCAGTGCCATCTCAACTCTTCAAGGCTGGGCAAGGACATTTCAGTATCCCCCAGGGGAAGATTACAGGATCAAGAAAGATGCTGCCAACAATAAAAACATTGCCAGGATACTCTGGCTTACCAAAAAAGCTATCACAGGGCAGGATTCATCTCACCTGGCACTGGATGGTACCAAGCAGACATCTAAGCCACCTCAAACCCTGTTTTATCAATGGCGAGACTAGCACTACTACAGCATGAACCATCTGACTCATCATACCTCAGAAGTGCCCGTGTCCTACCATGGATGCAGACACTGCATATGGCAATGAGCCGGAGCACATCGGGCTCTGAATGGGAAAGCCAAGAAGCCGTGCAGGAAATGATCCTGAGCTGACCTGCCATTTGTATGTATTTGAAGAGGAGGTGCGTGTAAGACTTTCCCTCCTGAACGTCTCCTGGGCTTTCTCCTTCTTGGCAGCCAAAGAAACTACCTCCTCTTCATCTATCAGAGAACATGAATTTGTTCCAAGTGCAAAGCAACCCCAAACCTTCAATGAGAGTAATGGTCGTGGTAACAAGCACGACAGCTGTGAGCCCTGTGCAGGAGGTGGGCTGTGCACACAGCTGTGATGAGGATACTGGGCAGAGCTAGCCCCTCATTTGGCCTGTGCCCAACTAGGATGCTAAGATGCCCGCAACAGGCTGGGCTCTGCAGAGCCAGGAGGTACAGAATGCAATCCAAGTCTGAGGAGGAGCCGCCTTCGCTTGTCAGGGCCCATTTGTTTAGGTGGTATGTCATCCCGGACACAATCCCTTCAGGAGGAGGAAGGATTTTTAGACATTGAAATAACTGTCTGGCTGGCACACAGCCTGCTTCTTCAAAATAATGGAAGATTTTTTTTTTTCCCATTATTTTTTATAGCTCCAGCTGAGCAGAGCCTTTCAGTATGCAGGGCAGCACCAGCCACTCCAGCAAAGCTGCTTGTGGGACACCAGCTAAGTGATGCTGAGAGGCCTCCTGGATGGACCTTGCTTCTGCTAACACTGCAGCATTGTTGCTTTGGTCCAAATCCCTTTGGCCCTAGCCCTGCTCCCTACAGGACAGCTGCTCCCAGCTAACCGTTCCCTCCCTTAGCAGCATGCGCTGATGAGACTTAGCTCCTCGGAGAAAACTCTTCCCTGTGGTGCTGATTTATTAATAGTTGAGTGGGGAGCAGCTCTCACCCCTCTCTCCTGCTTACACACTAGATATCGATTTGGCAGCTGGCAGCAAATCCCATTAAGGCAGCGAGATACTTAAAGGCATCAGCAGCTCCTGGCTCGTTACAAGAATGAGGGTTGGACCCTGGTAATGTACATTCAAAACTGGCCGCATCCAATTGGAAGCAAGGATTCTACCAAGATAAATATTAATAGAGTCTGCAAAGGCAGGATGGGAATAAGCTCGTTCATTAAATTACTTTGTCCATATTCAAGGGAGCAACACAGGATTTTACTAGAGGAAACAGCAACAAGAAAACTCACAATGAAACTCCCCATATATTCCCCTTTTGGGCCAGGAGTATTGAATTCATAGGTAGCCCATCATATCTGACATTTCCTAATTAGCCTATTAAATCCTTGTCTGGCTCTTTCATTTTCTTGGTGAAAAAGGTGGAAGGTAGATGCGCAGAGGCTAAAACCAGAGCAATAATTTCCTCTGTGGATCTGTTACAGCGGTGCAGATCTGATCTGCAACAGCGCTGTTTGTTTTGCTTGTCCTGGAAACTGCAACAGAATGGCAGCTCTGGGAAACCTTGAGGTGCACCCTCTACTGGCAGAGAGGAGACTGCCCGCCCTTCTCCCTTACATGACCCCTGTCAGGTCGTGCTGTGACTGCAAGCTTGCTCTCTTAACAAGCCTCCTTGCATGGAGGACAAGGCTCTAAGGCTCCATGCATGCCAGCCTGGCGCTGGGTCTTGTTACACATTTAGCTTCAGAGCAAATACTCTTGCACATACCACTCAGCAGGTCACATCACCCAGAAGGGATGCAATGAAGGTGGCATGCAAAAACCTCATGCCTTTTACAGAGCAGTCCACCAATGCTTGGCTCTGCTACCTGCTAAGCCTTCCTGTGCTGAAAACCAGTCTTCTTCCACTCCCTGTGGCAAAACCATACTGACAAGATGTGTGCATGATGGAGGTAAGGCAGATTCCTGCTGGTGCCACTGCTCTGTTGCCAAGTCACTTCTCCTTCCTCTCTCTGTGCTTGAAACCAATCTTTGCCCTGCTGGGTAATAAAGCTGGAGTCCACCGCAGGAAAGCAATGCCCAAGAGCTAAGCATTGTCACTTCGCTGAGCATGGGAGCATCCTTCTCTGGCCTTCTGCCCTGTGCTCTGGGCACATGGTCAGCAGCACAGCTCGAGACTGAGCATGCTGCCCAGATAAGCACGGGGCATCCTGTCCACGAGGTCCAGAGCAGAGCTTTTGCTCTCCTGCACATAACCTAGAGGTTCGAATGAGGAGAGTGGCATGAAGATGCTGCCATGCAAGCACCCCAGGGCTCCCAGCTCTTGGCATCATCACTTTCTGTTGCAGCACAGTGCCATTAAAGTCACAAAGCTCATGCCAGCTGCTTCATCCCACAGGCCTTAAAGTCAGCTCTGGGCACCAAATCTCCACGGTGGCACTGCCAGGACACAAAAGCACATGGCTTCAAGCCCGTCTTACGTACCCATCCCTACCGATACGCAGCTGAGAAGGTGCTGGGTCACCAGCTGATACAGTGATCAATAGGTGGAGTGGACACCTTCTCCTGACTCCGTACACTCTTACTTCCCATGCATGAGGGCAGCGCTTTTTTTCTCACCATTTCTCCAAGCCCTTTCCGCCATGACAGGGAAGCTCCTTGCCCCACACACGTACAGAGCCAAGTTGTGTTTGCTGGGAGACAAGCTCACAGGCACTTTTGAGAGTACTTTCCAGACTTGCACTGTTTTGCATCTGCAGATGCACATGTGCAGACCCATTTAGCTGCCATTTCCATGCACAAAAACTCACTTATGTGGGTTTTTTTTTTCCATCTGCCCCTTTGAAATCAAAGATGCAAATTGAGAAGGAGGCTCAGAATATTTGAAGAAGACAGTGTTACCCATCACCCACTAATATGACCTTGGCTATAGAGAAGGGCCTCATTGTCCCCAGTGCTGACTGCCAACAAGGGCTGCAGACTTCAAGCAGGCAGGGTGGGCGCAGAGCATTTCTGAAAACTATGCTGACACTTTCTTCTTTCTTTTACAAGGTCACATTTTTTTTGGTGATGGTCATGGTAAGCGACACTGTCAAAAATTCAATTTTAGGAACACATTTAAGGACACAGGCACTGTTGCTGGGAGACATCTGACAGGAAATCCTGCCTGTATCCATAGTATTACACAGAATCACGTGCCACATAGTTTTTAATGATTTTTGATGGATGATTTCCTCTAGGACTCACCAAAATTGAGCAAACTAGCTTCAGGCCACAGACTTGTAGGAGAAAGTGGTGCAATCATCACCATGATGAGATGAAGTTTTGGGCTTTCTCTATTATTCTGCTCATAAACCAATTCATTAACTCATCATATAATTACTGTTTTATCAACTGATTTAAAAATATATATCTAACATAGTAATTTAAACTGGAAAAAAATGTGATGACACTTGGTTTCAGACTGTAATAAAGTTGTAAGGCACAGTCATTTGGATCAGCATCTCACTGTCTGCAGTCACTAAAACAGATGTTTTGAATCTCAACCATATATAAAACAAATGCCCTACTGAAAAAACCCAAGAGATTCCCTTACTTCCCTGACTTGTTTTTGCTGCAGCATTACTTAAAATTATTCAGTCATATGAAATTGGAAAGTCTATTTGATATAAAAAAACCTAGAGGTGGGACATCTGAGTCTAAAGGCACACACAGGGGATGCTCTGACACCTGCTTACAGAGGTCAGCTCTGCTAATGAAATTCTGGTATGCAATGTCTATCCATAGGAAGTGAGAGAAATCCTTCCAAGTAGCTATGGAGCAAATGAACGTGTTAATATTGGGATGAGCCACTTGGTCAGCATTCACAGCCATAGCGATGCGGGCAACAAGAACCTCAGATGTCTGTGAATGGGGTGAGCTCCAGTGGGGGCATAAGCTCTGAAACCACCCAGCCTTCTTGGGCAACGCACCCCTCACAACCTGCTCTGACCAACACTTCCTCTCAAGCCTTTGGCTTTGTTCCTTGCAAATTAAACATCCAGGGCTGCAAAAGATACATTGCTGGGTTGCTACTAGGTCAGCTAGGTGAGTGTGAGAAGGAATGCCCTGTGTCCCTCACCTCCTCCAGCCCACTCCACAAACTGCAGGCACTATGCTCTGCTTGGTTCAGTGTCCCTGCCTGACCCACAGAGCAGGGCATGGTGTGGATGACAGGAAATATGTTAGGACTTGTTCTGTTTTAGTGCATGAAGGCTGCAAAAATAACCACGTTTTTCTGTAACAAGAGGTTGATTAGCTCTTCTGTTGATCAGCGGGTACTCTTTACATTTCTGGACCAGCTGTAGCCTTAATTGAGGCAAATCACGTCATTTGTTTGAACTGCTCTACTTGCACAGCTCTGTGTTTAGATTACAGAAGAAGCTGAAAGATAGTATCAGTCCTTCAAGACTGTGCTGTGTACATGGCTCCAACACATGCTGTCACCTGGGTATCTTCTAGGACTAGGGATTTTTATTCTGAGTTTTTGAGGCAATGGGTCTGTCTGGCAATGACTGCAGCATGGCCCTAGCAGTCAGGTGCCAAGTGGTGTTCATCAGCCTAAAACTGTCCGAGGCTTTTGTGGATGAGCAGACAGCTGGCTGGTGGTGGCTGATCTCTCCAGGAGGGCTCTTATCCATGATGAGCCTGAAGAAAAGAGAGAAACACTGCACTGAATTTGCACTCTGGGTCTGGATATCTGCATTCTCCCCACCAGCTCTCCTGTCTCCAGCTCTGAAAACTGAACCAAAAGCTGCCAAGCCTGTGAGTGGCACAAGGCACACCAGTTTCCCACATAAGGCATGCACTCTGTGCCTGTACTGCTCTATAGTGACCATGTTAACTGCAAAATCAAGGTGTCATGTTGCAACTCCTCAGTTTTATTTCCTCGAAGAAACAACACAATGCTAATCTTCCAGTAAGTGGGTTCAGAAATAACCACATTTTGGTGAATGTAACACTTCTCTAATGCCTAGTTTATTTTCCAAAGCTCTTTCTATTATTTTCAAGGGAAAAAACCTGAAGTGAAATGTTAAGAACTTGTCCTGGGGTTTACCCGGGGAGAGTCTTGAGCAAATGCCACTACAAGAGCTCTGCAACAGACATGGGCATTGGCCCTGCATGGGGAACATGAGAATGGAGCAGTTAAGAACACAGGAAAAATCTAGGCTAATGTTCAAGAAAATTCAAAATTTCAAACACTCTAGCTATAAGGAACATGAGAAAACATTTCATTTAGCATTAGATGGACAAAGGTAAATGTCAGCACAAGTAAAAGGAGTTCTTTTCACAGAACAGGCAGGAGACTCCAGAGACAACGCAGAGGTCTGTATTTTCCTGTATGAAGGCCCTTCTGTTTTCCCCAGCCATGCTGCAGGCAATGCTACTGGCAGCTTACATACCCGATGCTTGTTGATCCAACAGCTGCTGGTCCTGAAATAGGACTTTGCTGTCCGGTGCTCCCAGCAGGCTTGCACCGCCCTTGGGATCCAGCAGCAGCTGGCAGGCTGTGCTGGCTCAGGAAAGCAACTTCTTTCCCCAGAGGATGGGCTGAAGCTTCTTGATGAACCCTTGACTGGCATCGCAGTGTCCACTGCCTGTCCTCATCTTGGCTGGGTATTTTTAGGCATCTTAACCTGTGGTTCCTTGTTTTCCGGGGTCTTGCTGCAACACCTGTTACAGATGCAGGCAAAGGGCTTTTTGGAGGAGACGGAATTAGACAACACTTCAGGCTGGAGAACACTGCACCTTCCTGAGCGTGCGACAGGTGTGACAAACCTGAAACAGGGAGGGAGGCGCAGTGATTTACCAATTCATCTTATTCCTAAAGGACCAACTCAGTGAGCGAAACGTTTCAGGCAACGCTGGGCGGACAGATGTGTCACAGAGCACACAATGACGCTAGCCTTGGTCAATTGCTGCCTCTGATAATTGTGGGTTTGGGTTACTCGGCAGCCTCACTGTCAGTTCTGCTGGTGATGTGCCAAGTACTGGAACTGCTCACAAGCTGTGCATAGCTCAAGAGGGACAGACCAGCTCACCAGTCCTCCTGTTCTCAGGCCAGATCATACCTGCATCATTCCTGGCCAGTTTTAAATGCACTGACTTGTTTTAAATACCTGAGGACCCCATCCAGCAATCTGAAATTAAAGGCACAGGAATAATCACAGATGAATGGATCCACCTGGGTTTTTTTTAATCAGAGGCAGAGGTGTAAGGATAAGATCTCGAGATTAGCCTTAAAATTATGGAAGGTGCCTGACCGCTAGGGAAAATATTGCACTACATGCAGGGCTACTATCTGGCTGGGCACATTTTAGTCCATGTAATCCTTACGTGCAATATACAGAGATGAAAAATCTTGTTGCTGATTTATGAATATAGTGTGCATGCACATATGCTTAGAACCATTCTATTCAGAGCAGGGATCTGGTTGCTCTTGTCTATTAAAAGAACCAACTGTACCTAAGCGCCTATGTGCAGGATCCAGGGCAGGAACACAGTCTAAAGAATGTGACACCAAAACCCAGGCCCAGAAAGTTCAGCTTTATAGCTCCTATTTGATGGGGATGTATTTTACTGCTTAGGTAACCACATAAAGCTGCTATAAATTTTTCTCTGAACAATTTCTGTCACTATATGCTTTAAAAATGTCTAAATTTCATTTTTTTATTTGTTTTTAAGTAAAGACACTCTGAAAGACTGGTATGCCTAACTTAGAGCCCAAAATAACATTCAACAACTTCTAAAGAGTGTAGATTATATGGATCTGATACTGCAAACACTTTTATGCAAAAGCAGTTTTGCTCAGATGACTTGTTCTTTCCTGGTCAGAAGGATTGTTTCCAGCCTTCTGTTTAAAACAGAAGAACAAGTTCTTCTGTGAGAAAATCACATTGGGTAGGACACATGCCTGAAGTTCAGTGTTGAGGCATTTAAATACCTCTCCAAATCTCGACACAGTCGCAAGTCACAGAGGTCAGGTGTATTTTTAACTTTCTTGATGAATAAAGTCTATCAGTTGCTAAAGTTTTTGCTCTGCAAAACACATACATCTATCAGTGACAATGGGCAAAGGCTACTGTATTTGTGATTATTTGGTGATTACTTGAATCTTGCTTTTTATCGCCTGCTTCTTGTGATTTGGGATCTGGGTCATCTGTGCCCCTCTCCTTCCCCCCTTAGGTAATACTAGATTTCAAACCACTCCATCAATCCTGTAACCAAATCCTAGCAGATTTGGTTACAAGATGAGTAGATTTATGCCCAACCATTCACTTTCATACTCCTATAGGGCATGACACTGGTACAGTGAGATGTTTGGGGCATTGTCTAATCAATCTATAAAGATAATGAGATCATAATAAATAATACTCAATCTAAAGAAATAATATTAAATCTAAAAAAGGTCAGATTAAATCTAAAGAGACCATGAGATCATAATCTAAGACTTCTGTGGTCACTGGACAATAGGCTATTACTTTAGATTTTTCCAGTTTCTGTTCTTGTTAAGGAGACGTTGCTTATATTATTGTTTATAGACAGAGGCTTTAAATAGTTTAATGATACTTCTGTTTTTTCCAAAGTATATTAAATTTTTCCAAATTTTAATGGGTGCATTTTTTCCCTTGGAAGAAATGTAAAACAAAAACTCACATGCTAATATTTATTGAGGCCAAAAAAAAAGTTATTATTAACAATAGAGATAGATTAAAGTCGCAATTTTGTAAGCTCCTCTACTTGATATGTATTAGGAATAATCATTATTAATGTTTCTAATATTCTTAAATATGATATTCAACAAGTAGTGAAGAGCGGCAATTCTGCTTTCATTCATGTAAATTCAATTCCAGAGACGCCTTTGGATTTGTTCCTGAGTAGAAGAGCACATTTCATTTTTAAACTCTTTACTGAATGCATCCCTTTGGCTGCATACCTTTCCAGAATTCCCAGTTACCCAGTTAAACGCTAATCATTATTTCAGCCATTATTTCCATCAGTGCCAACGGGGGCAAAATATAGCTCAGTTGGAATTGCAGTATTTTTGACTCACCTAGCACTGCCACAAATAAATGACACAAGGTAAAAGACAGTGGCATGTCCTTCCTCTAGACTTGATGCTAAGCTGGTGTAAGGTCAGCTTTGTTCCTTACAGATCCATGCTGAAATACATCAATGATAGTCAACACAGCTGGCCACCATTGGCCACACTCAAAGGGTTGTGGTTAATGGGTCAATGTCCATGTGGTGGCCAGTGACGAGTGGTGTTCTGCAAGGGTCAGTACTGGGACCAGTACTATTTAACATCTTTGTTGGAGACATGGACAGTGGGATCGAGTGCACCCTCAGCAAGTTTGCCGATGACACCAAGCTCGGTGGCGCGGTTGACACACTGGAGGGAAGGGATGCCATCCAGAGGGACCTGGACAGGCTTGAGAGGTGGGCTAATGCAAATGGCATGAAGTTCAACCAAGCCAAGTGCAGAGTCCTACACCTGGGACGTGGCAATCCCAGGCATAAATACAGGCTGGGCAGAGAATGGCTGGAGAGCAGCCCTGAGGAGAAGGACTTGGGAGTGCTCATGGATGAGAAGCTCAACATGAGCCGGCAGTGCGCGCTGGCAGCCCAGAAAGCCAACCGTATCCTGGGTTGCATCAAAAGAAGCGTGGCCAGCAGGGCACGGGAGGTGATTCTCCCCCTCTACTCTGCGCTTGTGAGACCCCACCTGGAGTACTGTGTCCAGCTCTGGAGTCCTCAACATAGAAAGGACATGGAACTGTTGGAACAGGTCCAGCGAAGGGCCACTAAGATGATTAGAGGGATGGAGCACCTCTCCTATGAGGACAGGCTGAGAGAGCTGGGGCTGTTCAGCCTGGAGAAGAGAAGGCTCCGGGGAGACCTGATAGCAGCCTTTCAGTATCTGAAGGGAGCCTACAGGAGAGCTGGAGAGGGACTCTTTGTCAGGAAGTCTAGTGATAGGACAAGGGGTAATGGTTTTAAATTGGAAGAGGGGAGATTTAGATTAGATATTAGGAAGAAGTTCTTTACTGTGAGGGTGGTGAGGCACTGGAACAGGTTACCCAGAGAAGTTGTGGAGGCCCCATCCCTGGAAGTGTTTAAGGCCAGGCTGGATGGGGCTTTGAGCAACCTGCTCTAGTGAGAGGCGTCCCTGCCCATGGCAGGGGGGTTGGAACTTGATGATCTTTAAGGTCCCTTCCAACTCTAACCATTCTATGATTCTATGATTCTATGTTCTGCCTAAAAACCGGAATGGATTACTTAGGGTCTGGCTCTGCAATGTTATTTCCAAATTGCTGCTCTAGAGCACAGAAGCCAGATCTCACAAAACACTGCAGTTACTCATACACCTCTCTACAAACAGTTAGTAGCACATGTCACTTCCCTGATGCTAACCCTTCCCCAGAAGTTTATGTCCGGTACCTGAGGAAGACTGAGAAAGAGAAGAGTGGCAAGAAGAATCAAGTGAAATCCTTTCAGTGAGGTCCGCATCACAGGTCTCCCTCAACTCATCTTGAGAGTTGTCAGTCAGGCTGCAGTCTTCACCCTCTTCCTCATCACTAAGAGTTACCTTCAGTGCTTGGGCGGCATTTTCTTGCTGACCTGTTTGCAGGCACCTGGACAACATCAAGTATCACACCTTTAGTTAACCTTGGAGTTACGAATACACAGCCAGCCAAGTGCAGCTTGGCATGGCCACATAGGCAAACACTCAGGCAGTGGATTTAGTCACCCACTGTGATTTCCCACTTTCCTGGAGATATGGAAAATCATTCTAAATGGATCATCCATCTAAGCTGCCTGTGTCTCATTATCTGAAAATGTCCTAAAGTTAATCAAGTGAAATGGGGCAGATTTAAAATACTACACAGTGAAATAAGCTCAGAGAAATAAAGCCATGTTTACTTCCAAAACTACCATTATCTGTCTATGAGATGGGGGAATCTCGGCATGGTGGTATTTTCCTTTCAGCCTTTCATTTGTTTAGGCCAATATGACGCTTGCAGAAAACCTCATCCACTTTCACTTCTTTTACCGCCTGAAGGTAGACACTGTCAGGGCCAAGAATGTCTTACCAGTTATGAAAAGTAATTTCCTTGCTTTTGCTAAGCAAGTGAGCCCACTCTGCCTATGCTGGTCTTCAGCCTGGTCTAGAGAGAGTTCAAAGCTTCCCCCAGGTTTCTTCTACCTTTCCCACCCTGCAGAGGCTCCAGCGGGGAGGACTGATAGCCACCACAGGCACAGGAATGCAGGAGGCCAAGACTATCCCCTGAAACCACCACCAGGTGGCCAAAGAGTTTATTTTATTATTACAGCAGAAAATGAATGCCTGTTTTATTGCACAAGATTTCTCTCGTGCTCTCACCACTTGTGCTGCTCTCTCCGTACTCTCAGTTCTGAGAACATATCTTCCCGGTGCAGATCTCCTCCTCTTCCAGAGCCATAAAGGTTTCCCACCCTCAGACTGCACAGTTTCAAAGGACTCACTGCCGGTGGCTGCAAAAATGAAGAAGTTATCTTGATAACCTCAGGAGCTCTCCCCAGCTCCATTTCTAGATTGTGGATTTTAGAGGGCATCAAAGTCTGCTGTTACTGCCGAGTTTTCAGATCACTCCTCACCCCTTTATTGCTCTTTAGTTTTAAGAAGCCCCACGCTCCAGTTGTGTGCACTGCTACAGCTTGAGGAACCCAGGGTGGCCATAACAAAAATGTTGATTTGTATCTCACCGGCATATAAGCCTGTAGCATCAATACCAATAAGAATATTAAGATCAGTACCACAGAAACTGCATCATTCAGCATGTGACCACTGTCCCCTTCGACATCCTAGCTTATAACATGCAGTAATTCACTCAAATATTCAAATTTGTTTCAGAAAAGCCTCCAGTGCTCGAGCAGTGGCAGCAGAGAGACAAGGCAGGGACACGTATTTTCCCGTGGTTCTTTAACGTCTGTTGTCAGCATTAAGTGCGCTGCCGATAGTGCAGCAATGCAGGTGTTCTGTGCGTGCCATTTCCCTGATTTAGCACAGCCCGTTTAAACATAAGCACATGCATCTGTGCCGTGCGGAACCTCAGGGCCCATGAAAGCTAACCATGATGAGATAGACTGCACCCCTTTATCCACATGGGTATCCTCTCACGAAGTTACTGCCGAAATGAGCAGGCTGACCTGCAGTGCTGGGGTACCACCCCACTGCCAAGAGGAACAAAGGTTGGCTTTGTGTTTGTTTAGTCACTAGGAATGACCACGCAGCATTAGTGATCTGACTATTTATGGCAACATCAAAGAAACATTGCTGACAAAAAAATCTTTTGCTTAATAGCTGTTGTAGAAAGACTGTCAAATTTTGCAATCATGCCTTGTGCTTTGCTCAGGCAGGATGATAGGAAATGTGCTGCCAGCAGCCAATACGTGATTTTCACACGCTCATTCACAGCTGATGGTTAGCTGCTGCTAGCACATGGGCATCTTCGTAACATCAGGGCAAGAAACTCCCTGTCCTCCTCAAGGCCAATTGCATGTTGGGGGACTTTTGGGTTACAGAAGAAAGGGAGCCACCACAAGCCACAGTGGGAGTTCAGTTTATCCCACAATTTATGGGGGTCACCAGGAAGGAATATGAAATATAGAAGAAAAACATACACCTAGCTTTTGCCTCCTTGCACGCAGGGCCTTGGTGGGGTTCCCACATATCACTTGACTGAGTCCTAAGAAGAAAGGAAAAAGAAAATATTTTACTGCAGTGTTTAACAAATGGTGCTGTCTTTGAAATCAGTCAACACCATTTCCCATAGACAGGAAGATGCAATATTTCATGGCATAGGTTCACAGAGTCAGCTGGCATGGCCTGACACTGCTGCTAAGAGGCAGTTTCTCTGTTTCTACCAAAATCTTTCTCTTTCTGCCCTGTCCTGCCTCGTCCATTGTGCTGGTGCAAACATTTGTGTGGTGACATGGTGAGTAAGATCAGGGAGCAGATCCAGCTTAAAACTAAATATGCTTTTAGGGGGTTTTGTTTGTTTGTTTTGCTGGGTTATTTTTCAGCTGGATCTCAATCAGAATCATGTTTTCGCATCTGTGGCATCCCACAGATGGTCTTGCCAAAACAAGAGACAAGGCAGCAAAGGTGCAGGAAGAACCAGTGAACATTGGATGAAACTGCCTCTGTCAGTAATGCTATCTACCTAAAAGTGGATGTGAAGTTATGGTCTCATTCCCTGGCAAGCTGTACTCAGTTTCCACATACTTTTCTGAATGCGCATTCAGCTGTTCACACCACATCTAGTTCAACATCCTGACTCCTACCTATGGCAAGGAACTGAGGTGGGACTGGCATCTGAGAAAAGCATCTCACAATGCTGGGAAAACAAACACCATCTTCCTATCTAACCTGCACTCAATGGGCTTGTGGAGTTGCACTGTCAAGGTCTTTCCAGGATCCAGGAAAGTGTCTTGGGAAGTGCCAAATATTGTGAAGTGAATACCAAAGCGAATACCAGAAGTGAACTCCCTTTCCATCCAGTTGTCCCCAGGAGCTGCTAACTTGGCAGTACTTCCAGGTGGCCAGAGCATGAAAGGCAGTGGTACCCCTGTATTTTGGACTAGCCTATAGATCAGCTATGTAGAATCAAGGAAATGACGACTCTTCCTGGGGGACCCAACCCTGGAAACCCAAAATAAAGTGCTCATTGACAGCAGTGATGCTGCTGTAGTATGACACAGCAGTACACATAATTCGAGCATATGATCCAACAGGGAGTGAATGTGCATCACCACACCTTTCTAGGAGATGACCTTGGACCACATTCCTATGACTGAACAAGATGTGCCCAGATACAACTTAAGTGAGCCCCAGCTAGGCTGACGTGTAATTGAAAGGACTGAGCAGGACAGCTTCTGCTGAGGTGTGAAAGGCAACCCCAGCAAGGGAGCACCAATGGAGTATGGGGCTGTCAAGAGGGACAGCAGCACGTAATGCATAGGGGTGAGGGGCTGAGGAAGGGAAAGCCCAGGTGACTTGCACCTTCTGCTGCAGGGGGAAATAAAGGAAAGCCCACGCTGGAGCAGGTGGGTCCCGTGGAAGAAAACATATGCTGAAGCTGATCTAGCAGCAGCATGGGTGGGTGGTATTAAAAGCACCCAGGCTTTCATCAGCAATAGTAACATTCAGAAGGAGGTGGAGGTGTGGGAAAGAACAGGATTAAAAAACATACATTACCATGTGTCAAATCACTGGAGTGATCTTCTGTGAACAGCTCTTTAGAAACAGTGAGATCTGAAAGAGGACAGCCGCTGTACGAGAGGCGGGCATTGCTAGATCTCCCTGCATTAGGAGACCATTGCCCAGTTCCAGGTCTGGAAGTTGTTGGGGGTCTTGGGCTGCATGCAGTCTGCCTTGCTACTGCCCCAAGATATGGATCTAAGAGAGAGGTTTCACTAGTGTAAGCACAGTTGTGCAAAGCTTCAAACCACACCATCATCATACACTGTCAATATGGTGACTGCTGCTGCGCACCTGGAGCTGTAGCAGACAGAAAAATATGTCATTGCAGCTACAAGAAACATGCTGGCATGAGCCAAGCCTGGAGACAGAGGGCTTCCTGGTGCTGCATGCAGTCCCCTGTAGCTGTGCTCTGCAGACAGCAGAACCTGGGAATCCCCAACTAAACCAAAGTCCCTTCCCACCCTCCTTCTGCTCCTGGACACCAGAGATTGGCTGCTGGATAAATATGGGGTCAGGATCCACTCTGTGCTTGCCACCTGCCTCCCACTGCCCCACAGGTGAGCCTGGACATGTCCACGACTCTGCTACTTCCCCTGCCCGCATGCCTAGGGTAACAGTAAGCTGCCTCTCATTTGCTGCCCACCTGCCTGTGGTGGAACCACCGTAGAGTTGCCACAGGCACAGTCCAAGCCCTCAGTCTTAAAATACATTGCTTAAATGCCCAGGCACAATGCAGATGGTGACAGCCTCCTTACTAGAGCTATTAGTCAACCAGGGAAAATCATGTAACAGGAGTTATGAAAATCTGGGAATGGGCAGTGATAGATTTTTCCAGTACTGCCTCAGAGACAGATACTTCTCTACTACAAAGGCGAAAACTGAGTTTTCATAATGCTACAGGGCAGGGTAGATTGTACAAAAGCCAGCAAAGAGCCTTGTCCTCTTACCTGCCCAACTGCTGGCTGTCCTGGGAGCCCAGCACAGCTGTAAGAGCAGCATGTGCAGCCAACAACCCATAGGAAAGTGAATTTCATTTCAGTGCCTAGATGAATGGCGTGCTTTGTCAAGTGTTGAGCATCTACCAGCTCCACAGTGGAACAATCAGCTCTGTAATAATATGGCCATTTCCTTAAGAGCTGAGTATTAGGGACTTCTAAAATATCTCGGCCATCGTTGTTAATACAAACCCAAGAAATACACAGTGCGTGAAAAGTACCTGAGTCAACACTGCTATAGGAAAGAAAAAAATATGCATATGTCTGAACTTGACCATATAAACTCATCAGTTTAGAGCTGAAGGCAAGAATGTAAGGTTGGTTACATTAGGAAACAATACAAATTCACAATTTTGTGCTCTGTCCCTACTGTTTCTGTCAGCAAACTGTGTTAACTAGTTTTCTGAACTGTAGCTGATGTTGCCAAAGCAGGATCACTGAGGGATCAGATTTTAATGGATTTTTTCCCTACCATAACTACTACTACATAACTAATGATTTGGACCCACAGGGATTAAATAAATGACAAATGTATGTAGTTATTCCAAAACAAACTAAATTTGTAATGGAGTACAGTTGGCAGGCAAACCACAACTGGGGGCTGGGAAGCCAACTGCATTGCCCACACTAATGGGAAGCAACAGGAGCAGTTATAGGAAATACTTTGTAATATTTAATGGCACATGGTAAAGGACATGTAGTATGATACATAAAAGCATGGACATTTGAACTATAGCCAAGGCTACAATCAAGGGGACAATAGATTTATTTTCAAACCATTTACTCTTTACTAATGAATGTAAGGGACTTAGTCATAGAGGCGAAGAAAATGGAGCAGATCTCTTACAACACCATACAATTTCAGTTGCTTGGATGTTGTTTCCATTGAGAGGTGGTGACCAAATTGCCTTTGCTACTATTAAATTGGAGCAGGAAATCCTGCTACATCCATGCTACATGAGATTCACTGCTACCATGGAAAGCGCTGAGAACAGCTGTTATTGAAACATTCCTTTCCAAGCTTCACTTCTTCCTGTCATGCGGAATGAATGCTAAGTGCAGACTCCCAGCTACCTCTGGATTTGCTTGATGCTGTAGATATCATCTGCATTTTTCTGATCTTGATGCCCAGCTTAGGACAGCTTTCATTTCAATCTGCACCGTGCTCAATTCCAGCTTGCTCACTTCCCAAATGAAGAAGACAATAACCTTCATCCCTTTGTTATAATTAAACGTTGGCTTTGAAGAGGCCCGCTGGCTCTTCATCTGTCTTTTTCACACACCATAACCTGAAAAATGAACCCTGATAGGAAGCCTGACATACCTAACCATGAAATGTCTCTAGCTAAACCACCTTCCTTGATGGATTTCTTGATGATTAGCCAATCTTCATGCATCTTCTTGGAAGGAAGAAGAGCAGTCTGGCTTACTGGTATTTCATCCAAATACTCCAAGTGGGGAATGAATTTTTTTACTTCAGCTCTGTAATTATAATCTGGTTCCTGGAAAAAAATGAGAAAGTGGTCACTTGAACAGTTTATTTAGCAGACTGTGGACTTCCACCAACAGCACAGCAGTGTTCAGTTTGTATGACTGCCATATAACTTGAAATGCCTCCTACAAGGCAAACCTATTAACCTCATTCAACAGAAATAAATACAGTCAGGAGTTTCATTTCACTGTATTTTCTCCTCACATAATTTCTACTCAAATTGATCATGAACATGTTCTGAGCAGTACAAAGACATGCCCCCCACCCAAATGCTCCTTTACTGTTTACCCACTGACGACTTTGGCATTTGTCTTCATTATATTATCTATAATGGACGAAAGTGTAGAAGCCCACTGATGCCCATGGAAAGCCTGGGCAATCTCAGCATTCAGCCTCTCTCCCTGCTTTTGTGATTGTCTGGATGCTGCATGAATACTTGGATGACAGGAAGACTTGAAAACATGTTATGAGTGTTGCTACACCTGCTGATGGAAAAAGAAAGAGCATTTCCATGGATCATGTTTTTAGGCACACCCATAATCCAGCTACAGCGAATAAACTGCACTGATTTTCTGGGGCAGTCTTCAGGGGTTCGGTGTGTGATTTTATACACTGTTAGAAGTGATGACTGACTTACTTCAAACCACATTTTCTTCTGCAAGAGGTGGCATGCCAACAGCAGGCTAAAATTGACTGCACTTGGGTTTCTTTCCTGTGTGCTGGAAAAACATGATTGCTCCCAATGCACGTGAACTCAGCGTGACAGCCATGGGGGAAAGTACAGGTGCAGACCCCTTCTGCATGCGTGGGTGGAGCTGACATATCATAGAATGATTCATGAGCACAAGACAATGCCTGGGGACCTCTGAGCAGAAAGTCCTATCCAGAACAGTTAAAACTGGGCTCAGAGCACATCGCGAATTGGGCTGTTTTGATGGATTCCAGCAGCAGAAAGACAGCTTCATGTGGCACCTTCGTCTTTGGTAAAGCTTAGCAATACCTCAGAGCTGACTGGGTCATGCTGCTTTGCAATGTGAATATTTTGGGTTAAAATAGTGTCAGATTACAAAAAGCAGCAAACTGTGATGGGGATCTCTTCTACTTAACAAAAGTATAAAGCAAGAGTGCACTGCTAGTGGTAAAATATGAATGGACGGCTACCTACTAATCAATTGCTTCATCCAGATAAATGTTATGCTTTTCAAGGCATTGAATGCAATATTAGAAAAGCCAAGTCTTCATTCAACACGGAGTTGTCACAGGAATCTTTTTGTGGGACCTATGTGGCTGTATTCTTCCTCTGCATGCCAGTAAGGCTGGCAGAGGGAACTCACCAAATAAAGCTTGTATTCGTTGTTAAGAGGCAGACATTACATTTCTTTAACTAAGCCTTTAATCTTAATTTAGAAAATGAGCCAACCAGTCGCCATGCTACCCCATACCACATGTACTCTGAACAGTGCTTGGGCTACAGCCAATTTCCAGCCATATCCTGTTGGAGAGAAGCATCATGTTATGCTCATGTTACATTACTGCAGAATTTATCATCAGGTTGTTGCTCTTGGTTTAGATAACAGGGGAAGATGAGCTCATCTGAAAATCAGATTACAGAGAGCAAACAGACCATCTGAAGAAAGAGCAGTAAATTTAGCTGGACCATTCTATAGATTAGAAGTAAATAAATAGGAGAGCTTTTACAGAGCTGTAGCGAGGGCCAAACTACAAGAAGGAGCTTAAGGAATTAGAGATGGCCATCTAGGGCACACCAAAATAAACCCACATCTATTTTTTTCTGTATTTCAGGTGGCTTTTCTATACCCTGAAGAGATGCAAACAGCAACAGTTGAAAGCATGAAAGTGACAAAGTCCATGGAGAAGCTCTTGGCAGCCAAGGGCAGGGCCGTCTTTTTCACCACCCCAGGGCTGAGCAGCTTCACAACATGGAGACTGGGTGGGAGACTACAGTGAACCTGCAGTCTGCCTCTGCTACAGCTCAGTGTAAAAGATACCATTGTGCAGACTCCCTCAACAAATTTGGGCTGGCATTTGAATGCCGCTACTTGCACATGAGTAGAGACAGCGATTCAGCATGGAGAAGAGCAGTAGGGCACGCCACCACATGTGGCTCCTCTTGGAACTCCCATTACATGACAACATGTAGCAACATGACAACATGTAGCAACAACCCGAGGACTGATTTCCTCAGCTAAACAAACCAAGGGCAATCTGACATTTCTCCATTACAAGTACATGTAAGAACTGATGATGCCAAGTGAAAACTACATCCTTCAAAAATACCACTTTCGTTGAGCAGGAACTACAAAGTAGTAGAAACAGACTTTCTGTGCTGTTAGGATATACTACACCATTTTTGTGGTAGGAAGTATGATAAGGAAATGTCAGAAGTTTTATTTGTCTCCCTGGGAGTAAAAACAGTAAGTAAGCATGCTTTGTCCATCAGAAGCAGGCAGTGCTTCCTTACTGTAGGACTATGTTTTTTCTTCTCATGATTGCATCTTCTGTAAGGGAGAAATGATGGAAAAATCATTTTGGTTACAAACAGTGACAACTGTGGTCTCCGAAGTATACTTCTACCTGTTCAAAACAGAAAGGCAAGTGTATAATATTTTCTTTTGGATTCCAGAGAGGAAAATTATAATAGCTAAAGCACTACCTTCTGTGGCTCCTTTTACTGAGAGATAAGATCAACCCAACAATTACATCCAAAAAAAAGTGCAAAGATTTAAAATACACTCAGTTCCAGTACAAATTTAAATCCAGGACAAATATCAAACCCAACCTTTTATGCAAATTAATGGCATGGGCATGATCACTTGGAAATGCACAGCGAAGCATGGAACATGACACAGTGGAGTCACAGCGCTGGCTCCTGCTCTGCTGTCGAACCCCCCACATTATCAGCTCTTTACAGTTCCATTGGGGATTGCACCACCCTTAGTGAGTGCTAGATATTACATACCTCTGTGTGTGCATAGGCCTGTGACCTTCCAAAAGACCTGGATGACAATATAGCATGGACTGGCTATGAACTATCATCTGATTATATGTGTTAGATATTATGTGACCAAAATGAGGAACAGTCTTATTTGACCAAGCTTTTAAAACTGATTTTCCTCCAGTTACCTTTTCAATACATGCCAAGATACTTGTTTTTATATCCCCACAATGCTTTTTTTTGAAGCAGGGGGAAGTGAAAGAGAGTAATACAGCTCCAAGACCGTTCATGTAGAATTAGATCTCCCTTACTTCTCTTGTGGAGTGCCCTGAAACCCAAAGCAGATCATGTATTACTGTGTTTTCATCTTGGTAACACAGAGGATCTCATGCCCTCAACAAAAATAAGAAATTATTTTATCATTTCAGTTCACATGAGGTGAATTTCGTATCTTCAGCGTTTGCTTTCAGGGGAAAGGACAAAAAGCAGTTCCTACAATACAGCTTTTCCTAGTTATTTCAAGTATCGTTTTTCTGAGGGTTCAACTTTTGAGCATGGTGGTCCTGGAACACTTGCTGTTGGACTGGAGAGCCTCCAAAAGAAATGCAAAAGCACAAGGACAGATATCTAATTGAGAAACTGAAATTGGCATATCTTGTAAGAAAAATACTGCCTACTATCCCACTGCAAGATAGAAGGATCCATACAGCTGGGATCTATGTTCTTCTTGGTCTTCCTTTAAGATGCCTGTTTGCACTGTAAGCTGGGAGAAGACAGAACAGCTGTATGGATCAGAACAGCTGAATTCTAGTTTAATCCCATTCTCACAGGTAAGAAGAAACACATTGCTAAGAAACAGACCTGAGTCTTTACTAGCATTCCTTGTGTTTCATTTGTGCTCATCTTGGAGACAATACCCACAAGAGGACAAAATCAACAGAAATGAAAGATGGGAAATGCATTCCATGTCATCACTCAGAATGATACAATAGGAATATGGAGAAATATTTCTTATTTCCAACTCAAACTAAAGAAGCACTGACAAAAATTAACACAATATGTGCAAAAGAAGTCTTCACCTCTGCAGATTCTGCATTTGGCTTCAGACAAATAAGGTTGCCCTCCACTGTCAGGCGGCTCAGCTTGCAACAAAGTCCCAGGTACTGTATCTGGTTGATGTCCTCAATATTGTTCCCTTCCAGGTCCAAAACCTCAAGGTGATCCAACCAGGTCAGCTGGCTCAGGTCAGAGATATTGTTATACGCTATGTAGAGTTCCTCAGCAGAAGTAAACAGAATAAATATGTAAATCACAGGCTTGCACAAATAACACTCAAGCTTTGCAAAATGTTTTCTACTATTTGAAATACTACATGGCACAACATGAAATTAGCATAGAAGGGAACATTTTTCAAGTGTGCCTGTTGCCACCTTAAATAACTAGAACTAATATGGCAACAAATGCTATGCTGCATTAGGCATCTTCAGGATCAGACCTGAATGTTACACCTCATAAAAAAAAATATATTGTAGCATCTTTTAAACTAACACATGCAATCCAAGGCATCCAACCAAAGTCCTTTAGAAAAACAAAAGGTCAGAAGACAACAAAGACTACAAGTAAAGACTATCAACTGAAGATATATTTGAGATTGTCATTTGGCAGGACACATATATACTTACTTTTAGAGAGCTGCAGGAAGAGATCCCATCTAAATCTGAGAGCCCACAGTGAGCCATCCACAGGACGTGGAGATGGGACAACGTGGTTCCAAGATCCCTTATAAAAGAAACAATTCAAGCTCTATTTGAATGGATGAAGGAACGCAGGACTTGTTTTTCCTAAGACTAGGCCATTGCTACTTCGTTCAAATCTCACATTGTTTACAAGAAATGTCACTAAAAATGTTCACCTTCAAAGGTGGAAAATAAAATTATATCCCTCTACCTCTCTCTCTCACAGACATCTTTGTTCTTCTATGACATGTCACCCCAGTTCAATCTGATTAAGATTCTTCCAAGAGCTACATCATGGTAATCCTGTCATAAATTGCAGGTAATTGCTAAGAATTAAGTGAGGTTTGCTTATGCTGGCATAATCTGCTGTACACAAATGCAGATTAATGTATCTGAGCTTATTGCACAGTCATCTCACTCTGCTCTCTTATGGAGTTACCTTTCCTTTTGGTTTTGCAGTTGAAAGGAATAGCAGTCTTGACAAACAACATTTTTTGAATCAGCATAAAATTATAATCCTATTTTCCTGTCCTTGAGGTTTAGCAAAATATAAATAAGGGATCATTTGTATGAATTCCAAACTTTTGGGTCCTAACCCAGAAAAGCACATAGTGACCTGCTTAACTCCATGCATGTGTTATGTCTCACTGACATTGGAACAGTGCACAACACAAAGATAACGCAAAAGCAAAAGTGGTGGCAAATTGAGGACTTAACCACCTTCCATCTTTAGTAACATTAAGTTGAAAAAAGCCACTACATAAGCAAAATACAACACTTTATCAAATCCCAAACCAACCAAAAGCTCAGAATTCTCTATTGTAGCTGAGATATCAGACTATCTGAATAATAAAGAACTGAACAGTGGGGAACTAAACACTTCGACAGTTTATCAGAGCAGGTGGAGACTAGCATGGAGTTCCCAGAATCACAGCAACTGTTGAGTTGGAAGGGACCCTTGGAGGTCATCTTGTCCAACCCCCATGCTTAAGCAGGGACAGTTGCCCAGGTCTACATCCAAGCAGCTAAAACAGTTCCTAAATAGAGATTCTTGGACTTCAAAATTGTGGAATAGCTATATTTTATAATACCCACTTTATAATATACATTATAACAAATAATATATACTTTAACGCATTGTCAGGGAAAATTGCAGAAGATAAAAGAATATAGTTATGGGGTCCCTTCTGATCTTGGAATAAAGGTAACAGTTCCCTTATTCATGTCTCCTCTGTATGGACCATAGAGGAAAAAAAAGCAGCTTTGCATTGCCTTCTGAGAACCTCTTGCAGCTTTGACGCAGCTTTGCAGCAAAACCCCCTACAGTCAAATTGCCTGCTTCAGCGATACTGCACAGTGAGCTAATCCAAGAGGTCAGGAAGGAGTGCTTTTTTAAGTGGGGATAGATGCATTCTTGTCCGTCTTTTTTATTTTTTCTCCACCATCTGAACACTTGGGAAGGGCCATGTCAGGAGAAAGGAGACTGCATAAGGTTGAATAAAGGATGGATGCATGCAAAAGTATCCCCAGATGCCTCTCTCCTGTGATTTGCCAAATACAGGATTGAATAGGAATTTCTAGGGTGAAATCAGGGATTCTCACCCCTTTGCCTTCTGGGGAACAGTTTGTCCACAGACATCATGAAGTGAGACCTATCTCACTTCATCTATCCTCTACCACTGCAGGGGCCCCAGGCATTGGGTGCCTCTGATCATCTCTTCTTCAGATGCTATAAATTTAAGTACGCTCACGATGGATACACCATACAGTGTGTTTATATAATGGTTTATAGCCTTTGAAGTACAAAGAGTGCAGCTGATCTAATGGCCAGAACAAAGCAAATAAAAATCTCAGTCATACAACACATCTCTTTCCATCTAAGGCTACTCTTCCTTACAGGAGAAAAGCCTTAAATGACGTAAACCACAACTCCTCCACTGAATTTTGTGCATCTAGGCAGCTTGCCCATACTGCCACAGGACGTCACTGTCTAGCAGACACAAGGATAAAGCAAGCCACACACCCAGGGAAACTCCCTTCATGTGTAAACAATACGGTTCCTTCTGCAAACTTGCGGCAAACTTAGTTTATCTTGTCCCTTAGCTATCAGGGCAATGGGGGACACCTGACATCGTGTCACTGTACCTGTGACCAGCTAAGCCCCTAAAAAGATCGAAGTTTGTCACATTTTTTTCCAAGTACTCATTTAGATTTGCCTGACCTGAAGGATCATAATGTCCCTGTATGTCATCACATCCCCAGCCTTGCAGAATATCTTCCAGGGACTATTTACATTGTGCATATTTTACGAATAACATAAACACTAGTTCTAAGGCTTCCTTAAGGAACAGATGCCTCCCAAAGTAATATTTACAGAAATTTATTATTAGATTTGCAAGCTGTGTGCCTATAATGAGAAAGAAATAAAATTAAATTACAAAAGCAGAACCTACCATCAACCTAGGCCAACACATCCGTAAATACAAATATGGCATTAGGAGTAATGTGAAGGAATTACATTGCTCATTTCATGACCCACTTCGAGCACTGATGAATTTTTCAAATTTCAGGCTTATTTTGGCACAAAATTTTCTTTTCTGTAAACCACTGAACATAGGTAAAGGAAAATGGTCACTCTCATTTTTGCATCCTTGAAACAAGTGTTTCTGATAGATGCCCTGTTTATTAGGCCAGCAAAACTGAAGACAATCCTAACCTGATTACTTTACATACGGTACAGTGATGTACAATTAATGAATTTTTTTATTTTTTTTTGGTCTTGTACTTCCTAACTGAAGGTCTTTTGCCACAGAAGGAGCTTTCAATAATATGCTTGTTTGTAGCATTTTCTGTCAATATAAAGGATGCCAAAACAAAGCAATGGATTAATTCCCAAGCAGGTTTTACACAAGGTCCCAAGAAGAAACAGCTATTTAGCTACTGCTAAAACCTTGATCACTTCACGCATTTTGAAGAAGGTCTAAGGTTCCCAGAGTTGAATCATATTTCCCTCTGTGTGTTCCTGTTTTCAGTTCCTGTGCTGACTATGGCTAAACCCAGTGCACACGAATGGGGTCAGTCCCTACTCACATCATCTGCTAAGTCACGCACAGCACATATTCACTATGAATTATTAGCTAACGAGTCTTCAAGCATTCTCCTGCTGCAGAGACCATCAGAAGACACTAATTTAATGACTTCTAAAACCTAATTACCGTACTCTTCACAATTTACACTGCCAAGTGTAGAGTCTCAAATCCATTCCAGTTTCATTCATGGGTTGCAGCGCTGACTTTCCTACAGCTAACTTTGGCAGAAGTCAGGAGTCAGCATGGTTAAGATTAATCCTATTCAAAGTTGATTAGCATTAGTATTCCAGGCAAAGGAATTAGGTTGTATATCCCATGTTTTGGGTACTTGCAAAAGGCAGAACTGCTGCATGTTTGAAATGCAACCTGGTATTTGATAACAGGGTATCATCACCAAAAAATGCTTAAACAGACACTTCAGAAAAGAAAAAAACGTGGAAGTTAATAGGAACTGGTTTCTTATGAGGCTAAAGTCGGCTGTCGCAAGCTCACCCATGACACAAGATACTAAGAAAGCGCAAACTTTGTAGCACTATGTGTTTGGTATCCCCTGGCACACTTTTGCTCTCCATATTTCAGGATAGGGAGCTGGCAAGCCAAGGTATCTTCACCCCCTGTCCCCCCAGAAAAGCACTCCAGTTCTTATGGAGCGCAAGTGACTGCTGTCCCTCCTTCCCTGCTACTGTGGACAAACAGCAGTGAGGCAAAGAGGCAAAAGGACTTTTTCCGCTCCCCAGCCCCGACCGCAGAACTTCACTGCAAGTTAAAGCCAGGAACTCAGTTCCCCTTGCTGACTCTGCGGTCGTGCTAGCTGGTGGCAGAGCCTAAACTTCTGGGTCATGCAGTCACATTTTGGCCTTCCAGATCTTTACTCCTGCATCCATTAATGAGTCATCTCCAGTCAGAGATGTTATCACAGCGAAGTACGTCTGCAAATACTTTATTCGGTAACTAACAAACTAATCTTTTGGAAGCTGTATAAATCATGCTGCCACATTAGAGAAAACTCCCTCATTAATTACTACACAGATAATTGCCCCCAAGAGCATGGCTGCTGTTAGGTGAAACAGCAATATGTAACTCAAAGCAAGCTGCTCCTGACAACTGCATGCACTTGCATTTCTGAAAATACTTCTGAAATAGTCTGGTTGGTGAGAAGAGAACTTAAGAGTTTGCAAGAGATGGGAGCGCCTCCAGCTCTACTGCATTTGGCACGTCCATCTTGGAGGGGGTCAGAACAAAGTGAGGAGTTGTGTGAGCACGCGTGACCACTGTGTGCTTTCAAGTGTGCACACAGAGATGTTTTCATTTATGTTAAGTGCAGAGGGTCAAATCAGCCCAAACTGGGGAGATGCACCTTGTGACTTTTTAACAAGAACTGGAATTAATGGGAATCTGCATTCTGATAATAATTTATCAGGGTAAATTATTTTAATATAATATTAAACTCTTAATAAAAAATTACCAGCGTAGTAGGAGAGAAAATCCACTATACACGTAGTTGTCCCAACACAAAAACACAATGTTGTCCCCCACAAAAAATAATCACTGACTGAGACTAAAATTAATGAGACACATGACAGAGGCCAGAACCATCCTGTATTAGTCATGATATAAACATACAGAAAATGACAGCATCTATTCCAAAAATAGGGTAGAGAATATGATTGAGAAGTTTGACAGCTGAAATAGGAAAAAGATGAGACATTGTAGAAAGCTGCTGGCAGTTTGTTGTATGATGCAGTACAGGAGCGCCCCACTGATGTGCAAACAATGAAGCGCATACAGACGGAACCAGAGGACGCTGTAGAGGAAATGTAACTGCCATTAATATACACAATGGATAATTCATTTCTAGTGGACAAGTGTCCCATCCTAAGTGGAAGCCAGAAACTTTACAGAAAGGGCATGGAATTAATAGGCAAAGCAATTACATATCCTGCTCACTTCTGCTGCAGTTCACGCAGGTCAGGTTTCAAGCAGAGAGACAGAGCACAGTGTGGGAATGCGTACGTCATATCTTTGGTTGTGATAAACAGAGGATTACAGCCTCAGAGGTTGCCAAACCAGTGTTCTCCAGAGTAATTACTCCATATACACACCTACGCACTTGCCTGCAGAACGCACACTGAATACCAAATCATGTTTTCGGTACCCGAAAGTGACAAGAAACCAACATAGACTCGCCTCGTTTCAACTTGAACCCACAAACTTGCGTAATATTAATAAACTGAGGGGTTTGATACCTGGGTTCCAACTATCTCCAGACACTGCTGCAGGGATGGGAACTCATCAAACAGCTCTGTGTTTCTGTGAGGGTCTTGGCAACCCCCTCCCCACTTGTGCATGACCATCTAGGATTTTTTCCCATGAAATTCAATGATCTTGTCATCACTCCCCCGAACTGGGGGGAGACCACAGGGGCGAGGAACAGTTTGGCTTACAACACCTAATAACAAATTTGAGAAGTAATAATGTGTTCTTCTATTAATCCAACATCCTTGTTCTTCAGGGATTGATTTGCTCCAGCTAAAATTTTACTGGATGGAGACCAGACCTAGAGAGCCAAATCCTGCTCTTGGTTTCACCACAATAAATCTTGAATAGCTCCACTGAGCTTAAGCTGCCCAATAAACACAACAGCACAACCCTGAATACATTCATCAGCTTGAAAACCACCATTTCTTTTGGAAGCTGGTTTTGAATCATTTGCCTAGAAATAAAACACTAAATCCACTGAACTTGCAAACAGTATCTCAAAGCACACATGCATCTGTTGAATAAATCTTCAGTAGCAAGACATCTAAAATAGCCATTGATGCAGATATTATTTATTTTTAAAGGTTGTTCTGAAAACGAATGCACTAGTAATTGGAGAGATTTAGATTTTAAGAGAGTGACCAAACTACAGTCTTACAAAATAAAGGAAAAAAACCCCTCCTCTCTTGTCTACAGAAATCAAGTCAAATTTATCAAGCCACACTGTGATAACAACGATCCAGTCCATATGTCAACACACAATGGTTTGGTTGTACAGATAATTCTGACATCAGAAGCAAAAACTTTAACAGCCTGAATGTTACTTAAATCAGTAACATATGTACTAATAGGAAACTTACATAATAGTTTCATTGTACTCTCAAATAACTGTAAAGTATTCAAAATTGTAAAACTGATTGTATGCATGTGTTGCTCGTACTTGATCAAATCCACAACACAGCCCCCAATTCCACAAGCAGCGGTAAGGCCATGTCCTTATGTCCCTGCAGTGTCCTTTTACAGATGAACAAATGTCATATGAATATGCAGACCTGACTTGCTTTGCGTCATTGCAGCCTTGGTTGGTTTTGTACTTACTCTTCCGAATTCAAGTAGCAATATGCTGAAAATCATTGGCCAGGGTCTCCTCTGTCTTGCACCTCACACAGCCAAGGCATGCAGGTTGCCTTTAGCATCTTTTGCTCCCTTGTGCAAATGTGAACCACTGCCCAGGTGTAAGATGACAAGGATCATGTCCTACATTTTGCTGTCAGAAGACCGCTTTTAGGCTGAAATGCACCTAATATTCCAGCCTCCTTCTTCCTTCTGAACTGTACAACTTTTTTTACAGTAAGGGTTCCTAACCCTGCTAAGACATGTTGTGGGAGATTTCAAAACCCAAGCAAAAAGAGACTTCACTAGGTAATTCTCAACTCACAAGATTAAACACATCAGAGGAAGGCAAGCATGTTCTGCTGAACAGAAAGCATGCATCTACCAAAAGTCTTTAAATAACGATTGTGTTTATGAAGTTCTGTTTTCAAATTCCCTTTTACATGCAAAGGAAGAATTTCTGTGTGAATGAAAAGTTATTGTTGCTAAAGGTCTTTGCAGTAGGGTCTCTCTGTTGTCTTCTTGAGGCCACCTTCGCATGAGCAAGAAGCTGTTTTCCAAATCAGCTGCAGTGATGATGCAGCAGTATTTCTCCCAACAAAAGGATTTCACTATTTTATTCCAGGGTGGGTTTTTTCAGTTGGTTGATTGCTTTTCGTTTAGGTTTCAAGTTTGGAAAGAGGAAAAGGTCTAGTATATTGCTTTTTTAACCTGTGGATCTCTGCTGCATGCTTTGCTGACAGCAAAATGGATCTCTGTGGAGGAAATGCAGCTCCCCTGGTGCTGCACAATGGGTAAATCAGGAAGAGCATTCAGGGTTTCACTCTTTGTCCAGCCTGTAACTCTGTCTTTTCAGCTTTGTTATGCTTAAGTGAGAGCAAGCTGCTACAGCTTTTGTGGGCTTGCTAAAGCTAATTGTGATTAGCAATGAGCCATGCTCTCACCAGTACTTTCTTTAAAGCAAAAGTCTTAAAACAAGGACAGGAGACTACCTGGTTACAGGAGTCAAAAACAGGAACTGTTCAAGGCAGTTTGGTTGTTGTTCAGGACTGGAGCCTGAGACCACACTGGTGGTACTGGTAGAGTACTTGAGCTCTGCCATGGACACATCTGTGACCAATACTTCAATCAGAGACACTGCATAAAAATCCTTGTTCCAAATCAGTGCCAAACCTCCCCCTGCCTTCAGTGGTGTCAAGATCCCCCCTCCAGTGCCAGCAGGCAAGGATGGCATCCAGAGACAGATGACAACAGAGGAAGAACTCAATCCCAACAAGATAAATTTCTGGGCCATTCTGGACTTAAAACATTTTCACTCTTCATTGGTGCTTCTCATTGCCCCGTTGAACTCACTGTAGCAACCACAATATTACACTAAATGCCACGCTACTTGCAAGCACTTTATTTTCCATGTCAGATTATACCTCTTGAAACCACAAGTGCTTGCTGACACCAAGAGAAGAGAGACATTTGTAAATGAAATTGAGTTCTGATACACATGCTTCTGTGACTAGTATAATCGTGCTTAAGATAACCCAGATGCTTACTTCTGCCTGTGGCCAGCAGGTTGAGGGAGGTGATTCTGCCCCTCTACTCTGCTCTGGTGAGACCCCACCTGGAGCAGTGCATCCAGCTCTGGAGCCCTCAGCACAGGAAAGACATGGACCTGTTGGAGCAGGTCCAGAGGAGGGCCACAAAAATAGTCAGAGGGATGGAACATCTCTCCTATGAGGAAAGTCTGAGAGAGTTGGGGTTATTCAGCTTGGAGAAGAGAAGACTCCAGGGAGACCTTGTTGTGGCCTTTCAGTACTGAAAGGCAGCTTATAAAAAAGATGAGGACAGCCATTTTAGTAGAGCCTGTTGTGATAAGACAAGGGGTAATGATTTTAAACTAAATGACAGTAGATTCAGACTAGATATAAGGAAGAAATTTTTTACGATGAGGATGGTGAAACACTGGAAGAGGTTGCCCAGAGAGGTGGTAGATGCCCCATCCCTGGAAATATTCCTGGTCAGGTTGGACAGGGCTCTGAGTAACCTGATGTAGTTGAAGTCATCCCTGCCCATTACTAAATGACCTCTAAAGGTCCCTTCCAACCCAAACTATTCTATGATTTTATTAAAGTTAATACACATGAAATGAAGCATTACTTTCAAGTGGTCTCATTTTCAGTTGCTGTAAAAAAATCTAGAGCAGAATAATGGGCTTGATCAGTGCTGATGTACTTGGAGTCAGGAACAGCAATTCCCTAACACACGAATATACAGTGTGCATGGGAAGAATAATGTAATTCTGTGTTAATTTCCTTTTGATCATTAAAACTGCTTGTCAGCTAGTTACTGGTATCGTTTTAACAATGAAAGATTAGTTGCTTTACTTCAGCTCCCACAATTTGAAAGGAGTAGGAGTTGCCAAGGTGTGGTTCTGTGGGCCAAGACCTGCCATTGATCTTTTTTTTTCCACCCTACTCTAGCTCCCACCCTGCGTGAAGTGCGTGAAGCTGCACTCCAGAGAAGCTGTAGAAACCCAACACATAGTGCTGCATCTCACTGGGTATGTTAAATCTTCCACAAGAGCAAGTGAATTTTCAAATGGGATAAAGATGCTACATACAGTAAATAAAACTCTCACACCCACATCTCCATTGCCCTCTAATTCAGCTCCAGGGCTAATGACAGTTCCTATACCTTTGGCAATCATTCATTCTCATTGTTGAAAGTTTACATAGAAAAAAATTAAGGATAACAAAACTGTGGTTACAGAATGAGTTATTTGCATTGAAGGAATGAATCCTGCTGTGCTTTAAAATTTCCTGCATTAATAACTTTTCAGTCTCCCACATGTTGTGTGCCTGTTTCACAGTATGTCTGAGCTTTGGCAAAGTAAGACAGATATATTGCAACTTTTAATATAGATCTCATCCTTCAAAATCAACTCGAAACTTTTATTGCTGCAGGGTAAGCAGAAGGAATATTCTGTAAAAGATCCAAATGGCTGACAGATTCAGTGGTGTTAAGACATACACCACAAAAAAAGCCCCCCAAACCCCTTTTTCTGAGTACCAGAAAAACTGGAATTCTAGATTAATTGACCAGACAGAACTAAAGAATTGGATCAGCTGTGAGTTGCTATTCAGCTTTTGTCACAGTAATGGTTATAATTTCCACTGGAAAAAAAACCCACCAAACTTGAGTTACTGCAGAAATGGGCTGATATGAAAACCTAGACAGAAATCGTAATTTAAAGTGATTTAGTCTGAACGTATGGTGGCAGGAATGCAGGTTCTCGAGATTCTTTACATCTGGCACGTTTATATGACAGCAGTGATATTCTCCTGTGGCTGACGGTAATTTCTTCTTTGTACTTTTTTCTTCCTTTATCTGTGCATTCAATAAGAAAACAGAAGAAATGCAAAAGCTTGCAGGAACCGATACAGGTATAACTTGGGCCTGTGGATGGCTAGCAAATGCCAGTTGATTCCCTCCAAATTTCTTTTCTCTCTCCACCTCTAATGTTCATCCCAGATTTGGCATGACAGACTTGTCTCCGCATGCCCTGAGTCAAGACTTTTTCCTTAAATGATAGCTTCAAGGGAGACTTTGTACTGGCATCCAGATGCTCTTTCACAACAAGCAAACAAGGTGCAGAAGAGAAGCTTGGGGGACCTCAGAGCCCATCAACCTGACTACTGAGGCAGATGAGACCTTACAGGCTTCCATACTGAGGGTGTTACTACAAGACAGAACCTCAGCATTTATTTCACAGTACACAAATAGAAATCCCAAATCTGGTGCAGGTATGCTAACTGGATGTATAGCAAATTCCACACCCCATCCTTGACTTCTTCTGAACAAATTCCCGCTCCAGGAGTATCTAGCAGCAGATGTTCTAATGTGTCCTCAGTCATGGAGATGAGCCTTACAGCAGAAGTGCAAACCCTCCAAAGGGCTCTTAGCTGCCAGAGATGCCACTGATCAGCTCCACTGAACAACGGACAGACTTCATCACATGTAAGCGGATTAATTATTCTAACGCCCCAGTGCCCTCCTGCCAACACAAGTCTCAAAAGGCCTGCATAAATAATTTCAGAGGAGGTCACACAAAATTCTCCCATGCATCTTGACCCAGCTTTGGAGGCAACAGTAGTTGCCACCCACAAGTAACAGTTCCTTTATAGACTACTCTGCAATGGTTCCTTTGCAGGAATAACTAATTGCAATGTTCCTTTACAGGCTAACAACAGTCTCACCGCAATGGTACACAGTCTTTGTGCAGGAGAAATGCATACCATGTAAACTTCCAACCAGATCATGAATTGGGATAAAACTCTTCATTGGCTATGAACTATAGTGATCTTGAGAAAAGCAATTTTATTAACTTGAGCTAGCTGGCTTTTGGCTGTGAAGTAAGGGAAATACTCCCCAAAAGTGTAACCCACTACCTGCCACATTATTCAGAAGTGGACACTCATACCATAAATGTCACTGCCTTTCTGTATCTCTCCAGTGAAAACAAAGGCTTCCAAATTGATATACATACCAATTTATATAAGCTAACTCAAATACATTGGACAAACAATCTGGTATCACTCTTCAGTACAGAAGGTAAGAAGTTAAGTAATTGTATTTCACAAGACACAAATATATAGATATACAGTTTTCTTTCAAATTGTGTTGAGACTAATGTTTCTTCTGCACCACTAAGTTAGCTTGGGAATGGAAAAAGGAAAAAACCTTCAGTGAAATGGCTATGAGTGGTACTTAATATTAATGAGTGTATAAGCTAGAGAGAGATGACTCCCCCTAATTATACTGCTTTGTGAGTTTAAAAGTAAATACCAGTTAACCTAAATTATTTAATAAAAAATAATGAGATTCTTGAAAACAAAAACCTCAAATTCACTCAGAAAAAACCTGCATTTTAAAGTAGGAGGAAAAATCATTGCATATTGCAGATTAGAGCAAATACACAAAATATACAGAATTTGCCTATTCACACAGATGAACTTTACAGAAGGTCCTTTTGACAATGGCGACTGTATTGTTTAAACACATAAAAGTGACAAAATAAGACCCATTATACAAATAAGCACATTTTGAAATATTCTTAAAATCCTCCAGTATGATTTAGCAACCGTATATTTTCATGTGTTTATTTTATAAGGGATAAAATTTATGCTACTGATTCTTACTATTTCTACGGTCAAAATTTAACATGTGGCAATAAAACTTTTTTTTCTTTAATTTAAGACATTTTTATGGAACAAACACTATGCTTTAAAATTGAGTTTACCTTGAGATGCTGAGGGCAAGAACTTAAAAAAAAAAGTCTGTGAGACCTTAACAGAGATAATTATTACAATTATAAATAAGGGCAAGATAAAGTAACCAACAATAAGCAGAGTAAACCAAACCTCTATAAGTTTTTGCCTATGGTGAGATGAAGCAGTAGGAAGTGGAGTGGTAGGACTCTGAGGCTGATGAAGTTCAAACCAGGAGACGCCACAAATGGTCTTTAAACACACAATCCTTCGTAAAACTTCTGTTACCAAAAGTGGGTGGTAGGTTTCATTATTAGACATTTTTCAGGTTCTCACCTCCACAAGAAGAACATACAGTGCAGGTTAAGGCAAAGGGTGAAGAACGTGCATGCATTATACATGCTGATGGAGTTGCAAACTTCACCTCCTAAAACACAAAGGCATTTGTGTATTTCTTTTTGCAGGTATTGATCCACCCCTGAGAGACCTGATGCACCCTGTAACGGTCTCAGGATGGAAGGATAAAACTTTGCCAAACAGCAAATCAGAAATAAATCTAGAGAAAAAGAAGTGTGCGTGTATTTTAGGGGAAAAATAGTAACACGTCCTTTGTGTGCAGTTATGTGTACACAGAAAATAAGAACCACTAAATAAAATCCTGCGTGGAGCATATTTTGTAGAAATTAGATTATATAAACTGATTGTACACTGAAATTCTATTTATTTCTTCATTGCTTATTCACATTGCTTGGCAGTTACCAACTGATGAATACAGCTACATAGCTTATTTTCCCCCCAACCTGACTCCTTCCCTTTTTAAAAATCAGCACTTATCTTGCATTCCACAAACATAATTTCCCATTGAATAAAATTATTTTCAATAAAAAAAACCAAACAAGCTGCAGACAAGCAACTCTCTTGTAGGAGAGAATCAAAACAACATACAAACCCATTAAACTAACGCTAAGATTATTTTCCTACCTATTTCCATGAAGACAACCTTTCCACAGCTGGTTAGCTCCGCTGGCAACAGGCTAATTACTACTGCTTCCCAACCCAGTTCTTTGGGTTTTCTCAGATGATGATTATAACCATTCTTTCTCATCACAGTCTAAAATGAACATTTAGGTGTAAATTTTCATAAGTGATCCCTGACATTGACAGCTGAAACAGAGCAGCTGCAAACCCTAATAGCCAGGCATGTAAGCACTTATTTGCTGGCAGAAATCAGCTAGTTATTACCAACATTTTTATTTATCATATTATAGAAGCCATGCAAAGCATGTAAGGGAGATCATGATCCCATTAGGCAAAGCCTTGTACATAACTCATTCAGAAAACTGTGTCTGCCCTGGGGTAATATATAAAGTAAACAACTGAGATTGGAGATAGAGCAACTTTCTACAGCTAACCCAGGATGCTGTAGAAACAACAGCTAAGCCAGGAACTGAGTTGTATTTTTGAAGTCCTGGTCCAGTGGCTCAGTCACAAAGCCTAGTTTTAACACAGCCTAGTCTCGCCAAAGCCTAGTCAGCCACAAAGCCTCTAGTCATTGCCATTGTTATCTCCAGTTGGTTCAAAGAGTAAAGCTATCCCTGTCATCCCAGAGACTGGAATCAGGTGAGCTTGTGGACCCCTAAAAGGATACTCATTCACTAAAAGCAATTTGTGCATTTTAAGTAATTACTACTTGTAAGCAAACAGCATTTGTAAGACCAAAACACTGATTAATACAAAATTTCAGAGGTTCCTGTTGGAATTGACAAAAGTTTTTATCTATGTGCTTTCTTGTTGAAGGAAAGGAAAGGAGAAATGGTGTACAGAGGGTGAGAGCCAGAGATGTGGCTTTTGCAGGTGTGGATGTGTGCACTTATTTCTGCTTGCTGACCTTAAAACAGTAAGGCTGGATTCTTCCCATGGGACCAAACAGTCTACCCTCAAACGCTACAGAAGAAAGGCAGGACACCTCTATCCTCAGACCTTCTCACAAGAAGGGAAAAGCTGAAAGTGTCCACCATCTCCCCTCTAGTCCCTGACCCCCTGGAACACACTGTACTGTCAGTACATCCACAGGTCAGGGAGTTCTCAGTTTGAGATGAGCCACACCTCCTGGCTGGACAACACCAAGTGAAGTTGGAACCCAGAGAAAATCATATACGGAAAAAGTGTGAGTTCATGTCAACAAGCCCAGGCTTCGGCACAGGTATTTACTGCTCAAATATTCAACAGAGCTATGTTAGCAAGGTAACAGCTGAGGTAGCAGTAAAGAGAAGCTGAACTCTCATTTCAGGTGGGTGCATGGCATGAGACAACATCCTAAAAGGAAAAGCTACTTTTTACCAAATATACTCAAAGTGGTGTGTCTATTCAGGTGGTGGGCAGAGAAGGGGGACAATTATTTATTAAATGATGGGCTTACCTTACTATGCAGGTGTTTACTGGCAGACTTGCTGCACGCATTATCTATTTGCTCTCCTATTTCACTAGCCACATGCACGCTGCAGAAAAGCGTTGTGGTCTCTGATGATCCTGTTACGGTTTTCATGCCCTGTATTGTACTGCAGCTTGGACTACCAAATAGAAACATGATAGCGGTGGCCTTGGGGGAAGAAACCTACCTCCGTGGAACTGCTCACGTGACAATGAGAGCAGATATGCTCTGCTCTACGATGATATGTATGCACTAGACCCTCCCCACTGACCCTGTCATGACCAGGAAACTTTTAGACTTTGAGCTGCAATGGTAGGACCTGCCTATTCCTTACAGGTAGGCTCTGTACTTGAGAGCCTGCAATAGGTGGCAGGGGAGCTTCAGCTAGGGAAGGCTGCATAAAATGTAGCGCTGAAGGTAAGAACCATGGAAAGATGCTGCAAGGCCACAAACTTGTTTTGATGCCCTCTGCGCTTCCTGCAGAAGGGACCCTGAGCTCCAGAAGCGCAACAGTGCATTTTGCACAGCAAACAAGTACAGCTTCCCTTGCCAGTGAATCAGCCCATTTGACTCCCTGATATCTAGGATGATAAAGACATTCATAGTCTTTACTTTGGGCACCTGACCTACTGAAATTAAAACAAGAAATGATAGAAGCATTACATTACCTTCCTAGTCAAGGGAGAGCTAGACACCTCAAGGAGGTCTACCAAGAACTGATAAACGGTCAAAGCAATCAGATTTCCCTAGGGCCTAATGCAGACAGGTTCATTGTTCTTTACTGAAAATAATCCACTCAACACAGCTGTATTTCTGTCCCAAAATCATTAATTTTTAGCAATAGTATGAATGTCCTTAAAACTGTCAATGCTAAATAAAACCTGAGATCACAGCAATTTTCCCAAGGTTTGTAATGTTCCCAGGGATCTGCAGGCATTAACATGGAGAAGACTCATTAATACAAAGATTAAGATGCAACTCAAATGCTTTCCTAGCTCCTGGCAAGCACCAAAACTCATCAAAGAACATGTTCTTAAGATAGACTTCATAGCAACCTTAACTGCCGAAGGCTACACAAAAGAAGCAACAGAAACGCTTCCTAAAGAAACTAGCTTGCATTTGAAATTACATGCTTTCCCCATCCAGAAGAACAAATGTCAAAAAAACCAGTGATGCTCTGTGCACCAAAATCAGGACATGAAGAGATTCACCCAGACCAAATCAGAGCAGTGGTTCTCTGACTGCAAGTGTAAATACAACCTAGAGCAAGAGCACCCTGATCCCTCATTACACACTGTAAACAACTACTGTGATATATAAATAAATAATCTGTTAACAAACATTTGCATCTTTAATGCAAACTAAGCAATATGATTGATCTTAGAAAGTATTTTGGGATTTTATCTATCATAAAAGCAACGCTGATCCTTGTTGCACAAAACTCATTGCATTTACGTGTAGTACCTATGTCACGTGCATCAGACATAGTAATCCAATAATTGCACAAAATTAGAAATGACAGGCAGAAGAAAACACAAACAGGAGGATAAAAAATAAAAGAGCAAGGAAAGGAATAAGTAAAAATGACAAGGAAAAACAAATTTAGGGGAATGATGCCCCTAAATCTCTCCTGTTTGAGAGAAAACAATCCAGCAAATAGTGAGTGCCTAGACACACACTATCAGCAATACATCAGATGTTGGGCTTATCAGTGTCATGTCTCAGTCTGATACAACATGGTGTAACTTGGTGCAGATCCAGCAAAGCACTAGGACTAATGTTTGATTTTCAACTTGTGAGCAGTTCCACTGAAGTCAAACTTGTTGTGACTTTAACAGGTGAGCATTTGCTTAAACTCTTTGTTGGATAAGTACCAAGGAATAATATTGCTAAGTTCAAACTCCTAAGCATCCTGATTCATGTCTCAAAAATATTTTTAAACGCTGGTTTAAGGCCCTTGCCCTCAATTAAGAAAGGATTAGTTTGGCTCTAGTTTCTTAAAGTCATAAAATGATCAGCAAAATTATTTCTCAAATCACTTGGCTCGCATTTTCAGTCATTTTTTCACAGTCAAGAAGGCTTGAAACTTTTCAAAAAGTGAATACAGAGGTTCCTGTATAGTCCATCTTGTCCCTAGGAGCTTAAAAAAAAATAAAAAAAAAATCTATCCTAAGACTCACAAAAGCATGAGAATTGTTGAATCTGAACGTACTCTGCACCTTGTTCACTTGAATCTTCAGGACAGCTGTTTCATTTCCGCTTTCCCATGACAACTTTACTGACCCAAATGGACCACGATTACCGTCCTCTTGTTCTGGGGGACTCTTCTGCAGTAGGGCAAGAGCGACCTAAGAACTGTACGCCATGCAGGGTACAGCAAAGAAATATTAACTCTATCCAGATGAAGGAAATCTGCTTTCCTTTCCCTATATTCCTCATACTTACTTATGTACTCACATTCTGCAGTCTTTGCATTTCATCTCACTTAAATTATAATAACCTCTCTCTGTTACAAACAGTTGCTTAAGTAGCCCTGGGAGCAGACCAGTCTTCTGCTGGCTACAATGTGTAGAGCTGAATGGGAGGAAATGAACTTCAGCTGGTCAAACAGCTTCTGCTATAACCTTATGGGAGCCAGTTCCTGAGATTCCCCTATCTGATTTAAAAGCCCTTTCATAAAGATATCTATCTAACATTTTTCAACATATCTTTTCATTCATCCCTGAATTGAGAATAAAAGCAATCTGATAAAAAATACATAGGCTGCATGCCAGAAGTAGTAATTCATTGGCCTTGAAATACAGTTCTTTTACTGGAAACATTACAAAGACGAGGGCCATGTATGATCACAAAAAAAAAGAGGCAGTTTTTAACAGGCAATCTTCAGAATGGGGTCTATGTTTCATGCTCAATTATTAGTTCATAAATTTAGAATTTCTTAGCTGCTAGCAGGTGGGTAAGGGTCACCAAACAAGGACCTCATAAAATTAGTGCAATTTAGAAAATTAATAACAATCTGAACTAATTCCTTTCCACAGAAAGCTGGATTTTCCAGAGTTGTTCCCCTTTAGCAAGGGGCCAGTAGAAAACTAAAACCCAGAAACAGACAAAAAAGAAATTACCTTTCAACTGCCAAGATGGATTACCTGCAAATAAACTTGGATATATTTTCCTTATGGATTAAATTAAATAGTTGATAATGATATCCTGCACTTAAATACAGCCTTTCAAAGTTTCAAGTATTCAAAAGTAACGCAAGCTTTAGGAGGGTCAGGGAGGGACCATGAATTTCAACTAAAATAGCTCAACTACATTCCCCATTAAAGGAATTGGGACTCCTTCAGGAACTACCAGGAAAAGGCAATATCCAAACTCACTGGCCAAGCAAGCTTTACTCTCCCATAGAAAATTGTAATATACAAGTACCTTGATTCCTCAGTGCCAGAACATCCCTCCTTTGGTTACTACCGAATGGCAAATGGCAACGCACGCCTCAGCATTCTCACAACTTAAGTTCCTAAGTAAGGCTGACAGGAGTAAACGTTTCAAAAAAACCCAGTAACTAAAGTCAGGATCATAAATCCTTATTTTGACATCTCCCTGTTTGCAGTTTACTAGCAAGAGAATTCTTTCCGTTTTCAAACTGCAAAAGATGTTTTAATTGCATTTAATCCTAAAATAATGAGGAAATTCTACTCAAGATTGTAGCTCTACTGCAAGATAGAACGAAACAAAAATAAAGTGACAAAAGTGAGTTTTCCGTATTATTACGCACTCATGCATACACAATGACAATCTTTTCTTCATAATGATTCACCATAATACATTTTTTCGCATAATATAACATGAAAAAAATGCTTTTAACATCCCAACATGAAACACCCTCTATCTTTTGCCCACTTTTCTGTCCTTACCTTCTTTTCAGTAAACAAACCAATCTTCCAGTCTGTCCTTACGAGACATTCCCTGTTACCTGCTGCTCATTTTCAAATTACAACCACAATGATTCTGACCTTATGGCTGAGAAAGTCTGTGGGAATTACTTTTAGTGAGAAGGAAGAACATTTTTTCTATTATCCTCAAAAACCTTTAGCTGCAAGGGTTTGGTTGAATACACAAAATAATCACTTTTTGGACAGAATTCAAACATCAACAAGTTTAATTCAGAAATAAGATTTCTAAACATTTTTTAGTAAATGGCAACAGCCTGCTAGAATGGAAGCAGCTACGTTACATTAGCTATAGCAGATATCACTACTGAAGGACAGCAATGTTGCTTTAATGGGCATTAAAATGACATGATACAGACATCCAAAAATAAAGTTCGAGTACCCAGGCTGTGCTTGCATGGGCTGTGCCCTTAAGTGGTCTGTGTTTATCAATGACAGATTGTCAAAAATGGGAATTAATAAAGGAAAGCTACTGCTGTACTATACTGACCAAGTTCTGGTCTGGGAGAGCTAACAGAGTCTTCTTCCTTTACTTATTCCCCAACAATTGCATTTAACTGGCACACAGAAAGCACACTTCCTTAAAGGAGGAGCAGGTAGCTTCTCCTGGGGTTTATGTGCCTGGGAAGCATCACAACATTAGACTCGATATCCAAAATATATTTACATTATAGTTGACCAAATCAGAACTCATCTTGATTGCAAAACTCAATCCATTGCAATAATGGAGAAATTTCATGCTTTTGACAGTGGTTGGTTGCCATTAAAAGAGTTGAAGCAATGTAGAATCACCAGTTTTCCATGTTATGGACTAGAAGGTGGAAAAAAAATTTAGGCTGCAAATACTTCATCTCATCACCAGAACAAGAGAAAATAAGATCAGAGTGTGACAATTGAAGTCCATTAGCTACTTTAGTGATGATGCATGAGACCGAGAAGAATTTGTTGGTTTTTCCCATCAGGGAACATGTTATCTTTAACAAGAATTATCAACACCACTAATTTTTTTCCCCACAAATCTAGCAGATAGCCATACAAAGCCAGAGCGCAGTCCCGTTTAACATAAAGATGGTCTTTTGCACATCCCTTTACTGGTATGAACTGTACTTTTCCATTATGTGTTAATTACCAAGGGTAATACAGATAACAGCACAGGAAAGAGAAGACAGCTCTGCCTCCTCATTGTGATGATTTTTCACTTCTACCTTCACAACCTGCCAGCTCCCCAGTTCTCTGGGAGAAAATGTGTGATGCTTTCACAGAGCTCAGCAAGCCAGGGACATGCAGTCTTCATAGCAGCTCTCCTAAACCCAACTTCATTGACTTCAATAAAGCCAGAGTGATTTTCATCAGCTGAGGAACTGGTCTGACCTGTATAGAACAGGCTATTGTGCAGACTAAAAGCCCAAAGGCTGAAACACTCTGAAATCCAAGTGCCTAGACATAGATAGATGAAAGGCAAATTTCTAGGTGCTTTCAAATTTGCAACAAATTTCCATGGATTCCAGCATGGCAGGAACTTCTCTGGTGGCAGACTGGGGCTAATTCATTAGCATCATTGCAGCTACAGTGATTTATTCCAGCTCAGGTCCTGTCCTTAAACTTATGTGGCTGCGGAGCATATATTCATGATCTAATCCATTATCACAGCATGGGGAAATGGAAGAAATGAAAGCAGCACAAATGAAGATTTTATCACTTAAATAAAATTGAGGGCTGTTATTCTTTATGTTTATTTCAGTTATCATTCATTTCTTACCTCACAGACACAAGCAAGCTATTGTTCAGCTTCAGTTCTCTCAGATTAGGTAGATAGGCACCTATGGGAACAGAATAAAGAATCACTTTGCAGACCTGGGAGTAGAGTAAAGGAAACTTCTGACAATTGAGGCATCTAATTTTACATGCATTTCTTACCTGTTTCTGCCAGATCTGTGCTGGACCTCTTCTAAGAAAATTAATGAGATTATTTCACTCAAAAAATATTTCACCCTTTGCATTTTTGCAGCATATACGTATTGTCTGCATGACTACCCAATTATAATTTTTGGAACCCCTCTCTGACAATTCTGATGGAGCAGCTTTCCAGACAGACCACAACAGAAACTGGCCTGGTGGGTGACTGTTTTGTTTGGTCTGATTCCCAAACCTGTTAAAGACTGTTAAAGTTAAAGGCTGTTAACTGAGTGATACTCTGAAGATGTGAGGGATGCTTTAGAGTATAGCATTCCATGACCTCTGATTTCTACATAATGCTCTTGCCCCTCTCCTCAGAAACCTTTTTCTACCTATTTAATGGCAAGTAGTGATGGACTTATTGGATACACAGCTAAGTAACACTTCTTCAAAATGTAATTTTGAGTCAAACAACAACAGCATAATTTCCTATGTCACAACACCATTTTTATAGTTCAGAGGTCCTCAAAACACTACTTATGTTTTGCTAAGAATTGCCTTCTCCTTTTTATTTCTGGATGTGATCCATTGTTTACTATTCAACTGCACAAGTTTCATATCTATGAAAACCTCAGTATTCTGTTGTTATTACTTTGATTAATGCTCTTTTCTACTTCCAAGAGACATTTGCCTTTTTGGTTGCTTCTAAAGGTATCTCTGAACCAAAATCATAGACCAAATCTCTCCAAGCTACAGAATAATTAGGATATAAACTCAAGTCCCAGGAAACATTTGCTATTAACAACAGCAAACTTGTACCCATTCCTACTAGCAGAGTTTACCTGTGGCTGGTGAGCATCCTCCAGTATAACATGCAACCATATAGAGGTAATACCAATTTTAGACAAACTGGATCTTTGCTAAAAGATTAAAATCTATTCTCAGCAAATATTTTTATGAGTCCTCTGGGTAATCTCTCTCTGGCAAGGGTGATTTAGAAGTGTCCAGAAGGACATCATTCCAGCTCTTTGCAAAGGATCCAAAGAAAAAAACCAAACAAACAAAAAAGAAATTAAAAGGAAAAAAAAAAAGATATCTCAAAGGCAAACAAAAGAGATCACATTCATCCCATTTCCCCAGGCAGAACAAGAGCATTTATGGCAAAAACATTTTAATAAATCATGTTTAGTAGAAGCATTATCTATATCTAATGCTATTTGGAAGTGACTATAATCCACATATTGATCTTCATGTTATAGTGCAAATATTTAACTTCATGTCTTTGCAAAGCTCTTTAGAAAATATTAAAAATTCAAAACACACTGCAATTTTTTAACCTTATTTTTTAATCATTTTCCATAATCCAGAAAAATTGCAGTACAAACACACCATCCTTATCCTGCAGGGCATACTTTCTCACATCAAATAAGTTTTACAAAGTATGGGAACAAAATAATTTGGAATCCTGGCAGAGGAGATACTAGGATCTCTATTAATTATTCACAGCAGACATATTAGCTACTGAGCAAAGACTTCCTCAGATATAATCCGTGCACTAAGAAAACCGCCACAGAAAAAAATGAAAATCTAGATTAAAAAAAATTCTGAGAAGAAATCTGAAGCACAGAGAGATGAAATGACTTCCCCCAAAGTGTTAAAGGGAAGGACAGGAAGGATGCAGTAGCCCCTCCAGTCCCAGCACAGCAGCGAGTAATAATAGCCTTGCCATGGATTCAACCAGAGAGCTTAAAGGGTTACCAAGCAAAGGCTATTGCAAATGGGTGTAAAAAACTAGTATTAAGCAGATTTGAATGAGGAGTCAAGAAGACTAGCTCAAGTGAAATGAAGAAACTTGCCTAAGAAAATGCTTTCCACTGAAAGCATTTAGGGTTGTTTCAGGAAAAAAAGAACTGCTGAAGAATTCAAAAGAAGCAGAGTGACAGGCTGATGACACAAATTTCACATATGGTTATTTCATTATTGTAGCCCAGTCCTCCATCTCAGACATTTTGTTGTATTTTGGCACAATCTATTCTTGGGAACTTGTAGAGTGTTAAGATCTAATGTCCTGTTTACTAGACTGAAATAGAAGTATACTATGTGCAATGTTGCAAAATTCAGCCAACAAGAGTTTTGCAATATATTTCTCCAATTCTGCAGGTTCTTCCCTCCTTTAAGTTTTATATTAGATTTGTAATTGTTCTTTGCTGCTAAGTATTCATTGTCCATTTGCTGGGTTTTATAGTCCCAATTCCTTATATATAGATTAGAGACTGGAAGATTAGGAAGAGAAAATTGTAATATCAAGATGACAAAATAAGAGATCTATCCAAATGTAACAACATACTTCTAAATTGTCTTAATTTTAACCCTCATGGCATCTTTCCTGAGAGTAAGGACACAATTTATTCTTATATTAACATAAAAATACGCCAAGATATCAACAATATTAACTTCTAAAATTAAATAAAATAATTAAAAGTACAAACTTATCCTGAAACTGCCTTCATACTGTACAATTTTGATTTTTAAACATAACAGTGGTCCAGAAAAATGATGATGACTGCAGTACAAAGCTGAGAATTCAGAATGGTGAGCAATATTATCTCATCTGTCTACGATTCCCTTTCACTAAATACCCTTTTTGTTATATGGCTCTGAAATTACTAACCAACAACAATGTACTAGTGTTAAACTATTCCACTGTACTATCCCAGTGGAACAAGACTAAATGAAGAACAGAAAGAAATCAAAGTTTAAGGTAGGTGAATAGAAGTGATACATGCACACTCAACGACGGTGCCTTAAGTGCTGCACTTCAGAAGCAGGGTAGCAATGCAGATGTCTTGCCGAGCTGCCTTGATACAGCAGGCGACATTTAGATACCTGACTAGGAGTAAGGAGAACACATAAGATGCTGGTTTTATTATATTCTAAAAGCTACAACACTTAACTTACAACAGTTTTTGTTTACGTTACAATGTATATCTTGTTATTCTATTGTTAACAAAAAATCATCGTGGCTTGACTTCTTTAAGCCTTCTAGAATACAGGTTAATGAAAAACATACACCAAAAAAATTACTGACAACTACTTGTGTTGACATCAGGCAACCTACATGTTTTGATGATCCTACAGTACAAAACAGGTACGTGAACATAGGTTGCACTCTTCTAGCAAAAGCAACTTGATACGTAAATTAAACAAGCTATTTAATTCACTTAAGCTGTATTTCATCAAGTAAGACACATCACCTTGATGTTATTTCCATGCATGTTCTAAATGTGCATTTTTTTCACGTTTCTGGAGTGAATTGGGCAATGCAACTGGACATAAGACAGTAGCACTTGCAGGCAAACCCAAGCTAGCTGCAGTCTAGCTACCTGAGATGAAAATCTCACAAAAAACCACATCAGCGCAGGTTTTAACATTAGCTCGCTGCCCCAGTACGTACTTGTGACTCCAGAAGAGCCTGGCCAAGCCCTGCTGCAGCGGATGCTGTAGCACATTCCCGGCAAGGCTTGTCAGTACCAGCTAAACCAAACCCAGCTATGGGCAGGAACACAAACGCTGGACTCACGCCTTCAGCCTCTGCACTGGCTTCCTGACCATACAAGCACCTGCTGCTGTGACGCTGGCTGCCAAAAAACATCTCCCAGCTTTGCATCAGGAATACCGACAAACAGAGCAAGAGGAAAGACAGACAATGACCCTGCGTGAAAAATAACGCATGCCTACTTCCAAACCTTTAGCAGAGCTTATCCTTGATAAAACGCGTGCAAGAGAAGCAACAGTCTCCAGACACATAATCAACTTAGCCTGGCCACCAGCAGGCAACAATTCAATAAGTACCAGCGAACAGCACTGTGGGTAACTTGATTTGTAGCTATTAAAATCACTTAGAAATAAGAGAACTATGTAGTGTCTTAAATGACTCTATCCCACCATCACTTTCAACAGGAATTTCTATGAGACAGTCATGAATGCAGTCCCAGATCTGTCAACAATCACAACCGAAGGGATTAGCTAATGAAAGGGAAATAGTTCATCTGTTTGAGTATGAACTGAAGCCTATATGCAGCTAAAGAGCACAGAAGTCAAGTCCAAGATCTGCAAAGCTGGTTACAAGACTTGCCAGGGTGGTTCAGTGTCACTCAGGAAGGCGGACTGAAAACAAACAGCTAGAGAATTCAACAACTACCCTGAACCCTACTAAGACTCAGATTCAAGTTCTGGCACGAAGCCTTTCCTTAATTTTAAGACTGACCACATGAAAATATTTTAATATTAGCCTTTTCATGTTTTAGTCCACACTCTGTTCCTAAGAAACTTAACCGTTCTTCCCCACTATGTCACACCATTGTGTAGAGGCTGCCCTGAGAAACTGGGAAAGGTTAGCAGGGTGGCACTTTAAAGTTTAGCACATCCCAAAGTGGAATGCTCATAAAAAAGCCTCAAGCACCATGTTTTCAATCACTCTGGAAATCTTGCTAAAGGACATGACGTCCCTCAGTGCTTGTGTTACAGTCTGTGTATGGCCGCGGACACTGAGACATTTCTCAAGTGGAAATAGCAGTGTAAATTTGGGATTTGAGTATTGCAAGGTTCCGGGTGACCCAGAGTTATGTGCAGTCTAGTAACTTGCAACTCTTTTACTTGGCCATTTATGAGCTTGCACAGACTATTGTATCTTTACACATAAAACCAGTTAAAACAATATTGTTTACTGAGTGCAGACTGATCATCCAAACAAATAATTCCTTGATGATAAAGATGCTCTTACCCACCTTTTGCAACTGAGTAATACAGTAAGAGCAAGGTGAAGTGATTTATGGCTATATGGCTATATATGCTATGGCTATAAAGAAAGATAATTAACCAGGTTTGGAAAGCAAACAGAAACACCAAATTGCAGAGCAGTCCAGGCTGGAGGGGACAGATGGATGTCGCAAGCCCAGCCTCTGCTCAGAGTCAGGTCTTCTGTGAGATCAGACCAGAGTGTTCAGCACTTCAACCCGCTGGGTCTTGGAAACCTCCAAGGATGGAGATTCCAAACCTTGCTGGATACTCCTATTGCTCCACTGTCCTAATGGTGGAAAAGCTTTTCCTTCTGTCACACTGGAACTTCTGTCATTCCAGCTGGTCTGGTTCTTACCTTACTCCTTCCCTCAGGCTATTTATCCATACCTCTGTGATCACATACCAGGTCAGCAGTGCGCAGTTCCAGGGGCAAGCAGCAAGGAGCCCAACACCTTTAACAGCAGCCTTACTTACACCATTCACACTGAAGGTGCAAACTGCCTTGCTATACCCCTAAAAATTTAGGCCATGCTCCACGTGCCTAGAAATCAGCTTTCACGTGGAAAAGAAATGCAAGGAACTGACGATCACTGGAAGCATTAAGTTGCAAACTTTCTGCCCTAATCACCTGCTGACATTTGCAAAGAGATTTTCAGAGAGAGGGAATTCAGAAATGCACTTTAAAAAAAAAAAATGACAGAAGGAAATTCAGGATGGTTCCAATATTCTGTTATTCTCAAAAGCAGTGGGCACCTGCAGCTGCTGGTTTTTATAGCCCTCAAGAGCCAACTCTTGGTGCAGACGGTGGGACATAAACAAGATGGAAATTGTTTGCAACATGCGAATAATGCTCTGTATTCTGTAAAAGTTGCAAAAACCTCACCATGGGGATCAGAAAGAAAGGGTTTTATTCTGGTAAAGGAAAGTGAAGGGAAGTACAGAGTGAAAAAGGTGAAATATTTTTCTATCTTGCCACAGCTAATGTAAAATGGCATAGGAATGGGAGCACCAATTTTGAGCAGTGTAGAAATAGCATAATGAGATTTTCTTATCAACTGGAGGAAACATGACTGAACAGATTATGATCTCTGAGAGAATCAGACATAATTTACCTTAAATTAACAAGTCCCTATCAGAAAGAGACCTGTTTATAAACAGAATAACCAATACAAAGTGGCTATATAATTCAAGACAAAAGCCCCCTTCGTTGTACTTGTTTAACTGCTCTTGAGAAATTGACATCAAAAGGCCCGCTAAAGCTGATGGGCTGTTACATTATAGTCACTTGCACATGAAAACGAACTGCTTGGCTGAAAATACCAGCACACACTTTTGGGGATGTGACTATTTTTGGCACAGAAAATATTACCCTGCGGTAGTCACTCAGCTTCAGTGTAGCAGAAGATGGAGTTGGTTGTGATGGGAATCCATATGACAGAAAATGACTGCCAGTACTGGAAAAGACGGAAGGTTTCATATCCTCAGTGTTAACTCAGCTACAGAGGTAATTCCTTTGGTTCTTCCTTACTTCCCCAGTACAGTGACGATGAGACAGACACACACATTAGGGTTGTTTGAGGCTCATCAAAATGACGTATCTATAGGACCTTCCCTCAAGCACATCATCCAGCACAGCTCCACGGGCCAGTACAGGACGCAAAGACAGGCTGCCAGCAGCATGAGCAGCCTGATGCCACTAGCAATTTCTCAGCCACAGGAGAATCTTACAGTATTGAGAAACTGAACTTTGGATACCGTTTCACTAGAGTAGCGACAAGTACTCTAGAGGGCAAAGTAATCAGTACATGCTCATTTAGGACCTAGACGCATGTCATTCAAGTGGAATTTGTTCAAAGTAATTGGCTTTAGACAGAAGTGGTGTCACTCATCCCACTGCTGTAGTTTTCAGTCCTACTTAGAGCCTCACGGAAAAAAACAGAGGAGTGAGAGGTATCAGGGAGATCATGTTTCAAGAGCTCTTGAGCAGGACAATACTTTACACTGGCTGTTGGTTTTGGAGTCCCCAGTCCTGCTTCCAGACACGATAAAGAAAAATTTGAGATGATGAGCAGAAAATAAAGTATTTTCTTACCAAAGTTTCCCAAGCTGTTCTCTCTTGTATCCACTCGTACCTCTAGGGCCTTCACTTGCTGCAGATCATCTACCTGCGCCAAAACTTTCTGTAGAGATAAGCAAAGATATATGTATACTCTCATGCAATAAACCAGATGACACAGGAGCAAAAAGGTGTAGAAAGGCTTTCAATCAGTGCTTTGTTAACGTATACTTCAGGTCAAAATGGCTCGACGTGCAATCACATTGAAATAAATTTAGTATTCAAAGATCTTTCTTCCTCATAGCTCCAAATTATTCTACTCTTACGTAACTTCTAAATTGCTTAAAGAGTCAAGGCTGAGGTTATGTTCAAGCTGAAAATCAACAACAGACCTACAGGACGATTAATTTAATTTAAACAGTACATCCATGCTTTAAGATTTGCGTAAGTCTTGTAGTAATCCTCAGCAGATAGGAAGTGTTACCCTTAAGTGTAATCAAAAAGGCACTAGGTAGAAAAACTCAACAAAACACACTGTTTAGCCTTTTAACCCCAAGAAAAGGAAACATTATTTTAGCTCAAGAAGCTCCCTTTTCTGAAAGAAGACAACACTAATTACAAGACTTAGAAATTCCTTTGAAAAGATCTAGGCAATTCAAATAGAAGCCTCCAAAATCTTTCATTATTTTTGGAAAATTCTAGTAATATGATCAACCACCGCATTAAGCAAGGGTTTGTGTATGAATGCAGGATCTGTCCTATCTTACCACAGGATCTTTCCTAATATCCTAAAGTCTGTGTTGATACGTACATGTAGATTTTGACTTGGAAAAGGTAAGAAGGACAGAAAAAAGCAGAAGCTATACACAGAGGAGAGAGGGAAACTCTAGGACAGCCAGTGAAAACTACAGCAAGGCTGTGAAGTCCTAAGACACCAGGCTGCAATTCCACAAGCAGTTGAAGCAATGTCATGGTACCACTGCTCTCATCCCCTGTTCCCTGCTGCTATGAACCAGCTCCTCCCTCCCCAGCTTCCCTCATCCAGGCTACATGTCCCACCAGCTCCTTTGCACCAGCTTTGGGTGCTTAGTGGACCCCTCCATGCATGAATTCCAACAAAACAGCCCAGGAGGGAACTGTATTGTTTCTTCCTGATGGGTTAGTGGTTCACAGAAGGGTCTCAAACACTCCTTGAGAAATGAGAAACAAGGCTTTTGCATCACAGTAACTGCCTGAAAGAGCTGCTGCTACGCATAGTGAAACAACTGCTAAATTTCCACTTTTCTGTGTCAAAAGGATTAGGACATGGGCCTAAAAAAGTCCACATCAAAGAAATGGCTGACCCTAGCAGCAGTGTCTCCTCCTCAATGATGCAATCAGCAGCACGGGCTGAAAGAAGTATTGTCACCTGCTTTTTGCCCCTCTATTTAAGACGAAGGCAGGAAGTCATTTAACAACCTCCACGTACAGGAGACAAGTTTTCTTACTATTAAAAAGTTACAACATTCTTTAGTTTGTTTAAGAAGGGGGAAATTATTCATTAGAAGGGAATGCGTAGGACCACCTCTGTTTATGAGTTTTGGGGAAAAAAAATAACCACAAGAACATCCAGTTCATTTTGCAGGGAAAAATGGCGGTTGTGACATTCCTGCTCTAAGCAAAATTTGTATTGTGCACAAGCGACTGCAACTTCATTCACTCTGATGGTTGCACATCCACTTAAAAAGGACCAAACATAGTCTAAGTGTAACTGAGATGACAGTTTAAAAGGGCATGGTTTCCTGAAAAGGCTGAGCATCCCTCCTTGAAAAACTGTTTCCGTTTGTAAGAGACTTGGACTCTTAAGAAACAGAACTATCCAAAATCTTCAACTGCTTTTGAATTGTCTTTAAAATATTGTGTTTTAAAATTATTTTTAATCTTATATTTTTAAACTGTGATTTTATTCAGGCTGAGCCTAAGAAACCTTCTAGATTTTCTTGCCTCCCCACTAGAGTATGAGAAACAAAGGTCTAAGGTGAAAACTTGGGAGTGCTCAATGGCATCCAGAAATTTGCCTTCTATCTCCAAATGCAGCCACCACTAAAATGATTTTGCTTCTGCAAAGAAGGCAATCTTACTAACAACAGGTTTCTTTCTCCCCCCAAGCAAACACAAGCTGCCTCACTGCAAGACACATTTTGCAGTAGTCCTTTTCAGCAGATGACACTGTCTGTCATACAGCACAAGAGTATGTGAGAAACGAGAGCTAGCTGACATCCTGGCACACAACCATGCACTCGGATTGCTGGACTTGGACACAAGTTTACTGTCTTTAAAGGAAGCTTCTTCTGAAAAATACCTCTCCCCTCCCAATCAAAACAGTCTTAAGAGCCTGTATCTTTAGAAGGCAGAATCGGAAGAGGTCTCAGAACAAGTAATAGTCTTAGGGTCATAAACTTTGTCAGCAGAATAGCAGAAGGTCCTGGTACCACAAGGAGTCTTTGCCTTTTTCCTTTGCTGTCCGCAAGTTCCCTGCACACTGTCCTTCGCCCTGCTGTATTCTAGACAGCTTCCTTTCACAGTTCTGCTACTTGTTCTCTTTCAAAATCCAAGTGTTAAAACTTCATAGTTATATTCTCTCCTCTTCTAGGGTTCCCTATTCTTTGTCCTCATACTAGGGATTACCAGTGTGCTTCTTGCTGTCCTTTTCCTCTTCCAGGTCCACCACTTGTACTTTTTCCGCTGAGAGATGAGCTGCTCAGCGCATCTATATTTTGTACTGCAACCAGCAAAGCTGTGGCTCCAGTGCTGGAAAGGGTTATCAGCTGCCATCACCAGCTCTCTGAACTATAGATAGCTGCCTTGAAGCATGTGCTAACCAGATGTGAGAGACTCCGTGTGTTCACTCCCCTGTTCCGCTTTTCCAAGAGTCTCTGAAAATCGCTGTCCTCCCATCTGCTGATGCTGAGGAGATGCGAGGAGTGTTTGGAACCAATTGGTCGTGGGATGCAAAAGCTATTGTACTATGTGAAGGAAACAAGAAATGCTCTTGGGTTGAAGATATGAGCTCGTAGACCCCAGGTGCTGACTGCAAGCTAGTTAGCAAGTGAAAGGCCAGGGCGACAGTTCAAGGGAATATTATGTGGTGAACAGTTCCTGTGGAAGATCGTTAGGACACTCCTACTCCCCAGACACCTTTCTTGGCATACTGGTGCAGCTGGAAATGTGATACATCTCATGTGTCACAGCTAAAATTCTGGTGCCAGGAATGGGTGATATTTAGGGAAGGATGTGTAAGCATTTAAAGAAAAGATGACCATATTTAGCAGGATCTCCCTTTTATGTCATTGTTTAATTTCAAAGCATGGGAACCTTCATCAAAATTTGAAAGGAGGGATATCTAGGAAGAATTTTGCTGCTATTGGGTAGCAAAAATAAAAAAAAAGTCATGGCCAAACACACTGAATGGATCTTCTGCTTGGACAGAGAGATGTCTGGCACCACACGGGTAGAAGTGATGCTAAGGAGCTCTGCATGTCTTCATTTGAAGGGCCACGCCAGGTCTAGGGCAGGCTCAGAGGTGTCCTAATGTGGCTTCAGGTAATGACTGCCTGCCCAAAGCTCAAAGGGCTGTTCTGAGAGCTAGGGACAGAAGGTCCCTCTGCCTGTGCCCCAGGAATGCTTACAGACATGAAGGTGCTGTGCCATCTAGGGATTTCTTTGGCTGTTTACAGCTGCTCAGCCTCAACATAGAGCAGACAAAATAGTGAACAAGGATCTGTTCTAGACGAAGCGTTGGATATACTCAGAGTTATTTTACATCAGATAGATACCTTGAAAAAACTAACTATGATTCCAGGCTGACTGTTGGTGTCCAGAGAGGATTCTGCTTGCAACCCACCTACTGCTCAGTGAGGTAGGTATCAGTTACATAGAGAAGGAGGTTGTTTTCTGAAGAATTAAACACCAAAATCTTTCTGGCACATGATGTTCAAGAAGGTGGCTTGACAGCTTGACTCTGGGCAGCAAGCGTTATACGCCAAAACTTGTTTATTTGAAAGGATAAATTTCCATTGTAAAGCACTGCAGAATTCTTTGAAGATTAATAAATGATAAGTAAAACAAAGACAGAGAAAGTTCGCTTTACATTTTTGCACCTCCTTCAAAATGGGAGTAAAATTATTTTCCATGAGATCATGCAGAAGCTATTGGTAAATAATGTAGTCAGTATTTTAAGAAGTAATTCCATGATGGCTCACAAACCATTCCTGACCTAAAAAAAAGTGTGGCCAATATCTAACTGGAGAACATGCACTAGTTTGGAAAGATATTCTTCTGACTGACAAGAAGAGCCAATAAGTATTCTGTAAAAAATTGCAAGTGAAAAATACTTCAGTGCTTGCAGAGCTTCCCAACTGGCAGAACAGTCACCTGGGGATGCTGGGAAATCCAGTTCAAGTCCCACTTGCGGCTCTCTGTAAATTCCTTAGTTGGCAAATATCATCTGTTCAAATAAAGCTGGAGTATACAACTGATTTCTTCTCTCTTCCCTAGATTTTTCACATACTCTAAGAAAAGTAGATATGCTGCTGAAGAGCATGTTGCGTGCAGCTGTCAGAGAAGCATTTCCAGCTGGGGATTTATTTTGCTGATCCTGGTTAATTTGGCTAAGACAGGAATTCCTGAGTGGTGAGCTTATTTTCTTTTAATACTACACCTGTATGCAAATACTAGATTCATGTCCATTCATGTGTTCATTGCTCTTTGCAGGGATTTTATTTCAAATTCCCAACTCAAGTGTAATCTCTCCCTGCACAAAAAAATTAGTGTAGCTACAAGTATGACAAAATATTTCATCTAAGAAGAAAATTACTAGGACATTAACAAGGTTTTGAGTGATTCTAAGATAAGGGATTTTCAATTAGAGGGAACAGAACTTCCCTGTGGTCCCATATGCAATCTTCCTTTCAAAATGGCTACATGCTGTGGATGCCCGTAATTACAATATTTAGCTGTATTTCACTACTTTCTGCATATATATACAAATACATTCTTCTCTCAGCTGAGATGAAGAGATTAGCTTCAATCTGTTATAAAGAGAGAACTTCTTGGCTTGTATGAAAAGTTTAGATGAGGGCAATAATTATGAAATTTAAGTGGTGGTGGATGTATTAGTAAAAATGTCTTTATTCTTGTGCCAAAGTCTCCAAGTCACACCAACAGACCTACATGGATAGGCCCATGCCTAGTCTTGCTGTCTCCAGTTCAGATCCCCCTAATCCGTGCTGGGGATTCACAGTACTGACACCTTCTCTTTTTAAACCAGTACTAAGGGTCTGATGCTGCAAGTTGCTAGGAGATTTCCTAAGTATCACAAACTTCAAAGGGCACATGAGGCACCAGAAACTATATGGGAGGTTTGCTGATCTCCCAGAAATAGCCTGTATCATTTCTGTAGGAGGAAACAAGCTCAGTTTTAACTATGCATTCAATTAACATGCAGGTCAGGAGTGGACAGGATAGTTGACATTCTAACATCAATTTTTGCTTTACATTTGTTTTAAGGATTTATGTTCCCTTAGCTAGTAAAAAATTAATATTGGGGTGTGACTTTTTTTATATCTATCTAGCAATTAGGTGCATAATAAGTAGCTACAATTGTTGCTCAATGTTGTGTCACTGGACATGCAAAACATTGTAGCTACACTAATTTAACAACTACAAGCCTTCACTGTAGTAAAGGCATTAGTCTTAGGATAAGAACATATAAAAGGAAAGCTCTGAAACTAAATGAGGCTTTGTAATTTTTTCTCCTGTTCACAGTATTATGTTTACCACTATCTGCTACTTTGAGCAATCTGATCTAACTTTGAAACTAGCTGTGCTTTGAGCAGAAGATTGAACTGGAAGACCTCCAGAGATCCCTTCAAATCTTTTTTTTTTTTTAAATTATTATACTTAGATGATTATACAATTATAATGAAGGATTCAGCAGACCCAAATTCAGCCAGTTACTTCCATTTCCTTGACTCTACTTAATTTATCAGGATTTTGCACTTGCTTCCTTGATCATCTTTTTTTTTTTTTTTTTTTTTTTCCAAATCCATTTAGCTTACAACTGAGAGGAAAACTTTCTGCCAAGGAAAAAAGGAAATGATTGAGCCATTTCAGCAAGAATCCAATCTGTTGTTCCAGGACCCCCCAGGATTTTCTTCTCCCCATGAGGATGAGTGCATACCATATGAAATACACCCTAACCTCCTGAGCAAGAGAACTAAACACCACTTCCGAACATGTGTTCCTAAGTTTAGAAAACATGATTAATTGGAGCAGGATCAATAAATAGGGAAATAAGAAGAATACTTCCTTTCTTCTCTAAAGATCATGCACAAACATTATTAGTTTTGATAATGTGACAATATCTGGAAGACATTTGACCTTGTAAAATGAGTTTATTCTGAGAAGTGGAATGCTTTTTGTGAAAGTCAGGAAAGTCCTTTGCAAATGGCGGCGAGGGATGGGCATTAATAGAACAAGATAAAAATCTGATTCAAGACAGGTGGAGCCCTTAATTTCAGTTCCTCCACACTTAATGAGAAACCTGTGCCAAAGCCCTAATAAAGTTAAAAATTAATTGCAATGTACTGCCCATTAATAGCCAGTTTACAGAACAAAGAGGGAATGGGGAATTTGCTCACTCTGATATTCTACAACATCTGACAACAATACGCAAGTACAACACAAGTACAGCCACAGAAGGGAGCCGTGAATATTTATAGGGGGGGCACAAATGGAAAAGCCAGAATGCCTATTCATATAGATGAAGATTGAACAATACAACAGAAAATTGGCACTGATACTAGCAGAAAGAATAAAACAACATCTAGTGCTACCAACCCTTGCATCAAAAACTTTTGACCTGTAGCTTGGATGAAGAGTATTCAAATATAAAAGGGCATTACATGACATCACAGCAAGAGAGATGTCAGCAAGCAAAAACTGCAGAAGATGTGATTAACGTAGTGGGGATATGGAATCACACAGGATTTCAAACATTATGTTGAAATGAGGGCACAGAAGACCACAAACTCTGTAGGGAGTATAAGACTTAAGAGAGGTGAGGTGAGGAACTGCTATGGAGAGGAAGAGAATGGGCAAGGGACCAATCGTTTTGCAGAAGTTGTCTTCTGTGCTACGGGGTCCAAGAAGGCAAAATGGAAATCAAAAAAAAAGAAAAAGAAAAGAAGAATCAGCTTAAGCCAAACTTTCCTCTCTTTGGAGGAAAACAACCTGGCAACTGGGAAAAAAGTGAAGGAATAAAAGTATCACACCTTTTAGAGCATTCTTAATAATGAGGACTACTAATGGAGACTGCCAATGTTTTTACTACTAAATAAAGTGCTCTACCCCTGGAAAAAGGACAAAATGAGTAAAATTTTGCTGCAGGCTACAATCCAAGGCACCCAGTCTTCATAGATTCTGCACAGCTAGACCTTCCAGCCTCCCCGAGTTCCAAGTGAACTGGTGCAAGACTGAATATTGCAAAGGCCAGAGTAAAGATGAGTATATGTCTGAGAACAAAAACCTTCTTCAGGAACATCCATCAGATGTCCAGAAATCTGCCTATGCAACACTGCAGAACTGGGGCCTATGTCCTTATTTGAATGTACAATAATTTTACTTTAATGAGCATGTATTTTAAAAATCTATTAGTTTCCTCCTCAGAGCACTTCAGCAAATTCAATCAATAACTTCTAAAATATTCACAACCAAAAGATACTCAAGAAGATATTGCAAGTGTATTGATTAAAGCAAAACAACATTTCAAACCATTTGGTTATCAATGGCATGGGGTTCCTAAAAAAAACATGCCTGTGAAAATTTGTTTTGGGTTAAATGTTTGAACAGTGTCTCTACTTTCACATTTGCAAATCCAGAGGAAATTCGTGGAAGCAGTGGTTTTCATTTGATCAACATCAATGTCCAAGGATAGACGGATTGGGTACGTTATTAAAACAAGCTATAAAAATTGTTAATGTTTCCTTGACAATGTCATATAATTTTTCTTCTGAGCAGGAAGTATCCCAGCTATGCCAACACTAATGTCGGGTTCCAGGGCTAGGAAATAACTGTGTCCAGAAAAATCAGTAGGACAGTACGCATCCATTTAAAAGAATCTTTGAAATGGAATTCCTTACAAATGTTGATACATACAATTCTAAAGATGCAAGACTCGATCAAGTTCATTAGAGTGCATATGAATAATAAAGGAGTTTTCCACATTTTTAAAAATAGCCCAGAATTGTGGAAAATTTAACTCCTGATCTGTATTTAAAAAATATTACAAAATAATGAACTGCAGCTTAATGGGATGTGGGTAACATTGCCTTACATACACTTTATGCTTACAATCTTCTGTGAACTAAAAGCAGCAGAGCTTTGGAAAAAGAAGAATTTCATGCCAACGAAAAAACTTCCTAAGGATTTGATTCAGTTTATTGAAGTCAGAGGGCAGCTGTTTCGGCTACTCTAATGGGCTTTGGTTCATGCCTTAAGAAAACAGACTAATCTGAGAGCTTACCATTGGATTTATACAGGGTACTGTAGGCCACAAACACATTAGACGAGTCAAACTCTATGCCAGATTTCAAAAAAAGACCAGGAAGTTGTCAGACATTCACATGAGCCACAGGAAAGTGAATGGCATAAATCATTATATTGATTTTTCTCTGGAAAGTTTAAAATATACACTCTGCAGAAAGTGAATTTTGCATCTCCAAGCATTTTGTAAACACTAAAAGACTTAGTAGCTAAGGGAAGAGTAGTTCTGAGAACAACTTGCTGCCTAATCTACAGCGCATGGTCAAAACTGTGACAGTTATATAGTTAGGGAGTGGCAGCTGGAATATGCCCCCTGCAGAAGCCAGGGTGTCTCCACCAGTGCAGTGGATGCACAGAGGATTCCAGACACCACCATCACCACCCTGCCCACTGGAAGCATATAAACTACAGCCGTGGCCCCATCTGCCTTTCACTGAGTTCCATCCAGCTTTTCAACACAGAATGCTAGAGCTTCTCCCCTTAACTTCTGCTCTCAGTTCTCCCTTGCTTTAGCAGGGATAAGTGAGGTTACTTTCTCAGCTTCTACACATCCCAAAGGATTTCACCCTTAGTCAGTCCTGAGCAAATGCAATGCAACATGCAACCAAAAGTTCCTTCACTAGAGACTTCAGCGTTACTCTCTTTCAACAGGCTACATGTCAAAATAATTTCCCCCAGCCAAAAAGGAACATGGCTTTCAAAATGTACTTTCAGATTTCACACACTTTGATATATATAGAATGTACTTAAAGCACTTGCAGAATATTTCAATTGGCTTCTTAGCAGGACAGAGGATTTCACTAATTCAAAATAAAGTTGTGTTTTTAAAGTTGTAATTCCAATCTCTAGAACAAGGTTAATGTTTTAACAAGGTTAAAGCTTTTTAGCTTTTTCTAATGCTACAATTCAAGGTACTTCAGATAGCATTAACGAGATCTGTTTAAATTATAATTATGCTACCTGTACTTTTCTCCGTGCTGCTTCAGGAAATATTGCTGGCAATAAAGACAGCAACATTCATGCTGGGGATATTTTTTAAATTAAACAAGGTGAAAGGAGGACAAATATTTGATAAATTTCCGTAAGACAGAATCTACTTTATATAGAAGTCTAACTGTCAGACATGCAACAATCTGCAATCATCACAACAGCAGGTGGAAGGTCAAGTTAATACAACTCTGTATATGCCAGTTTGCCTTTTTTATTTCATTAAAAAGTTGGATATCTACTCACCAGTTTCGTAGGGGAAAGGTATTCATCCATAAGTAACTCTCCGTCATCTTTAATCAGTGGACTGGGATTTAGGTTTCCTTGCCAACTCAAATCAGTCATCCAGACTGCAGCTGGACAAGAAACTCTGTCAGGATTCCTCTTCAGGTCCATCTCAATATGCTTTGAACAAAAGGATAACAAATGGTCTGATTTTTTCCCAGTATTTATTGTTTTCCCTTTAGCAAAATCTATTTTGAGTCCCATTGCAAGTCAGCAAGTGTCTATGGAGATACAGGTTTCTCTACACAGAAAGAACCCAAAGCAATGCATCACATAAGATATATTCTTCCTTTTCTTCACCCTCAAGAGCTATCCCTGTCCCACATCTCACTCAGCTTTGAGTGTAAGCTTTTACACCAAACGATCGTTTGCAGTTATACAAAAAGCCAGACATACCTAAGGCTCTGTACAAAGAAGGTAGTCAAGAACAAACAACTCAGGACACTAGTCCTTGCCAGCCTTCTCACTACTCCACTCACCCTTCTCTGGTGGCAATGAACTTGCCATCCACGTGGGCCTCCTACCTACCCATCCCTCTTGAGAAACATGCACAGCGCTCAGCAAAACTCTGCCAGGCTCCAGGCTGCAAGTGCCAGCATCAAGACACATCACCACTTCTCTCCAGCATTTTGAGCTCTGCCTGTTGGTAGCATGGGCAGCACCAGTCTGTCTTTGCTGTCCTGAATTAAACATACCTGCGCTGTTACTGACTGCCCTCCAGGTCGGGCAGGCCGTGGCTACCGTCTTCCAGTTCTGAAGAGAGTCTTGTTGAAAATAAAATTAAAATACTATTGAAAAAAAACTGCGTACGCTTCAAGTGAGGAATGAAATCCAAGGTTTGAATATAAAGCACTTCAAAAATGTCCATTCTTCAATTCCCTATGCTATTTCTTTTATAGAAATATTAATTGTTAACTTTGAAATATGAGAATAAGCATACGTAGAACTGTTAGAGTCGAAAAGCAATCAGCTGCACCCGAATGGTACAAGCATTACTATGATTTATACAGTTATTTACTACTACTTGGCAGCAAGGAAGTCTCACAGCTGGAAACATTGCTGTAACAACAAAAGGCTAGACAAAAGCTAGAAAAGCCTTCTTGCTCTGCTGAAGGGACACCTGCAGTTTTCCTCTGTTCTCCACTGTGAAGCAATACTTATTCTTAGTGCTGGAAAAGTAATTACATAATCAAGCTAATCATAACTGACTGACAAAGCTTCAGTGGTGGCCAAGACCTGAGAATTACCACCTTCCTTCCCCCTCATAGTAATAAACAAACACAGGAGTGCTGTTAGGAAAAATATAAGAAGTTCTGACTGTACAGCTAGTCATTTCAACTCAACAGGACTGGACAGTTAGTAGGTGAGAGAGGTTTACACTAAACTAACTTCTTGCTCTGACTACTCACATCCAGTTAAAATTCTTCATCTCTGCACTAGCAAAAGAAATTCAGAAGACTCGGTACTGTCAGAAAAAATAGCAGCCCTTATGTGAAGAACAACAAAAGATTAACGATCCACCAGAACTCTCCCTAAAGGGTCTGTTAGCATTAGGAAGAGAGAAACCAAAACCTCACACTCCTAAGTGCTCCTTCCAGACGCTTATCAGGGCAGAGGCGACCTACAGAAAGCAAAACCAATTTTTCCCAGATCACTGCACATACCTGGCAAGCATTCCTAGAGAAGAATCTGACTTCTCGAACATGTAAGCCACAACAATGTTCAATGCTTAAAAAACATATTCAAGAACAAATTCTTCAGTAACACATTACTCTCTTCAATTTTTCTTAGTGGCATATTAAAAGAAATACCATGAAGTGAATTGTGTAGTGACATTTGCAGCTTCTAAAACCCCAGTGTCCCCACAGTAGTATGAGGGCAACTTTCATATTTCTGCCCATTAAGAGTGACCTTAAAACACTTAAGCAGTAACCTTAAAAACACGATATGTCTTAGTTTTTGAAAGAAAAACTACAACCCATAAATTCCTGTTATGTTTCTTTTCCCAAAGAATTCTAGAATTTCTCAGATTTTTTTCCTCTACTTTCTCTAGAGCAGGTCAGTATGATTTCGTCGGTATACCAATTGCAACAGTCACCAGTTGTCCAAGGAAATTCAAGAATCCTGTGTGATATGAAGGAGTTCTGGTGTTGTCTTTATTTCCCTAAGAAAGAATTAACTTTGTTCAATAACTGACTTAGATTAGAGTATCTGCCATGTAAGTGCTGGAATACTTTGACAGTTGCACAAGACTTATGTTGGATTGTGTGCATGCACTGGTGGTTCCTCCTAATTCAAGTGAGGATTGTTATTATCCAGAGATAATCCCATATCTTATCAGAGCCAAATGGAGCAACTGTCAGAAATCACTGATGTAACATGTAAGTGCAACACATAACACGATAATAGCAGGATTATGTAGATTCAGGCTGTAAAGAGTTAATGCACTTGCATAAAACAAATTATTGCTCTCCTTTCTTCAGTCCATCACTATTACATTTCAAAGTGTCCTTCTATCTTTGAAATATGTGTTGATACAGCACTTACTTAAGGTTTGACAGTGAGGTCAATTTGTGGTTTAATATCTGAAGTAACACTTCCAATTCTATACTTCCCGCTATTGATCTGCTGCTTGTAATTATTGTAACATTGGATTAGCAAGAAGAAAAGTATTTTCATTACAAATTGCCTGGGATCAAATTGAGTTATTGTCAGCAAACAAAACTATTCATTTTGACGTACTTTCACCACTACAAAACTTTCTCTAGAAAAGAAAGAATCTTTTGAACATGAAACAAAATAACATCCTCAAAATGAGGAATACAGAAAAGCTAAGACTGCAGGAATCCAGTGGTGAGGTACCAATTTTACATAAAAACCCATAAACCTCCGAAATCTCCAGCACTGTGTAGGAGCAAGAAGTGGGCCTGGCCCAACTTGCACCCCTACAGATAGAGGAGTCAGATTTTCATCAGGTCCACCTGATTTTCTGAGACAGGTAAAGTCATTCCAGTAAAGTCACCTCTACCACTCACTTAAAATGCTAAAAAGCAAATGAGAAACTTATGGCTCTGTCAAATTCACAGGACAAGTGACCATTGACCCAAACTAGTGTTAGCCTCAGTGGGATAGTTTACAGGGACTGGAAAGACTTCCTTGACATTAAATAGGTTTGAGAACTCATAAAACCTAAAGATTACTCCACAAAGAAGATGGCAGCACTGAATATATGTTGGATCTATACGCTGAATGGTAAGACAGATCATTTCTGCAAGAATTTGTGGGACCAACAAGGATGGAAGCTAACTGCACATAACGCAAACCCTCAATGAATTCAGCGGGAGAGCAAAGCAACACCAGTAAGTAGATGAGAGTGTCAGGGAAAGATAAAATGGCTGAAAAAAAAAGGGTGGTGGTGGTGTTTGTCCTGCATGTGAACACTGAGGTGAATAAAAGAATGAAAGAAATCAATGAATTTATTTTTGCAGAATTTGCATTGTAGGTCTTGGCAGGCTCCTACATGTGTGGATAACTAGAGGCAGGTAACCAGTGAGTGCAGGAGAAATCAATGACCAGAGCATTGAGATGGAAGATCTTGAATTCTACTAACAGTTTATCTACCAACTTTCCTCACTGCTGCCACTCTTCTTCCCAAGGTGAGCATGATGATAAGCTATTCAATTAACAGACATGTTGTGAAGGTTCATTGAAAACCGCATGACATTTTCAACATATACACAGTAATACATCTAATAAAGATAATTATTAAAATTAAATGATCCTTGGAAAAACACGTTATTTGAAATCCCTGCAGAATACTGTTCTTTGCTAGAAAGAAATTGGCAGAGAACAGTTATTTGATGTTCTTAGGGTCTGACAAACTGGTAAAACTCCAAGATTTGATTTTCCTGCTACAAGATTTATTGAAGAGTCAATGATAGAATCATGTATTCTTCATTAAATATATATTAATATGCATTTCAAATACAGGAATTGCCAGAATGTTTGACTCCATATTAATTATGGCTTCTTAAGTCTGGGAAAGACCCTTTGGATTGTGTGAGTAGGCATGATAATTTCTAATGGGGCCTTCAAGACATTACCTAAAGAGCTTGTCCAAGCAATTAGGCTACCGTTTAAAAATAAACCTCCAAATAACCTTAATCAATCCAGATTTACTCTAGGAAAGATATATACCTCTATACATTAACATCCTATACAAAAATGAAACTTTACTCCCTTAGGCCAGCTTCTCAACCAGCATCCTCTCCTGCTCTGTGGCTACCCATGCCTTCCAAAAGCTCCACTGGACAGAGAGGAATGCCATTTTGGGTAGGGTACTGCAATCTGTACCCCCTTATCTTTATGTCACCAGACTAAAAATTCTCCAGAAAAAAATATGTGAGAACTATTGTGCTATCTATCCCTTCATGAGAGGAAGCCTGGACTCCAGACTTCCATTTCACTTACCCTTTATAATGTAACTTTTATTTGTTAATCCAAAATCACAAATTGCAGTGGTGGCCATACTGTTACCACTGCCACAGAATGAAAACAAAGAATATTGTGTTTATGAACGATTTGACAAAAGGTTTGGTTTGTAAATCCCAAGGGAACTATGAATTCCCTTAAGTGTAATTTTGTGCAAGTGCACTACAGATAACCTCTTCTGGAAAATAACCGTTTGGGCAGCTGGAATTTACTATGAAGTCATCAGGAAACTACTGTTCTAATAATCCACCCCTAATGGCAAAAACAGTTCCTGATACATTTATGCAATATAAAGCATCCTGCAACACACCACGTTATTTTAGCAGGTGCAGCCTCTAAAAAGTTGAAAAATAAAACATCTGATCTGATATTAATGGGTATCTTTCTTTTCCATATATGACTAAATGATCTTGTTTGAATCTTCTGGCTTTCTTAAGCAGAAGGAGGTAACAACTACTTCCGTAATGCTACTTTAATATCAAGGGATCATGTAAACACTATAAAGAGCATTCATAAATATTCCACTTGTGTGCCCCATGAAAGAAAAAAAGCTTTTAGGAGAATGCTGAAATATCAAGATATCAATATCCCATTATAATTAAAAATTCACTGACTTCAACAACTTTGAATAACTCGAATGCTTACAATGATGGTTTTGTTTAACTGTTCAGTCAATTTGAGGCCTTGGTTTGAGCACACAAATTTGCACATAAAGCAGGTGTACCAGTTTGCCTCATTGTTTACCTTCCTTATTTACGGTTTTACAAGCTGTAAGAACGCCTAAAAGTCCTTTGGTATTACATGTAAATCCTGCCCTACTGCTGCCATGACCATGGTAGGTAAGCCTCGGGATTTGTGTCCCACACAATCCTTGGGGAAAGTTCTTGGGAGCTTCATGGACTATTTATTACCCCCATGCACAGAGCTGAGTTCAAACTGTGCTGTCATCCAAAGCAGCAGTGGTCCCAGAGAAGAAAAAGCATGCTGCAAACGCAGACTAGGTTTGAGCCAACACCCTTGAGATAAAAGGTATTTCATATTCGTAAAAAACATAGCAGTAATAAATAAAAAGGCAATGCATTTAAATGTCACCCATTTCTCCTTTATATATCTAGAAATTGCATGTATTAAAAAAGCGAGATATATAAGACTTTCCTAGATCCTGCTGAGGAGGTTGTAAGGTGATGAGAAATTTTTTATCATGTGTGCTAGAAATGCCTCTAAATTAAATAATTCTGGAGCTAGCTTGTCAAATGTGGTCCTGATAGCAGGATAAAAAGCAGATTGCTCTCTATTACATGGGCTCTTACGTGTCAAACAAACAATAAACCAAAGTCCAAGTCCAATCAATTGTTTTTGTTTCTGAGAGTTCTGTGGTGGGAGGGGATCAGTGGCAGTTTCTGTCTGGCTACAAACATTCATTGATACTCTGAAGGCAAGTCTACAGTTAGTGGCTATGAACGAGCATGGATCATCTAAATCCTTAGCTGAAACTGCAAGATGCTACAGATTTAGATTTTTATTTTTTTTTCCAATATAGGTGAGCTTCCTGCTGCAAGAAAATGTCTCAGGAGGGTCTTCTGCTGTCTGTACCCACTCTTCCTAAGCCTAAGAAAGCCTCACCCAGCCTAAGAAAAGTAAAGCAAGGGGGTAGGATGCGGGGATAGCTGGTGAACAGCAGCAGTTATGGAAAAACAGAGCTCCAAGGTGCCTATGCCTTCAGGGCCACAGGCTGCCAAATGATCTTATGATGATTTCAGCTACTGGAAGAAGTAAATCCTTCACCATTTTACTTCAGCAAGGTAGCCAGGGATCGGAAAGCTGCATTTGGCTTTTCATGGCCACAAGATTTTACCCAACAGTGTCCACATGTTAAATAAGGGAGAAAGAAGGCTGTTGTATTTAAAATCCCCCTGTCCTTACGTAGAGGTCCTGTTATGGATAGCTAATGCCGAGGTACACAGGAACCAACATATCTGTGCTTGTCAAACGCACAGATCCTGCTTTAAACATAGATGTCACTGGAGCAGAAGATTCTAGGCAATTCTAACATTAGTTTGAGCTTTGTTAAAATTAAAAGTATTCAACTATAATGTTATTATTTTCAACTATTCCCAAGGTACAGATATTAATTTAAACTACAGTGTCAGCTTAATGAAGTCTTTTGTCAGGAAATGCTTAATATCCTTCTTTTTGGGCCTTACCTCCAAAATTCTATTCTTATTTCAGAAGACAGAATGTACAGGTAAGTGCATCCTGCCAGGCTGAATTAAGATTTGATCTCACATTTAATACTCCACAGGTTATCTTAATGTCTATTGGATATTCTATTAAACTTCAAAAGACAATAACCCAAACAATTCTTTTTTTCTAAAACATCAACCAGGTCACTCAATTACTCTCCTTGCATTCAAAAGGCCTAATTCAGCAATTACTTAAATGGCATGTTACTGGACATACCGAGGACATAAACAAAGCAAGGTTTTGCAAAGTCTATCTTTTTAAGATCAACAGATACAGTTAGGAAAACAAGACAAGTTTTAGGGCACGCCAACCTCTCCATGTCATAGGCACTTATCCATACTTTCCAAGCTCAAAGAGGAAATGTAACTCAGGTCCCAATCCTGAAACAACTCATTCATGGGAACAACTTTGCACACAGGGAGTAGGGGGATGACCCAAGTACAAAGTTCATCACGTGGCTAACCCAAGATAAAAACATCCACTGCTATCATTTAAAATATTAACAAAAGCATTGCCACCAGCCTCCCCCAAATGTGTATTCTTTCCTCTCAACAGCTCTACAAGAGGTGGTCTACAACCAGGCTGAACATCTCTCTGCTCTTCATCAGCCATGTTACATGAAGTTCCACAGGTCAAGGCTCACATTGAAGTAAAAGTTGTCCAACTTGTTTCTTCTTTGGCTTCTGATTTGACTGAAAAAATTTAAAAATATAAATCTTATCATACAATTTCTGAGCTGCTGGAGCAGGGCTGAAGAAAGGCAGTCAGGCAGCCTGAGTGCCCAAGACCAGCGCTGCACATCCTGCAACCACTCTGTAGGCAAGTTTGAGTGCATTAAAAGAAAAGTTACCTTCAGGGAGTTGTCCGCTTATGATGTGTATTTAATATGTGGAAAAAGAAACAATACTGTCTGAGCACATAGCAACCAATATATATATCCAAAAAGTAAGAAGCCACAAAATGTGGCTAAATATTTTACAGGGGAATAAAAATAATAGTCAAGATTTGAGCAGCTCAGGGATAATTCATCAACCAGGCAATAATCTCCCCAAGTTAGTGCTGGTGGGTGAGGCCTTTGGACATATTCTGTTACCAGTGTAAAGGTACTTTCTTACTGAATAAAGCTTTTGTAAGCAAATAAACTAATTTGTCAACCGATTTGCATAGTCTATACTGTATTCCACTGGCAGTCACACTGCATAAAAAAGTTTGAGATTAATCTTCTGTAAGTGATAAGAGCCAAAGAATAAGTCCCACAGAGACTTAAAATATCACCCATTTTTTAAAATATTATATAGACGGTGATGTCAATTGTTGCAAAGGTGGGACAACAGAAAAACAATCCCTCCCTCACTGCTAACTTAGTTTTGCTTTAGTGTTGCCCTAATTATCCTTTCATATCATATGTAAAACCTTCTCACCCTGCACAAATACCGCTTTTAACCTAGCTTTGCTGTCTTTATCTGGGGCTTAAAGCTAGAGCCTTTCATATGAGTTGACACTCTCGCACCTCATTATGAAGAAGCTGGGTAAGTCACCTGAATACTGGTGTCTCTCCAGCACCTTCCCCAGTTTCTCCTGCATGCTGGAAGATCTTGCAGGATCTCTCCATTCATTAGGATAATAATATTGTAGTGCAGCTCAGATTCCTGAGGCACAAAAAGATGCAGTGTCTCCCTGCACAGGTTAGTGCAGTCTCAGACCAAGCTTACAACAGTGCTGCTCATCCAGAGGCTATTCTAACCCATGGACTCAGGACTAAGTGACAAGCAGAGAAGAAAAACTCTGGTTTTGCTCTCCAAAGCATTTTTAGTATCCACCATTTAGATGCATTTCCACATTCCAGCTGAGAAAAGGACAATAAAACCAGATTGTTTTTCCAGCTACTGTTGCCTTGCATTTACGAGCTCTTTGAAACCCAGATTTTGGTGCAGGATGAAAATGCATCATATATGGCATTTCTGAATTTCAAAGTGTTCTGTTGTCCCCAAACAATTTCAGTCTGTTTCATTAGGTAATTAAGCTGATTGAAGCACAAGATTCCACGACCCACAAAGCCATTTGACAAGTCATTTTCAATGCTGGCATGTTTCTGATTTCCAGTGTGTTGCGTACATGGGGTACACATCTCAAAAGAAAGAAATTCGAGCTGAACTTATAGGAAAATATAAAACATTGGAAGATAGTCCAGGAGCTTATTTAGTAAAAAGCACTCCCAATGTTTTAGCAAGGACAGAAAACTAGCAGTGAAAAGGTGAAATCAATTCAGACTGCTAATGAGATTGCATTATAACTGTCCTGCTGGGTCAAGGCAGATGTCCAGCCAGCTACTGCAGTCAGAAACAGATGCTTAGAAACCGCATCAAAAGCAGAGGTAGTCTAAAGCAATCCTTCCCCTGACATACTGTTTTAATTTCTGGCAATCAGCTGCTCAGTAAATTCCCCATCCAAAAGGTGGGTTGTGTTTGACAGCCAGGAAGATATACAGGGAAGCAATTATTTGTCATGTCTCAAGACATGACGAACAGTCATCCAACAACTAAAGAAACGACAGGAATTTTAGCAGGAAGCAGTTTCTAAAATGGAGAAAGTGCATTTTTGCATCATCTTTGTTTAAATTGTGGAAGACACTGGCAAAGGTTGCTGTAGAGGGCAAAATTACAAATGAGGTCAACAGCATTTAGATAGAATTATGGAGGATTCATCCATCTGTCCATAGCATTCATTAATTTATAGCTTTCTTTCTCATAATCTCGTTTTTCATCCCCTCTTCTAGCTGAAAAGTCTCATTTATTTTATCTGTTTTCCATTTCTCATCTTTGTTGTACTTCACGGAAACAATTTCAATTTTACCATTTACCCTCCAGGATGATCAGAACTGCACATAAGATTCAAGATACGGTCACAGAGACACTACATGAATTTACACTGTTTTCAGTTTCTCTTCTTAGAAGTTTTAACACTGTCTTTTTGACTAGCTGCAAGATGATATTTTCAGAGAACTACCACAGTAGCTTAATGCTTTTTCCAAACTAGCAATAATTTACTTAAAGCCCATCATCCTATATACGTATCTTTTGCCTATGTTCATCAATTTGAACTTGGGTGAATACTAAAATAAAACAAAAACATGCCCAAGCACTATTTATGATAGTAACATTAAAAAAACAAACCAACCAACCAAAGTAGCAGTAGAACTCAATACTAAAAAGTTAATTTAAAACTCAAGATGCAAAAAATGTAAGATAAAAAGTGTTATGCTATACTTCAAATACTGCTTCTTGATGTGAGACACTACAATCAAAGGAATGAGTGCTTTCTGAAATATTTTTTAAAAAATTAAAAAAAAAAACAGAGGTAATGCTTCTCTGAGCTGGCCAGGGTCCACAATCTTTTCCTTTTAAGCCTTTATTACATCTGCCGTGGCAAATCTTGTCTTCTGATTTGTATTACAGCACTTATGTGTGGCCTTACTGATGTAAGATAGGTTTTGCTCCCAATTGCTTTCCAAGCCAACATATGAATATATAGAAGGTATAAAAACACTAACCATTTTACTAGCAAATTAAAATTATGTAGAGGCACCTAAATTAATTTCTGTGAAAAGCTCACAAATTTTCTGATTCAAAAAAATAACCTCTTTGTAATTCCTCTCGAAAAATATTAAGCCATTCCCATTAGTGACAAACGTAGCAATCCCAAATTTATGGTATGTTACATAATGTTACTTTTTTGCAGCACTAAATTTTACTACTTTAAACTTAGAGAATAAATGTGGTTTCTTTAATAAGGTCCTCAAAAGAGCTTCAGTTAGACAAGCACATGCTCTGGGAGGAGGGTTGGACTAGATGATCTTCAGAGGTCCCTTCCAACCCCTAACATTCTACGATTCTATGATCATAATAAATAGTAACATCACTCCAGTCCAGTGCTAAACTCACATCTGGTCTCACATTGAACCTGAATCCGAATCCTGCTTGTATACAGGATCAGGTCCTTCAAGTTGCGTAACAACAGGTTGATGGCATCCCAGGACATGGGCAGACCCTGTTCTCTCTCTTCTGCTGACTGTGGCATACAATTAAACTAATGAACTGAACTGTCTGTACGTGGATGTATCCACATATTAATCTCTTGAGAGATCAGACCTACAGGACCATAGTAATTCTCAGTGTTAAAGCCAAGAGAGAGAACACAAAGGCCAGGAAAAAACCCTCACACCCCCCGACAAAACCTGTTAATGACAGCAACCCTGAGATCTGACATGCCTGCACGCTGCATTTTTAATCCAGGTTCTTTCAGGCAAATTCAAATCAGGCAAAATGGGAGAGTAATTTAAAAAAAAGTTCTGAAACATTTTCAGCCTTTCGTACACTTGAAATTATTTTACCTTTTCTTCCCGTGACACTGCTGTTCTGCATCTTTTGTTTCCCATCCCTTTCCTACAGAGATTTTAATTTACTGATCAGACGTTCATCTCCATTTATCTTGAACAACTCAGATGCTCATAGTGCAATTTCTTGTTTCATTGCTCCATATCCTGCTAAAACAACAGTAAGAACACAATCTGCAAGAGAAAAAGAAACCAAAACAACCAAACCCAAAACAAACCCAGAGACTCTGAGCATATCACAATTAATAATAAAAGAGCACTTTGCATCATCTGTAGCAGCAGAAGTCCATGCTCAATAGGTCTTAAAAGTGTAACTGGACAGGAAGCAGGACAGCCTAGAAGAGCTTAATGAAAGTGTAACTGAAAAGAACTTCCCAAGGAGATCATAAGAAGGTGAAGCATTTGGTACAGAAGAATCTACATATCTGCAAAAAAGTTATTTACCGAACAACTATTTACTCAAAGAACAGACATCTCCTAGGCTGTAGGAGTAAATTCAGTCTGTGTTAGAGAAAATATCATCACCAGGCTAGCACGGGGTAAAAGGCTGAAGTCGACACTTAATACATTTTCACTGTATCACTCAACAGAAAACTTTGCTTTGTAAAAGCAGTCAGAATGGAAAATAATAAGTAAGCAGGAACATTTATATTAGGGAACAATGACTATAGAAGATGGGTGCAGAGCCAGGACAGCACAGGCCTCACAGACATGCCAAAGGGAGAGCTTAGGATATCCAATTAACTAATTGCCATCTGCTAAACACTGGGTGAGTATCACGAGTCTCTTGCTGACAGTGGCTTGATCCCCAAACCGTTCTCCATACCACAAAGAGGCTGCAGGTAGGACAGGGACCGTACCTGAGCCCTTTCTGCAAGAAGCTGAACAGAGCGTAAAGCCTGTAAACCTGGCATTAGCGAGTCTCTTCAGTCAGTCAAGAGGAGCTGAGGAGACGCGATGGAGGAGCCATGTTCTCCCAGTGTGAAATACCCGGGGATGCTTCTACAGCTTGCAAATGCCTGGGACTATTTATTCATCAGCATTTTTCTCTTCAGAGCTCTACCAAAGCATAAAATTTAAACACACCATTAGACCATTAAAACTGAAGTTCTCCGTCATAAATGGAGAACTTCAGGTGGTTCCACCTCCTGAAGTCCTGCTACAGCAACGCACACCCTTGGGGTCTTCAAGCCCTGGGACGCATTAGATGTGTACCGTATTGTCCTGGTGTGAGCGACACAGGACTCATTTCTTTCCTAATGCTTGGGAAAGCTGTGTTTGTGTCAGACTCTGGTGTCTGAATTAGTGAAGATATTTACTGTACAGCCAGCCATGGTGTGGGGGTTTCAAGGTCCCAGTGTTTTCGAGCTCGCCAGGTGCAGGGATGAGGAGGAGCGAGACTTGGGCACTTGACCCAAGCTGGCCAACAGGATTGTTTCATACTATGAACGTCACATTCAATAGAAATTAGAAAGTCTGCTGCGAGGTGGGGGGTTCTCCCCCTTGCTCGTGCTCTCCCCCTTGATGGCTCTCCCTTGATGATAGTGATCCAGAGGACTTCTTGCCCCAGTGCCAGATACCTGAGGCCTTCCCTTCCTCCTGAAGCTGTAGCACTCGCAGTGTCCGACATTTACTGTCCACTGCTGGGAGTGCACAGCTTCCAACTGATACAGCTGGCTGAGTATAATCCTTGTACTGTATACTCGGGTATCGGGATCAATATGGGCTCCTTTGTGTTAGTACTTTTAATTATCCAGTTCTATCCTATTAAATCTGTTTATCTTTCAACCCCTGGGTTTTCTTGTTTTCTTCCCAATTCCCCTTCCTGGGTGGGGAGGGGTCATCGGGTGAGACAATAATTGTCTAAGCGACAATAAATTGTTACGGGTTTTCTCAAACCATAACACGTATCAATCAGCGTGGCCACCAGAAAGGCATCTCTTAAAGGCCTTAAAACGTACGTGTGCAAACATCGGATGACAAAGGGGCAGTCACTCCTCCTGCCGGTTCCCAACCCCGCCACACACACAAGGTCGCCTCCAGGCCGCCCCCCC